>JAQMYL010000013.1:19146463-19168636 GCA_030014365.1 Clarias pachynema | reverse complement strand
TTTTTCTTGTTGTTACGTAATTACCTAATTCCATATGTGTTATTTTATAGTTTTGAAATCCCCAGTATTGTTGTAGAGTGTAGGAAATAAATCACTAAACAAAAACAAAGAAATTTGCAAGTGACCCCAAACTTTTGAACGGTAGTGTATATAAAAAGGTATAAGGTTTGAACAGTGTACCAGGGCAGATGCAGTTACAGCGAATCCCCTTCTCAAGAAAATCTGCAGCTACAGACTTGGTGAGACCAATCACTGCTGCTTTAGATGTGCTGTACACACACCTATTCACCACACCTACACACACACACACACTTAAATTATATTAGCAAGAATATTCAGTAATTATACAGATATATTATTAACATAATTCCAAAAAATGCTAAATCACAATGAAGATGTATTCATGCCTTTGATGCTCGATGCCACAGATGCCATATTAATGATGTTCCCCGACTTTTGAGCCAACATCTGTACGTGCATGGAAACATAAAAAAATGCAGTAACATTAATGAGCTCCTTTATCTAAAGATAAAAATATATATAATTTACATAATATTGTACGACAACCTCTGCGACAACCTAGCACTCTTTAGTTCTATTACTCAGATATTTTCTTACTTAAGAATTTCACTCATCTCTTATCATTTTTATTCTAGGGACACATTTAAAACTGTGATGTAATCAATTCTAAAGATTACATACTTAATCCCTTTCTCTCTTTTTCTTTTATTTTTAGCTCATTTACACATAATGCTAGCTAGATCCACAGCATTTTGACATCTTGTGTAATTGAACCTTAAAGTTGCAACTGTGAAGATAAGTCACCTTGGGCAGGAAGGCTCTGATCATCAGGTACATGCTGCGTAAATTCAGGTTCATGGTGAAGTCCCAGTCCGATTCCTCACAGTCCAGTATTGTACCATGATGAACAAACCTGGAGGGTGGATAAACCAAGAAACTGTGTAGCACTTAAATTACCACAACTACTCTACAACCATCACTACTAGCACTAGCACAGGAATTACTTTGAACTTTAGTGACCTTGGGTGCTTCAAAGGCCCTTATAAAAACAATATATTATTATTATTATTATTATTATTGTCACCACTAATAACACTATTAAATACAGCAAGTACAGTAGTAATACTACTACTGCTACCATCATTACTGCAACTACTACAATTATTATTATTATTTCTATTGCTACTACCACCACTAGGGGTAATGGTGGCTCAGAGGGTTGTTGTTATGAGTGACTGATCAGAAGTTCATGGGTTCAAGCCCCAGCACCACAAAGATGCCCCTGTTCAGCCTTTAAGCAAGCCCTTTAAGCAGCTCTTACCCCTATCTGCTCTAGGGGCGCCAGATAATTCACCCCAGACCAGCCTTAAATTAACTAACTCGTACAAATACTTGTGGTGTGCCAGTGCTCATGTTATGGGTAAATTACATTTCTGTGAGTGCACTTTTAATGCAAAACAATATGTTGACATTTTGAAGCAACATAAGCTGCCATCCAAACCACGTTCTTCTCAGAATATAGGTTCTAGTCTGACCTGCCTACACTCCTAACCTGCCTCAAGGTGAAGGCCTTCCTTAAAAGAAAATTCTAAAACATAAATATTACAAGTAATTCAATGTACAGTGGTGATTTCTCACTCCAGATTATTTATTTTATTATTTTTTTTATTGAATTGAATTGAATTTTTTGTATCAGAGTGCTGCTGGTTAAATAGTCCTGTTAGAAGACTGGTATGGAATAAAAGTTGAAATGAAATGAAAAGTTACAGAGCTGAAATGAAATTAGTTACCCCGCTACATTAAACAGCACATCAACCCGCTCCAAATCTTTAGCCAGAGCTTCCACTTGGTCCTTCTTAGTCACATCAAGCACCTTAGTCCTGATTCCTGAATAATAATAATTAAAAAAACAGGTTTATACATTTAAAAATAATATTAAAAGCCCAGTATGATGTTGTTTCCAGTGATTAATGATCAGTGCACAAAAGCAAGATTCAAACTGTATTTCAAACTGTTTTAAATTCCAGTTTAATTAATTATTAAATGTTTAATTTGAACATAAAGGAAAGGAAAAGTAAAAAGAAAAGAAAAAAGAAATGGATAATTTTATCATAGATTTTTTGGGCAGGCAGAGGCGAGGCAATTTATACACATGGTTGCCACACTGCAATCAGTGTGGACACGCTACACCTAGCGGCGTGTCTATTTAAGGGTCCTGATACCTTGGCACTTCGTGCGATCATTTAGGTAGCACCGGTAAGGTATCAGGGCCAAAGACCAAGAAAAGTGAAAGAAAGAAAGAAAGAAAGAAAGAAGGACAGAAAAAACAAGCGCGCAGAAAGTTGAGAGACAGAGGCAAAGACGCAGCCTCTGCCACAAACCCCTCTCAATAAAATAAATCCTCCCCGAGAGGATCACAAATTTTATTTTTAGTTTCCAGAGCCTCGTCTGTTCTTGCGCAGACGGTGGAGCTTTATTTTGTGTTTTCAGTTTTCTTTGGTTTCTTTTTGTTCATTAATCAATAATCCCACATTATCTCCAAACGGAAAGGTCTTCCTGCGCGTCTCATAAGCACTCTCACAGCCTCCTATTTCATTGACCACCTCTAAAGCCCAGCGTAAGGGCTCATAGTAATATTATAACATCTCGTGGTGCGGTATGGAGAGACATATTTTATCATAATACTTATGATAATTTAGTCAGAAAAAACAATGATACAAACAATGATTTTTAAAATTGTATTAAAATAAATATTTCAATTATAAAATTATTTCAACATCCCTAATGTAAATATATTATGAAAGTATTTGGGAAAATAGTGAATGAAAATGGTATTCAGGTTTTCAAGACTATTTAAATAGATTACAATATACATTGCAGAAAACAAGCACACAAACAAACAAACAAACAATATGCATCCAAATGCCTAAATATATTTGTACTCCTAAAAATCATCTTTGACTAAACTCTAAACCAAACTAATAAAAATTAAAAACATAAAATATATGATTTAAATACTGGCTTCAGTGTGTCACTAGATGGCGTCACTTCACTACCTGGAGTTCCATCCAGTTCTTTGAGTTTCCCTCCGTTGATGTCTGTAGCAATGACCTGAGCGCCTTCTTTAGCAAAAGCCTACAGAAACAAACAAACAAAGAAAACAAAACAAAAAACAGCAGATTTTGTGCAATCTGTTTAAGAAATGCAATTTGTTATACAAAATATTCACACACATTATATATATATATATGCAGTGCCGGTCCCAAGCCCGGATAAAATGGGAGGGTTGCGTCAGGAAGGGCATCCGGCGTAAAACCTGTGCCAAGTTGTTGTGCGGACCGGATATTCCACTGTGGCGACCCCTTGCCGGGAGCAGCCGAAAGACCAACAACAACTATATATATATATATATATATATATATATATATATATATATATATATGCAAAATTAAATAAAGGAAAATAAACAATTATCTCAAGCTTGAAAGGTGAATTGAATACAATAAATATTAATTAATGAATTAAAGAAACAGTAAATAATGAAACAGGCACATATTTTAGGTTAAACATTTTGTTCTAAAATATAAATATATTCCCTGATAATACACAATACTTACATATTAAGTACACTTATGTGTTGCAGGTAATAATAAAAATTAAAAAATGCCGTATGTATTTTAAGCAGTATGTATTACTGATGTTATGAGCGACACTGAAGCTCAGTGTCTTGGGTCAAGAACAGTGGCAGGCTGTAATAAAGCCTCGCTTCAAGGCCGGAATCATGTGACTGGTTTAAGTAGAGCCTCGTTCACATGGATGTCTCACTTGTCTTTTTTCATTAGTAGCAAGACAATTATTAAACAACAATTATTTTCGAACGGAGCTGCCAAGAAAGAAAATGACTTTCCCTATTTGGGATCATTTTGAATTTCTTCCAGTAAAGTTACTGCTGCAAAAAATTGCTAAAACTTTGTCAATCGCAGTTTATACACAAACACACACACACACACAAAACCGACAACAATGATGAATGATATTCAATACTTACAGCTACATGTCTATACCAATTGTGCTCCTTTTAATTTTAAGGTTTGTTTGCTACACAAAATTTGTCCACTAGGTGGCAGTAGAATGAAATTAACCTTTTGGTGAAACTACTAGCCTGGACACCAAGCTAAGCCTCACTTGTCTATATCTCTATGTACATCGGTCCAGAGAGATTTTGTTGTATATTTTCATACAAAAATATGTACTATGCTCAATGTTTAGCATCAAAAGTAAAACATTATATAAAATACATTAAATAAAATGCCAAATATGAACATGTATACAAATGCAAGTATAATGCTGCTAAAAACATTATTATATACAATATTATAACATTATTATATAAAAAATATAAAAGCTGCATGGTACTGTATGTTTAGAACTACAGAATCACTTTATTAATACTACAGGATATATAATTAAAGTTTAAGTAAAGTATCTTCAGGAAAGCAGATTTGATAGATGCAATGCTTTGTATGTTTCTAAATAATAAATAGATTTCATTTATTATAAATGGTGCTTAAAAACCCTGACCTGATATAGTAAATCAGTTAATTTCACTCAGAGTTCTTCTCTTAAATAGCTAATTTCTATCACAATTCTATCTATTTCACAAGCAGAGCTTTGTGAAACCTCAAGCGGTTATTTGTGTTCTTTTAAAGGAGATCTGACCAAATGACTCTGATTAATTTATTAGAGAAATAAGTTTAAATAACCAATTCAATCCATTTAAGTAAAAAATAATATCTAATATCTGGTGCTTGGACCCCTGACACTCACTGATGAGGAATAACATACACACCATTGCAGCAGCTCGGCCGATTCCCTGCGCAGCCGCAGACAACACGATCACTTTTCCATCCAGTCGACCCATTACTCTCTCTCTCTCTCTCTCTCTCTCTCTCACACACACACACACACACACACCCACACACACCTGTAGAATGGATGGGTAAAAGGGCACTGTGTTAATGTATAATGTCATATTAATGCAAATTAAAATCAGAACTGAACTTGAATATAACGTTACTTCATTAATTCAGTCTTCCTCACTCTGAGGACCTTAAAAAATAACTATTTATTACAATAATGAATAATAATAACGTTTAGAAAATCTGTTCATACTGAATGAACATAAACATGAACTGAGCATTATTAGATGTGGGGGGGGGGGTTTTCATCAGAAGTAAATTTAAATTTGTAATTTGTTAACAGCATTAACTGCATTATGAACAAAAGCATTTTTTTTTTTATATTAGCACTTGATTAATTAAAGATTATAAATAAATTCCCTGATGAAATGCGACACTTATATATAATGTCTGTACGTTTAAACCCAACAGGATTTAAAGGATTTTGGGACATTGTTGTTTGTCCCAAAATAAGAACAATAAACGTGTCTATAAACATGGAAAATTATTATTATTATTATTATTTATTATTATTATTATTTATTTAATCTTTTTTTATAACTATGCTGTTGTTATTATAATAATAATAATAATAATAATAATAATAATAACAGCATAGTTATAAAAAAAAAGATAAAATAAATAATAATAATAATAATAATAATAATAATAATAATAAGTAGTAGTAGTAGTATGTATATAGGATTGAATATATTACTTTAAATCAATTACAAACATAAATAATAATAAAAAACACACTTATAAATCTTTTATTTTCATGACTTTTAATGATTGACAGAATCACGTGACCGTGCAGGATTTATAAAAGCAGAGGTTTGAGTGACTGTGTCTCTGTAAGTAAATCAAGGTGCAGTGATGCACGTGCATGGAAACAAAAGTATAATACATAACATTTTATCATAATAATAAAACGTGTAATTTATTAGATACACACAGCAACTTTTAAAGTTCTTTACTCCTGCATAATAAATAAAATAAAAACCACTCATGCTCGAAACACACTGTTTAAATGTAAAGCTTGTGTCGTGGTCAGATCTAAAACTCCGTCATGAATGTAAAGAAATCGAAAAGGATATAAAGTTTCCATGAAAAGTGAAACGTTAGAGAAACAGAACCTGCTGTCTCACTCACCTACAGTCTGAAAGGGAACTAGCGAACACTCGCGAGATTCTGCGAGAACTTCCAGGTCAAACGTCACAGCAGTACCGTGTGCAACCCGGAAGTGTGTCAACATAAAAGTCTTCTACCGCTTTTAGGATTTACACATTAAACACGTTATTTATATACACTAGATTTAGGCATGTCCGGCCCACTGCCTTAGTGTCATAGTCTCAGTACTTACTGGTAGTGTTACTGGTATAATAACAAAAATTACTGGTATTATAAAAACACTTACTGCTATTAAAATAACAATTACTGGTATAAAACAATACTTACTGGTATTAAAAGAATAATTACTGGTATTGTAACAATAATTACTGGTAGTATAACAACACAAATAAAAATCCTACTTTTTATAAAATAAATAAATAAATAAATAAACAGCTAGTATTAATCAGAGTGATGTTTAATAGTGAATGCAAGAGCATTTCTATACACACATACACATTATATATATATATATACACACACACACACACACACACACACGGATTGGGACTAAACAGCGGTGTGTCCATAACAACTCATCAGATCAGTTTTCGGTTTGCTAGGAATCATAAAGATTGAATTCGGAGTGATGGAAAAAGGTCATGACTTTATTCATGTTGTGAAAAGTTTGATTCTAAGAGCATAAGGCAGCATTTTCACACATGAACTGGACACCACAATGATAGATGTGATCAAAGCTACAGGAGGTCACGTGAAATCACAGCGTGTTCAACTTTTTAGTATGACCAGGCAAGCTCTAATATACTAAGGAAATAAATGAATGGATAAATAAATAAATAAATGAATGAATGAATAAATGAATAAATATAGATGCAGATATGAATTATTCATCATCATTATCATTTATAATTTATAAATTATTATTTATAAATTATGTTAAAATGTTAGAGAATGCAAGAAGGATAAAGAAAGAATAAGAGATGGAAAATAATATCTCTAAGTCATAGGTTCTCAACCTTTTGGAATTAAAGCCCCCCCACCCCCAAACCTCCCCTATCATCTTTTCAAGTAATTACTGGTAATCACTAGTAGTATTGACAAAAAACGCTGAAATTAATTATACATTTGAAGAGGACACTCTGCCTCACTCGGCTGTGTGTTGATTTTTTCATTCATAATAAGTGACTGAGTTGTGAACATTAATTCATGCATCATAAATAATTTATATTTGTTGTATATTCTGAGCTTGAGGCACTAACAGTGCCGGCTTATTAATATACACGACTCGGATTCACATGTTCCAGACCATGAGGCCATTCCTCCAATTATAATGCAAATGAGTTATAATTATAATGCATATTAAAATAACACAATGAGTAACATGCAGAGCACCCTTTTCAAAAGTACTGGCACCCTATTCAGTCTGCCGCCTGGTACAAATAACAGCTCAGAGTCTCTTGCTTAAAGTATGTAATGGTTGAAAAACAAAATAATTATATTGTTATCTTTCAGTGTAATTGAAGTTAGAATAGTGTCATCTACCAAGCGAGTATCTAGAGTTAAACATGTTACAATAACACACATTTTAACACATGATTTATTTCTATTTAAATTTATTTCTATATTCATATGATTTACTAGTTTGGGGATTTAAATCTGTCTGTATTGCCATCTTGTTTTTTTTGTTTAGCCAGATTCAATGATCAAGCATACTTAAATAATAGACTTTTAAAAATAAGATAAAAAAAATACTGTGTAATAGTAGTGATTTCAAATTTCTTTGGGATCAATAGAGTATCTATCTATCTATCTATCTATCTATCTATCTATCTATCACATACTGTAAACTATGACATTATTACAGTCTGCTTTCTCCAAATACAACAATAATAATATTAATAAAAATTATTTTTATTATAGCTGCAAGCAACGATGAACGGGTCTAAGCATCTGCACCAAATCCGGGTGCACCACACAACCTGTGTACCTTTTGAGCATACCTCTAAAAAGCCCCAGACACTGATATCACTGAATTTGATGTCACTCAGGAAGTTATGAGCCATTGGCGACAAAAGTTTAAGGCATTGTCTAAGGCCTTGTCTTTCAGGTGCGCCCAGATGGTGATGGCATACAGTAGATGCCTGGGCCAATCATCATTGCTTGCAACTATTATTATTATTATTATTATTATTATTATTATTATTATTACTGCATACACCCTTGCATGTCAAATTTGGTACACATTTAACTTATCCAAAATACTGCTACCTGTATTGTAACTTATTGTAAATAACCATTATGCATCACATCATATCATCCTTACCCTTCAACTAATTCACTGGCTCACCATCAAATTCGTTATAGAGTTCAAAATTCTCCACCAAATTTTTAAAGCACTTCATAATCTTGCTCTATCAAAGCTCCTACTGTGTTACACCCTCTTTCAGACTCTTCACTCTTTCTCACTAAGGCTCCTCCTCAGGCCCGTTTTGACCACCATGGGCTCTAGAGCCTTTACCTGCACCGCTTCCCATCTGTAGAATTCTCTTCTGCAAAGCATCTGTAACATCCAGTTAAATTCATTTATACTCAAGCGCTTATCACACATGATGTAAGGCTGCACAGAAATATGATTTTATTCGTTAGAATTTTGGACAGTGACCTTCGGTGACTAGAAAATCACCTACATAAATTAAATGGGTAATAATAATAATAATAATAATACCCACTTATTACCCGATTTTTTATTTTTTGAACATTTTAAAACACAAAATATAAAGGAAACTTTATATTCATTCTTACATAAGTCATTAATTCACTCTTAAATGTTATGTTTATGATCAAATATAAGCCGCAATAAGATTAGCAATCTTGATTAGCACTGTCACTGTTCAGATGAAGGTATTCGTGTCAAGTTTATTCAGTGTCATGTGCCGTGAAGACCTAAGTGGAAAACAAGAAGAACAATGAAAAACTCCACACAAGGTTTCATTAAAAAAATAATAAATAAATAAATAAATCAGCTGCCTGAAATGAAATTCCATTATTTTTATTCCAGAGTCAAGACAGATGCACTTGTCTGAGTGACATACACCACATGGGGCCAGAGTTCTGTCGGATTTTCTATTGCAGCTACAGAAAGAAAAAAAAACTTTAATGGCTTATTTATTAAATAAATGAGGAAAGGAAATGAGGGCTATTTTATTCCTCTTCCTTGACTTATTCCTTTATGTTCAGACAATCGCAATCCTTCCTTTGCGAAGTTAATTCCTTTGGTGTAGGCTGATTTTTCTTGATTCATTTGTCACACACTGTGGGTTCCAAAAGTGTGAACAAATGAGATTCATAAAAAATGTTCTGAACCCCACTGTGGTAAGTCCATTTAGCACAGTGTGTGACTCACTGAAGGGCCTTTTAAAAGACATAGTTTATGATAAGGACAGGAAGCAGATCGAGGATGTGTTGTAGTTAAAACCGAACCTTCAGCGTTACATCACGTGTAGATCGATAACACACCGATGCGTATAATTTTCAGCTATCTGATCTGTGAAAATCAATCGTCATGAAGGCTTCCCAAAGCCCTCCAGCAGAACGACGGACAGGCATGTCGAGAGAAGTGTGTCAGACTAGAGATAACAGTACTTTTTAATGAGCTCTTTATCAGCAAAGTGGCAGAGAAGAGAAAATGCAGAGGTCAGGGAGTTTAGGTATGGGGGTTACGGTTGTTTGCTTTTGTCATGATTGAAAAAGTTAGCTCTGTAATCATTCCTTAATGTACTTTAAATACACATTAAACAATTCAATAACAGTATATATTTATTGAATACACTGTGGGATGCAGCAAAAATACTGAATCAGATGGAATCTAGTTGATAAAATAGATTAAAGTTGCTGCAGCTGTATTTTTTTTATTATTATTATTAAATTAGTTTAGAAGTTTTAGAATAAAGTTGCAGAGGTACTGTTTCTCTGCTGCCCACAAAAATAGACACCATGATGGAACAACACTCCACTAAAGAGATCTTGTTCCATGCTCTGAGTCACACCTCTGCCCAATTACAACCTCCTGTTTAAGCACCCATGTGACACCAGAGCATGACCTTTGAAAAATAAATGCTCAGGTTCTCTGTGATTGACCTTTCCGAGATTTATTTAATTATTTTTGCTCACCTTTTTTTGGATCGTTTGACCTGACGAAAAATTTAGGCTCAGTAAATAAGATTACTGCAGTTGTATGGACCTTACCAAACATACAGAAGCTTAAAGCAGGAAAGGTGTGTCCAGGGTGTACACAGATGTTTCTGCCTCATTATAAGTTATTTGTGAAGATTTTGTGACGGAAATCTTATAAGCATGTGTTTGCTTATAAGTGGATTGCACAAGATTATCAGATTATCATTAATCTTTTAGCTGCTCCCACTGAGGGGTCCATCTGACCATCTGATCTGCAAACGCAACTGAGAACAGGTATTACACAAAATGCCCTTACTCACATAACACACCAGTTTTTTTTATCTGTGCTTGGGTCAAGCAATGCATGCAGTCGCTGGAGTTTGGTTGGTGGGCAAGTAACCTTGTACTGAGCCACCAATGCCCTTGTTTTTGACATTTGGCATTTAAAAGTATATATTTAACAAATCCTCATTTAATAAATTAATACAATTAGATAATAGTGTTTCTCTATGGGATAAGTAACATGAACACCAGTGTGAGTTTTAGCACTGTTATTAGCCATGACATTAAAACCACCTAGGTGTTTGGTTCTTCTTGTGCCACCAGAGAGGATCTGGCCCCACAGGGGGTGGCTCCACTATAAATGGTGCTGTGGTGTCTTGCATCAGGATGTTGGCAGTGGATCCTTTGGGTGCTGTGGGTTGTGGATTCTGTGGATCAGAATTGCTTGTCTAGTGCATCCTCCTGGTGCTCGATTGGATTATGATCTGGGGAGTTTGGAGGTCAGGGTGACAACTTGGGTTGTTTGACCTATGAACCTTGGCCATGGTGGGCTATCATACACTGAGTATTCTGGTGCATTTCTATTGTGGTAAGCATTGACTGACTTTCTTCAACAGTTTGTGTGGCGTTGGCTTTTCTGTGGGATTGGACCAGACAGGCTACTCATAGGCATGGATGAACCTTAGGTGCCCATGATCCTATCACCAGTTCACTGGAATATAATTGATCAATGATGTTGTTTACTTCACCTAGCAGTATGTACGTTATAGCTGATACAAATACAAAAATACACAAAAATTTTAAATACAAAAATTATATCTTTTATCTGAATTTGATCAAGATATTTGAATATATTGAATATTGAATTTTTTCCAAGATAAGCATTAGATAATCGAGGGCATGACCCTGTTTTAGTACCATCCCCAGTCAAAGTTCCTACTGAATGACTAACACCTTCAATTTCATTTGACGAAATCCTTCGATATTACTCATCTGCACTTCCTCATTTGAGATCTTTTTCATTCAGACCTGTTTAACGTCTCTGTTATTTTTCACCACCGCATGTCCTCATTTATCTTTTAAATGTACTGAGATGCAAAAGGGCACATTTGTCCTGGGATCAGGAGTGGCATTGGAATCTCCAATCACTCTGATGATAAATATTTCATCTGCTGCCAGACAAGACATCTGTGATAAAAAGCATAGTGTAGGTCACATGACCCTGCCATGTTTATAGGCTTTATCTGTTAACAGCTGTATATGGCAGGAGCTCAATAACTTACCTAATACCTTGTTATTTATTTGACTTTTGAATGGAATTAAGCCATTTTTTTTCAACTTTGCAAGTTTTGACTTGTAGCAATTATTTATTTATTAGTAAAAATTTGCATGTGTTTAGTAGATTCAAAAAATTATATACTAAAAATGATTCATACTGGTTATTTCTCTAATCAAGGAATCACTTATTTAAAGCCTTAGAGTTTTTTGTTTTTATTTCCTTTGTAATGTTTCTAACCAAAGAATAAAAGACTTTTGTGTTTTCAGCCCTATACATCTTTCAGACAATGTTTCCTTTCATATTGATTTATTTTGTCATGGGCGCTGTGACACCAAATTAAACCAAATGAACCAAAGGAAATCAATGTCGGTCAGAGTCACACTCAGCAAACGGATTAGTAGGTGTGAAAAAAATTATAGTATCTTGTAGATAATTAAAAAGAAAAAAAAGAGTGATGATTTTGAAAGGTTAGGAAATATCAGCAGGAGAAAAAAAAAAAAAAAAACACAGAGCTCATAGCATCTTTAAAATCCAGTGTTTTTTGGTGTCTGAAGCCTAAACAACCAGCAGCTTTTTGGACCTGTGCTCTGGCGAGGAGAAAAATAATATGTCTTCAGGGGTAAGAGGGAGTCGAGGCACACGGGTTAGACTGCTGTGTTAAAAGCGGCTGAGAGAGTCCTGATGACTGCTGCTGTGCTTTCTCTAGAGAGCCATTTCAAAGCCATAATCTTTTCACATATATGAAAGCAACAATAATAAACACACTTTCTATGTGTGTGTGTGTGTGTGTGTGTGTGTGTGTGTGTGTGTGTGTGTGTGTGTGTGTGTGTGTGAAAATGCACTTTTTTTGTACTCTGAAGGTTGTCTTTTTATCTAACATCAGCTAGCATCAGACCACAATATTCAATTAATGCACTAAATGTACTGGTTTAAACCTTTTGGTATTTCATTGTTAATTGTAAAGTGGCTTTGATTAGATAATTACTGCAGTGATTAATATATTCAAGTTGCAACAATTCTTTTAATCCTACCTAAAAAAGTGAGGAGCTTCTATTTTCTTCCAAATATCAGTATTCCATGGTCATTGAAACGATGCTTCTGAGCCAAATTATTGTCCTGCATTAAACAAGAAATAAAACATTCAAATGTTGGAATTAGGTTAAAAACTCTCCAACACATTATTACAACCAGGAAACAGAGTGCTGAACCCCAAATGTCAAGAAAAAACATCATAAATTAACAAGTTTCTATTTCTAGATCATTTCTAGAGTTTTATATTTATATATAAATGTATATTGCTAATTTTGATGTTAGATTTGATGTAAATTGGAACAACATTGCATCACTCAAATGAAAAGTACACAACGTTTGGTTCATTTTCATTGTAGTCATGTTCATTTGCTTGTGTGCTCTTTATATGCAGGGTTTTCAGTCGCTCAGAAATAATGATTTTCAAGTTATACAAATTGGCTTTCAATCAACAAGTATAAAGTGATAAAGTAGGGAAATAAAGTGACCAGTCACTCCACTGTCAACAAACATGAGTTATCAATGAGAATTGTACTAAATGTAGACAGCATCCAAACTCACCAGTTAATCATAAAACTAAATACCCATTGATCTGCACCTTTACCTAAGAAAAATATATTCACAGAAGGCTTCATAAAAATACATTTTAGCTTGGCTAAATAAAAGAAATTCGGCCTAGACTTAAACATTGAGCCTGTGTCTGAGGCTCAGGAATCAATTTGAAGGCTATTCCATAACGTTGGGACTTTGTAAGAATAAGCTCTACACCTGCTGTTGTTTTTACACTGTACTGACAAGCAGCCAGCATCCTTAGAGCGAAGTAGATAGGGTGGATTATAAAACGCTACCAGTTTATGCAGGTATCATGGTGCAACAGAATTTAGTGCTTTATAAGTTAGTATTAGTATTTTAAGTTCAATGCAAAATTTCACAGGGAGCCAATGCAATGTGGATAAGATAGAAGTGATGTGCTCATAACTTTTGGTTCTAGTGAGGGCTCTTGATGCTAAATTCTGGAACATCCAGAAAGTAGGGCATTACAGTAGTCCAACCTACAGTAGAGATGACAAAAGCACAAACCATTTTTTTCTGTATCATGTACTTACAATATATTACTTATCTTGGCAATATTTCTGAAATGAAAGTATGCTATGCTAGTAATGCTACCTAGAAGATCAGTCATATGAAGTAACATGTACTGTAGAGTATCTAAATCTGCTCCATGTATACTCTCTTGTGGTAGCCCACAAGGCTTAATACTTGGACCTCTTCTGTTCACTCTCTATAGCCAGGCTCTTTGTGAGGTCATATCCTCACACAGCTTTTCATATCATTGTTATGCTGATGACACGCAACTTCCCTTCTTTCCTCTCTCAGATACTCAGGTTTCCATCCAGATCTCAGCATTTCTCAAAACATTTCTTTCTGGAGGACAGCTCAGCAGCTGAAACTCAATCTCAGTAAAAACCGAACTACTGTTTATCCCAGGTGATTCATCCCCTTGTCAAGACATTTACCATGTACAACAATTGAATCATTCCTTTAGTCACTGCCCACAGTCTTGGGATAACACTGGACAATCAGTTGTCCTTTTCCCCACACGTTATTAACCTTACTCGCTTTTGTCAATTTCTTCTTTACAACATCAGAAGAATTTGCCCAATTCTTTTAACAGAGGCTACTCAGGTGCTTATTTAGTCTCTTGCTATTTTAAGACTGGACAACTGCAACTCACTCCTGGAAGGTCTGCCTTTGTTGACCAATCGTCTTCTGCAGCTGATCCAGAATGCAGCTGCACACCTTGGTTTAAACCTTTCTATGTTCTCCCAAACCATCTGGCTTCCTGCATCTGCCTGGATCAAATACAAACATTGATGCTTGCCTACAAAGCTAAAAATGGGCTAGAACCCTAACCCTAACCCTTACTCAATAATCACAGTAAGACATTTTACTGTTGCAGATAATGAAACCGATTGAAAAACTTGAAAAAAAATCATTCACTGTCTTTCTCTCTCTGTCATAGTGGTGTTCCCCATGGTTATGACCTAGGCCCTCTTCTGTTTCTAATCTTTTTCTTCCCTTAGTCACATTTTTAGAACATTAAGTATACATTTTCATTGTTATGAAGATGATACACAGCTTGATCTATCAGCAAAGCCTGCCTATATATTCCATATTTCCTGTCTCACCCACTGCTCAACTGAAATAAAGTATTTTTTTTCCTGCACTTTCCCAAACTCTCAAGAAATTTTCAAGGAAGCTAAAGGAAAAGAGCCAAATGCAAAGATACCAGAACAAGTATTTAGTCTTTTTAAACTTGATTATAAAAAGCAACACTAAGAAACATGAATGATGCAAATTAAGCAAGGACAATGACTGGACCCAAAAGGCAGACACAAACAGAACTTTCTGTAGAGGTGGCCAAATGCTTGCTGGAGCAATGCATGAACAAGCCAAGGTCAGCACCCTGAAACAAAGTGAAAGGTTATTAAGAGGATTCTAGGCAAAGATAAGAAGATCTTGCTTTACTTGCTAAGTTGTAATGCAAGAATTCTGGCAGGCAGACAGAATGCAATGTCCTGTGAACAATCCAAAATTATAATCCAGTGAATATATATATACTGTATATATATCCCTGTATAAGCAGTCAAACAGGGCAACCACTTATGAGCAAGTTGGTAGCATGTCATGTACTTGAGCTTTAAAACCCTGAGGCAACAGCTTGAGCCTTGAAACCCTAACATGAAGGCTTGATGGTTGAAACCCTGAGATGAATGCTTATTCTCAGCCAAACCTGGCCTCACCCATTTAATTGCCTCACTAAGTCGTGAAACAAAAAGAATTAGCTAATTTAATAAATGTGCAGTTGTGAATTGTAAACCATAAACACTGTAATCACAAGTTGTGGTGATTTGTTTCTGCTGTCAGCATTGATAGATATGTCAGATATCACTGAAGTGTTGATTTGCATGTGTGAGATTTTCCTACATGACAAGGATCAGATATAAAGCCATTTTGTAAGAGAACTCTGAATTACTTATGCTCTGTGTGTATACATTCTACACATTCCAATTGCATGGAGCTTTATGTCAAGACTAACAAGTTATTCACAGGTACAGTATGTTCGTAATTATTTTGTCTTATTGCTTTTATGGATCTGTAAAGCTAAACAAATAGCCATGTGCCTTTTAAAGAGGAAAAAGAAAACAATGTGTATACAATCTACAGTATATATAATGCATATAACTTATACACAAGTGGATCAACTCTTCAACTCATATATTTATTTAAAAAAAACATTATGAATATGTTAAAGTAAAATTTTTTGGCTTATTATATACAAGAGAGAAAAAAGAGGTACAGAACATCATATTGCACTTTATTACATGTGCTACTTTCTAAACACACCATTGTGATATTAACCATGTACCATTGCACATCTGTCATCTGTACCTGTAGCCTTCCTGTTCTGTGTAAGAAAATGAATACAACAAAATTACATCCAATAATTCAGGGTCTTTCATCACCCATTATTATGTCCTTCGAGAACATCAACTTCTGTGTGGGACTTCCTCTAAACATCTATGTCATCATCCTCCTAACTCGAGCTGGAGGACTGGATGGATCTCTGATTTTCACTCTGAACCAAGTTGCAGTTGAAATCCTCTTTGCCCTGCCAGCTCCTCTCTTTATCCTCTGTTATGTGAACTTTGAAAGCTTCTGCTTTTATTATTCCATAATATTTATTACTGGCACTTGCATGACCTCCCGCTTCATGTTCCAGTGCTGTGTGTGTTTCGAGCGTTACTTGGCAGTTGTGCACCCACTTACCTTCATTAAGTATAAAGCCATACAGTATCGCTTAGCAGTCTCGGGTATTATCTGGATAAACTCATTCATAGGTGGCTCTGTATTCTTGGAAATGTTAACAGATCGTCTTCATAGTATTTTCGTAATTCTTTACATTATAATTCTAAGCATGATCCTTGTCTTTAGTTTCTCTCTCCTCAGAAGTCTGAGAAGACCAGGGCCAGGAGCAAGGGAAAGGGATGGTAATGGGGTGAGCAGTGCAAAGAAAAGGGCTTTAAAAATCGTGTCAGTAAATGTTCTGATATTTTTAATTCAAACAATCGCAGAAACGGTGTGCTTTGTCATGTCTTGCACATCATCTGAGGATGCCTTTGCTCTGGCATTTTTTATTGCTATAAATATTGTCATTACTGTAGCCTTAGTGCAGCCATTCTTGCTTTTATACCAGAATGGAAAACTGACAAGCATAAGGTAGCATAAATTGAATAATTTCTCTCATTAACATGCTGATCAAACCCTGCTAATCAAAATTATTTACAGAGGTACCTCGGCATACAAATTTAATCTATTCCAGAGATGATTTCTTAAAGTGAAATTTCATATGCTGAGTTCCAGCCACCCACAAATATTACTAATATCATCAGTTTCCAACACTATAAAATTTTTTGCATGTAAAACAAAACATTTAGAAAAGTAAATGAAGTACAATATAAAATAAATAAATATTAAACCTCACTTAACCTTAATTTATGATTCCTCTTGGCACCAACTGCTTTAAAATCAAAACTGAAAGCTGTTTAATTTTCTTCTTGATCCCCTTCTTGATAATATGTATTGCACTCACATAATGGATTTTTATAAAGCTGCGGATAATTTTTTACATGCCACTGTATGCATTATAATCTGTTCCCATATAATGTATTGCCACATCAGTTGTTTTGGTTACGCATTTTTACTCTCATGAGATTTTCTTTCGAAATCACGAGGGAAATCCTGGTGATGCAAGTTTAAAGGGAAGGCACAAGGCCAACACTCCATAATTGTTTATGCACCTATAACCAGTCGGCATTAAGACTGTGAATCCTTCTGTTTCTTTGCGGAGACATTAAAATTGGATTAATCACCATTGGGACAGTATCACAGGACAGCGTTTTTATATCATTGTGCTCCTGGATTGACTTATAAAGCTGGTGAGGCTGATACAATACTCCCGCATACAGTGTACATGACTTGGATACAGAATTTCGGATCCATTCACACATGTACCAGAATACATCCATTCACATACACACCAAAATTTGTTGTTTATAGTCTGTAAATAGTAAGAGGTACTTATGGTTATCTCATTATCTGCATGCATCTGAGGAGTTAAGTGCATTGCTCTAGGATTAAACAGTGGCAGTTTATTGGTGCTGAGGTATGAAGGACCTGTAGTCCAACAACTAACTATGAAATATATCTGCCCTACAACGAGCCTACACCGCATGACTCTGGACTGTGGTAGAAACCGGTGTACCCAGAGGAAACCAGCCAAGCACTGGGAGAACATCCAAACACCACTTACATAGACCCGAGGGGAGATTGCTA
Source organism: Clarias pachynema (assembly GCA_030014365.1). Classification (NCBI taxonomy): domain Eukaryota; kingdom Metazoa; phylum Chordata; class Actinopteri; order Siluriformes; family Clariidae; genus Clarias; species Clarias pachynema. Next base: position 19,150,366 of record JAQMYL010000013.1, on the reverse strand, counting down.
ACAATTAGGACTCTTTTTTTAATTCACTACATAGAAGGTGTACAAGAAGTACTTTTTTGTGCATTGTCACACAAATGCAAGATGTGTAATGCAAATAAAACAAAAAACATAATATATGTACAGGTAGACAGCACAAACATTTAATTTAGTGTGTGTAAACTGTCTTTGCTGACTAATGTAAGAGTGTAATATAATTGTTACTAAGACAATAATAAAAGTATTAAAGTGGTTTGTATTGTATATCAGAAGAAAGTAATGTGGGGAAAGTCTTCGTTTAGGACAATTGTAGTTTTATGGGAATAAATGGTCTAGATGTCCAATGATGTGAAATATTGTTGCTTCAGGGGCAGTTTGGAGATCTGTAATGAGTGCTATGACAGATGATAGGGGAGGATAGGATAGATGCTGCATACTTCAGGACATGGCAGTCCTGATAAGTAAGTTTACATGGTCTACGACTTTGTGGCTGAGCTGCATGCTTTCATTTTACAATCGTAGCATGTATAGCAGGTCATGGATTTCCTTAAGTGACTTGTGGCAAAGGGCTTTTCAGTGTAACCAATTCTACAATCAGTGTTTGTCTATGAAAATTACATGGTTATGGTCGTAATTTTGTGCACCCGTTTTACCAATTAATTCATTGAAAATCCTACAATCCTAATTTCACTCACTCACTCATTCATATTCTATACCGCTTCATCCTGTATTCAGGGTCGCGGGGACCTGGACCCTACACGAGGCTGAGGGCACGAGCCAGGGTACACAATAGACATCCGAATTTCAAATTTTACATATTTCTTATTAATAGTAAATATACCGTGTTTTGAATTGTTATTTTATGTGTCTGTTAGTGCTGGCTTTTTAACATTTTTTCTAGTCTGGAACACTGACAGATTTAAATCTCTGTAAATTGTCATTACTTCAAAATGTCAAGCATGGGTTGCTTTACAGAAGGGAATGCTAGAAACAAATTGAAAACAAATTTCCAGACAAGTTTATACCAGAGTTTAACAGGGTTTAACAGCCAAACTGAAAATAGAGGCCAGCATGGGCTGCCTCCCACAGCTACTGCTAACTTGGTACACTTCTAGATCTGATAAATAAGCTGAACAATAATTATGTAGTTATACAATATATTATGTCTTAATATTAATCTCAACAAGCTCAATATAAGTGACATCACATTGACTGACATAATATTGAGTGACATAATAGGGTGATGCTTTTGTACAGCATCCAGGTCTTCTTTGAAGGTCTTAACATGTGGCTCAAAATGTGATGTGCCCAGGTGGCAATGGCGCTGGTGCTTGGACCCGCTCCATCATTACTTATACATATATATGTTGTTGTTAGTCTTTTGGCTGCTTCCACCAAGGGGATGCCACAGCGAACCATCAATCTGCACAACAACTTGATGCTACTTAATATATAAGTTTTGACTTTTTGGTGGTCTTATCATGCTCAAAAATCAGCACACAGGTTGGAATTTGCTGCCATAAGGACACCTGAGAGTCTGGGCCCTGGGTGTCTTACAAGAGATTTTGCTGCATAGCTCATACACATTTGCATGTATGTATGTTAAACGGTACACTTTTATATCTCATTGAGCAATTAAAAAAAAAAATTGCTATGCATGTCAATGGCTCAACTCAACAAGTTGAGTTTTTAAGTTGTTCGCAACAATTACATTGTTAAACAATTACATTTTATATACTCCTCCTAGGGAATTTAACGATTGCCACTAAACCAGGGTTATATGGTCTCAAGACATTGCGGATTTATATTTGTGGAGGAATTTTTCATATCTGAAATGGGTTAGCTGTGCTGATGCCTTAATCTTATGCAGAGAAGTGGTTAATAACTTCCTGTGTGACACCATATTGAGTACCATCATATGAGCAAAATCGCCAGGGTGTTCCCCAACTGTGGCGTCTAAATGGCAGCAGATTCCAACCTGTGTGCTAATTTTCATGCCCCGGATGCTTGATCATATTGGGTGACATCATATTAAGTAACATCACATTCAGTGACATCACACTGAGTGACAACATAGTGTGATGTTTTGTTTCCACCATAGTCTTAACATGAGATTCCCCCTGTTCTAAAATTATGTCATAATGGTATTGGTATGTCCCTTTTAAAATGCATGTGCCCACTGTCTTTCTGGTGTGCCCAGGCAGTGATAGCACAGGTGCATGGAAACAGTGAGCTGACTAATTATTTGTTAACCTTATGCATCTGATAGATGCAAAGTGCATCAGTAATGCAGTCTGTATTCTTGGTATTACATTTAAAAAATCCATTTATATAGTTATAATCGATGGAATATTTTGTGTTCATCTGCATACCCATGGTTCACATTTGAATTACTCATAAACTCATAAACACATGGGTATAAAACACATATCATAAGAGCAGAATCTCAACTTAGCGTTGATGCTAGACACATGTATGTACACTGTAAAAAAAATCATGCGAAGACATTTAGAAAACTTCAAAATACTGTAAAGCAATTTATACTTTTACTATATATACCCATTTTATCACTTAAAATGTGTGTCTAAACTGTGTGTCTGTGGGACAAAGCATTGTTGAGTAATCCTATTTTGAAACAATAACAAGATTTTTTGTCTTCTCCAACATTGTGCCTACATTACATCCCACTTTACATGAAGATTATGAGGAAAGGTGTGTTCAACTCACATGCGCGTATACACACTTGCGTCACTGAGGTCAAGTTAGGTCACTGAGAAGTGACATTGAGAAAGACAGAGAAAGAGAGAAAGAGAGAGACTTTGGATATAGATTTGCATACGCACACAGTAAAATCTCCAGTGTTGATGTATCACTATCAGAGTTTGTGAGTCTAAATGAACTCATATAAACACTGTCAAATTTGCTGTGCATATTGCATTTTTTTTTTCCTGTTTCCAATAATTCACATTGTTCATTGATTATAAAATAATTTATTTCCGTTGGATACTATGCATACATTTCTTCAAATTGCTAAGTTACAATGTCTCCCCCAATCACAGTTCTGCTGTTGCCAGATTCCAGACAGATCTCTACACAATAATGAAATGAAAACACATCTTTAAACATTTTGTTGGTGAAACAAATATAGACATTTCATAGGAAGCCATATGTACAGTATTTTTTATACCAATGTAAATACTAGATCAATACAAGTATTATGATAGAAAATTCTGGAATATATTGATAGTACAAGATAGAGAATGTATAGACAGCTTTTAATAATACCAGGATATCTGCTTGAAAGTAAAAGGAGAAAAAAAAAGACTCTGGAAATGTCTTAGAGATAAACGGTTTAAATAACCCCCCCCCCCCCCCCCTATTTTATTCTCTAAAATGTGTCATTATAACAGTGGTGTGTGGATTTTATTCATCCACTCTACAGAGCTCTTACTAAACTTAACTAAACTCAACTTTTCCTTTTAGTATCTGATTCTATACATTCATTTATCAGAGTCTAAGTTTTAAGTTTTTAAATATGAGCATGGATATTCAAGTCATTAGATGTCATCCTTGTATTACTGGTAGAAGATGTTTTCATCTGGCTGCTTCCACCAGGCCACTGTAATGTCCTCGAACATACCATTTCTAAATATAACTGCTAAATAATAAACTTAATAAAAAAAAAACTTCTTATTTTTGTTAAAGATCCAGGGGCCGGTTTCTCGATAACGCACACTATTTGCGCGCTAAGAAGACTCTTAAGATATATTTTACGTAAAGTGATTACTTTTCTAAGTGTATTTCTCGAACTGTCTCTTAGGAGAAACGCCTCTTATATCCGACGTTACGCGGCGCTGTCTACAGTGAAGGTACTGAATTAGCTGACATCGGTTGCTCAGGAATCGATTTTTCACTCCTTTTGCATGA
>JAQMYL010000013.1:19122793-19146363 GCA_030014365.1 Clarias pachynema | reverse complement strand
ATAACGTTAAGAGAGAGGTTAAGGTACAACTTAAGAACTACTTAGCGATAAGAAGCTTTCGAGAAACCGGGCCCTGTGTTTTATCCTGTTTAACCTTCAGGACATCATGCATGCCGTGTACTGCAATGCTTTTGAGTCCTGAGCGGACATTCCTTGTTAAAACATTTGAATGACTAATGTAAAGAAATAAGAACCTGTGCCAACTGATCCATAACGTCTTTAATAGTTAAACACATTGGGATGGGGGTTAGCAATTGTAGGTTTAAGAAAAATGATTAATAATCAAGTGTGTCTTTATGATTATAAATCATACATTACAAAAAACAGTTAAAAAAGGGGAGAGAGAGAAACTCACCAGGTCTAAAATGTACGACTGTACTGTATATCAAGGTCAAACACACTCCCATCAGAGTTCACCTTCAGTCTCACTATCTGCTTTTTTCTCTCTAGAATAACTGGAGGATAGAGTGGAATCTCAAGACATGGTTATGACACTAAAATTCAAAAAGCACCTATGCAAGATCATCACTTACAGTAAAACAAATAAATCAAAATTTGTATTGAATAATTATGCAAAAAGATGAATAACAAATCGACTAATACATTTTTACCAATGATTGAATTAAGTTCTCTGGAGTCTAATGGGTGTGGTTATGTACATATTGTTATCCACTGTAAGGAACGTACGCTACATTTCACACAAAGTGCGTTAAATTTGTGAAAGTGAATTTCAGCATGTTATCAAGTGATTAATCCCATGTGGTGCCAGATGAGGTGTGGGATTATTGATGTGAAATGTCAGTTGGTTATAATAATAATAATAATATTAATTTTTTTCAGATTTAGGGTTAGGGTCAAGTGTGCATTAAATTAAAAGACGTCATGTGACATTTGGGAAGCCTCACTAGACTGAGAGCTGAAGCAAAACGTACAAAAGACTTACCTGTTTCACAGATGAAGTAATAAAGTCTACTGCTTGGTTGATCACTAACCACATCAATTTCAAAAGCCCCACAATTGTCTTCATTATAATAATTATCAGGCAGTCCTGAACGCCAGGGAAGGTTTGTAGCATTGGCCCCTTTTAGCCACTTCCAGGTGTATCTAAATAGGCCAATCCAGGACTCACCCTGATTAGATACCACCTGTTGTACAGTAGCATGTCATTGTCTGCTTGGCACGCTGGCCAAATTGGTGTGAAATGTTCGGCAGTAATACTGAGTTTCAGTCCAGTTCATCAGAGGGCTGGGGACACCAACAAACCTGGCAGCACCACTGTTACTATCTGCAAACAGTAATGATAATATGTTGTTTAGATTACACTGCAACTAAATAAACACCAAACTTTGAGCAAACTCCTTCATTGGTTTCATTTTTGCTATATACAGTACTTTGCCAACCTTTTATGCCATTAAATATTCTAGCTCATATTCGTTTTTTCTTTAGGAGATTTTTTTTTTTTCATTCATTACATTAAAATCACAATATTGACTCACCATCAAAATATATAAAAGGTCTTTTATCTGAGCAGCACTCATCATACCAGTATCCATCGGTGTACATCGCACCATAGGATTGATGACCATCGTAATTATCCGGTTGTCCAGCGTACCAGTTTGTCAGAGTGGCATTCTTCAAAGGGAAGTCATTTAAGGACCAGCGCCAGCTATCAATGTCATTGTAGAGTCCAATCCAACTTCAGACCCATGCGTACACTTTAATTATACAATAGAGTCCACACTTGATCAGTATTGAGGACTGCCAGTTCAGTGTACTTTATTCATGCCATGACACCATGCCATGATTATGTGATATGTGTGGGAAACTGGTTGTAGAATGGATACAGTGACCAGCACAGCATTAATTTAAAGGTCAACAATTACGACTCCAAGTTACTTATGAGGAGGTTGGGGTTTCAAGCCCTAACAAGAAGAATTACAAATTGGGAAAAGAAATGTTGTGTGCATGATTTCTTTGAGTAACAAGGGTAACCAAAATATTATGTCAAGGTATGGATGTCCATATCAGTGTGAGTTTTGGATGATATTGCAGAAAGCTTGAACTCCACCTCCAATTGTTTGTTCACAGAGATAAATTGGTCTGAAGTTGTGTTTAGGTTTATTTAAGTATGCAATTTAGTATAATTTAGCGATAATTAAATAAACGAAAGCAAACTCATGCATAGTGTTTTTGAAGTGTACAAAGAGAAAAAAAATATGAATTTAAAAAGAAACAAACAAACATACAACAAACAACAAAGCAAAACAAACAAAAAATCTATGGTACAAACAATCTTGAATGCCTTAACAAAAAAAAAAAACTATTTGCTAAATTCCACAAATAGCCATCTATTTGTTTTCGACAATTCTTCAGTACTTTCATAATTTTTTTGATATTTTTGTCATTGAAGCAAATCAACTCCTAAGTGCCAGCACGTCTTCAAGTCATTTTCTTTATTTGAATTATTAAATATTTTACATCACAATTCTTATTTACATTACTTAATCAGTGTTCTTCCAAACATACAATCCAGTAATAAATCATTTATAAATTGTCTCTCACCAGTGAAACAAAGTAGAACAAAATTCAGCTTCATGACAGATGATTAGCTGTTGAGTATTAAAGAAATGAATCCACATCAAATTATAATGAAAATAATCTATGGGTATCTTTTATCTTTGCTTAACATTTAGATTACAGTAGACTGATCTAACAGGGTTATACTTTGCAAACAATAAAATAGGCATCGGTAATCAATGTGAGATCCAGATAAGCAAAATTTTACTTAATTTTTACTTTACATACTTTTAGTTCATTTATCTAAGATTTCACTTTATTCTGACCAAATATTCCATGAGATTCAGTGTGAGAACTGTCAATGTGCGAAACTCATACTCTGATGTAGTGCAACTAAATACATTAATAAAGTTTACAACAACTTGTTTACAAAAATGAATATTTCTATGATTTCCTTTTTACAAACAGCACAATATTAGATAAAATAAAAGTTTAAACTATTCAGGAAGACACTACAAAGATAACTTCGCTAGCCTTTCATAGTTAATAATATACAGTATACTGTATATGTATTATTATGTATAATAATAAAAAAAAAAAAATAAAATAAAATTATCTCACTTTTTTTTGTCCACAGTCATAACAAAGTAAAATGCCCAGGTTTTTATTTAGTCTGGAAATTATACATGATCAGTTTATACTTACAGTATATTCAGCAGATTCATATGCTGTTCAACATAAAGCCATCAGATATCCATCAAGCATCAAAAATTAATGTGCACCTTTGTGTAAGGTCCAATGCCGAAATTCCCATCCTATCTCTACAGGGTCTTTACAGGTCAGCATGTGTCTAACTTTAAATGTGTCGTGCCTAAATATCTAATTTGAATATGTGCCTGATTTACACAAGTAAGATTTTGTCATGAAAATCCTGTATTTGTTAATCACATTAGACATACCAGTGCAAACATGAAACGCAGTTTTTGACTAGAAATGTAAATGATATTTTTACTATCATGTACTTGTGTAAAAATATGAAATCAATTAAATATGGGAAAAGATCACATGAATAAATATTATTCATTTAGTTTTTATTTAGTACTTATTCATATGTTTTAAATTGTTACTTTTAATTCCGTACTGTGCTTATGGAATAATTAAACAAAAAAAATATTCAGTCCAAAGTCATTGTGCACACTGAGACAACACACACCTTTGTTTTTTTTACACACATAATAAATATATCACACTCTGTCATACAGCAGATGTTCTTTAAAAGGGAATTTTCAGCAAAGGTGAGTGAGTATTTTATTGATATGATGAATGTGGCATGCAAATATCTCCATTTTTTTTGTCTCTGTTAAACAACCTGAGATAAAATATGTTAGCTACAATGTTTTACCAAAATAACAACTCTATATATTTACTTATATATATTATATATTTATTATATATTTAGATATTTATATTATATATAATTATTTTTATATTAATTGATTAGAGTCTAAGTTTTATCCGAGTCTTTAAAATTTTAAAACATGAGCATGGATAATTTAGACATTAAAAGTAATCCTTGTGTTCCCGGTAGAAGATGTTTCCATCTGGCTGCTTCCTCCAGGCCACTGTAACGTTCTTGAACATGCCATTTCTCTCCAGTTTCTGCTTAACCTAAAGAACAGAATAAGGATTTGATCACTAAATATAACTGCTAAATAATAAACTTCAAAAGAATCTTATTATGTTTGTTAAAGGTCTGTGTTTTAACCTGTTTAACCTTCAGGGCGTTATGCATGCCTTGTACTGCAATGCTTTTGAGTCCTGAGCATGACATGAAGACTTTCCTTGTTAAAACATTTGAATGACTAATTTAACGAAATAAGAACCGGCCCTGTGCCAACTGATGCATAAAGTTTTGAATAGTTAAAAACATTGAGACGGGCAGGGTTATCATTTGTAGGTTAAGTAAAATGAAAAGTATGTTTTTACAATTATAAATTGTATGTAACATCAAACTTTTAACCCAGGTAAAAAAAAAAATAAAAAATAGTGAATTATAAACACTTTTAGAGCAACTCACCAGGTCTAATATGAATGACTGCACATCAGGATCAAACACACTTCCATCAGAGTTTACCTTCAGTCTCACTATCTGTCTCACTATCTGCTGATTCCTCTTTTTTCCTGCTTATGAAAAAATTGACACTGAAATTACAGGTTTAATAATTGGAGTTCATTTTGGTATTAAAGCACAAATGTAGATCATGACTCAAAACAAATCAATCAAAATTTGTGTAAGCAACCTACAGTACAAGGCACAATCTCGCCCCCTATTTGTGAAATATGACCATGCCGCCATCTTCCTTATGCCAAAATATAAACAAGGCTTAAACAGGAAGTCCTGGCTCAGAGGGAGAGCTGGACAGACCAATCAGTGGCCACCCTACAGGATGCACTTGATGAAGTGGATTGGGACATCTGTCTGGGACAACATGTTTACAGAAATGGTTGTGGGATGCATCAGGAAACTAGCAGATGATAAAAAACAACCATCAGAATGTTTCCTAATCAGAAACCGTGAGTGGACAAAAAGATCCACAACATTCTGAGATCTCACACCACACTCAATAACGCGGAACTTGCGTCGGGTGACATGAATTTGTACAAGGCTGCATCATACAATGGTCAAAAAGCATTAAAGGAGGGGAAGCAGCACTAGGGGAGAAAACTAGAGTCACAGCTCCATCATAGTGCCTCTAGGCGCCTGTGGCAGGAATTAAGATAAATAACTGACTATAAAGCACCAACATCCTTCACATAGCAGACAAGCTGAAAACCTTCTACATTCGCTTCAAGGCTGCAGCTAAAAATGCTAGCAATGCTAATCCCAATTTGAGTTCTCAGTGGCTGTTTAGACTAGCTAGTGCCTGTGTTCACAGTAATATTCAAAATCCCTTTATCCCAATCGATAATCCCCATATACTTTAAAGAGTCCGACCTGTAGCCCTGACCTCAGTATTGTTGAAGTGCTTTGAGCAGCTAATCAAAGACTTTGTCAGCTTCTTACTACCTGACACACTGGATCCACTATAGTTTGCTTACCATCCACACCATTTGATGCCATCTCTCACCTCCCTCAGAGAGGGAAATTAAGTTAAAATGAGGTTTGTTGACTACAGTTCAGTGTTCACCACCAAGCTGAAGCACCTGGGACTCAGCCCTTCTCTGTGTCAGTGGATCTCCAATTTCCTTGAGAACTTGCAGATCACAGGTAGTATGGATAAACAAACATTACGCAGCCTTCCTCATCTTCAGCACTGGTGCCCCCGGGGTTGTATTCTGAGCCCCCTGCTGTACTCATGGTACACATACGACCACTTGGGCAATATCAACTCCACCACATCCTCAAGCTTGCTGATGATACTGTTGTGGAGCGCCTGGCCTATGACAACAATGAGATGGCATATCTGGAGAAGAGTGACAATCTGGTGCCAGAGGAACAACCTTCTCCTGAACATTAGCAAGACAAAGTCATTTATAGAAGACTTTAGTACAAAGCAGGAGAGGAACTACCCTTGTCATTGTGCTATCACATCAACACCATGGTGAAAAAGGCCCAGCAGCATCTCTAATATTTTAGATGCTTAAACGATCTTAAACTGTCCTCCAAGGTGAACTTAAACTGTTGCAAAATAGAGAGCATCCTGATGGGAAACATTGCAACCTGGGAACAGCACCATGCAGGACAGACGAGCTCTACAGTGGGTGGTGTAATCAGCTGAGTGCATCATCTGCAACGAGCTTCCTGAACTGGACTCAATCTACAGCAAGCGGTGCTGGACCAAGGCCAGGAAGATAGTGAAGGATAGTGAGTGGAAAGTGATTCCACTCCCTATAGGCCAATACAGAGATATACAGACTCTCAATCAGAACACCACATAGAACTAAACACACTAATCTGCTGTCTTGTTCTCTCACACGATAACACTCTCCCTACTTATACACCCATTACATTGCACATTGCACATTAACTCACATTTGCACATTTACACACATTTACGCACATTTGCGCATGGCCTACGTATATGTTGCACACTTCTGGATCTTTGCACATTGTTCCGCTCATGGCTTGGACATTGCTCTTTTTTTTTCAAACAAATGAGGACTAACTGCGCTCAGTTGTAATTTATCCTTACTCTAACTTATATGCATAACCTATACAGTTATTCAATTCTCTCTTTTTTTAATTAAACATATTATAAATTGTACAGTAAGTTGTAAGTTTTCAATATTTTCCTTATTTGAATAATTTTCTCTTATTTCATATTTTATTTCTTAATTTGATTACTAAATTTTCTTTTTTAAATTTTAAGTCATGGCCAGTCATGTGTATACCTGCGTATGTGAAAAATAAAATTTTGAATGATAAATAAGCACATTTATTCATTACCAATTAATTAATTTGGTGCTCAATTGTCCTTAGTGGGTGTGATCAGGTACTCAGGTACTCAAGTTTAACCATTGTATGGATCAAAATGTCTTTCTCTTACTGTATGTCAAATTTTACACACATTTTACAGGTAAGGATATGATTTTAATGTGCATTTCAGAGGGGTTTGGGAATATATAATAATAGTAATAATTATTTTTAATAATAATAATAATAATAATAATAATATTTATTATTCTTATTATTCTTATTATTCTTATTTCAGATTTAAGGTTAGGGTCAGGTGTGCATTAAAATAAAAGATGTCATGTGACTTTTAGGAAGCCTTACATGACTGAAAGCTGAAGCAAAAAGTATGAAAGACTAACCTGACAGTCCTTCACAGATGAAGTAATAAAGTCTACTGCATGGTTGATCGGTAACCATATCGGGTTCAAAAGACCCACAGTTGTCTTTATGATAATAATTATCGGGCAGTCCTGAACGCCAGGGGAGGTTTGTAGCGTTGGTTCCATCTAACCACCTCCAGGTGTGTCTAAACAGGCCAATCCAGGATTCATTCTGATTAGATACCACCTGCTGCAAAGTGTCGTTGTCTGCTTGTGTGAGCACACTGGCTAAATCGGTATGAAAAGTTCGGCAGTAATTCTGAGCTTGAGTCCAGTTCATCAGAGGGCTGGGGACACCAACAAACCTGGCAGCACTACTGTTACGAGCTGCAAACAGTAATGAACAGTAATATGTTGATCAGATTACATTGCCACTTCCAAATAAATACCAAACTTTTAGCAACTTTTACTTTTGCTTTATGCAATATTTTATGCTGTTAAAAAAGTTTTGTAGTTTTTATTTAAGATACTGTATTTTTCCATTCATTACATCAAAATCACAATATTGACTCACCATCAAAACATATAAAAGGTCTTGTATCTGAGCAGCACTCATCATACCAGTATCCATCGGTGTACATCGCACCACAGGATTGATGACCATCGTAATTATCCGGTTGTCCAGCGTACCAGTTTGTCAGGGTGGCATTCTTCAAAGGGAAGTAATTTAAGGACCAGCGCCAGCTATCAATGTCATTGTAGAGTCCAATCCAACTGCGAGAACTCAGACCCACGCTTACACTTTCATTATAGAATAGAGACCACTTTTGATCAGTATTGAAGACTGCCAGGTCAGTGTACATCGTTCTGCAGTAATTTCGTGCCTCAGACCATGACGCCTTTGACATGATTATGTAATATGTGTGGGAAACTGGTTGTAGAATGGATACAGTGACCAGCACAGCACCTGTGGGTGATGTTGGCAGATTATGACTTTTTAATTTAAAGGTCAACAATTACGACTCCAAGTTACTTATGAGGAGGTTGGGGTTTCAAGCCCTAACAAGAAGAATTACAAATTGAGAAAAAAAATGTTGTGTGCATGATTTATGTCCATAACAAGGGTAACCAAAATATCATATCAAAATTGACTGGATATACCAGTGTGACTTCTAGATGATATTGCAGAAAGCTTGAACACCACCTCCTGCTGTTTGGTCGCAATGGATAAATAAATCTGCAGTTGTATTTAGTATCAATAATAATAATAATAATAATAATAATAATAATGGCAACAACAACAACAACAACAATAATAATTATAATAATAATAATAATAATAATAATAATAATAATAATAATAATAATTAATGAAGGTTTTGAAGTGTGCCAAGGGAAAAGTATTGAGGAAAAAAACAACAACTTTGGTATAGACAACAATGAATGCCTGAAGTAAACAATTGGCTAAATTCCACAAATAGAGCCATCCATGTGACTTTTACAATTATTTACTACTTCCCTTATTTTTTGCCTAATTTCTTATCAACTCCCAGTGTAAGTGCCTGCAAGTCTTTTTTTATGTCATTTTTTATTTTATTTTAATTATTAAATATTTTACATCACACTTCTTATTTACGTTACCTGAGACCCCAACACAAACAAACAATCCAGTGATAAATCATTTATAAATTGTCTCTCACCAGTGAAACACAGGAGAATGAAAATCAGCTTCATGACAGATGAGAAACTGTTGAGTATCGAAGAAACAAATCCACATCAACTTTTGAGCAAAACTGTCTACGGGTATCTTTTACATTTGCTTAAATTTAGATTACCTGATGTAGCAGGGATAAACTTGGCAAACAATAAACGAGACATTTGCGATCAATTAATAGTTGATTACATTAAACATTAAAAAGAAAAAAAGAACCACAATAGAATAACCTCTGATTTTAAAAAAAAAAGCCATATGAAATTAGTCATGAAACTAGATATTTGTATGTTCAGTTTATACTCACAGTGCATTCAGCAGATTCATATGCAATTCAACATAAAGCCATCGATTATCCACCAAGCACCAAAAATTAATGCGTACCTTTGTGTGAGGTCCAATGCTGTCGTAAATCTCTGCAGGGTCTTTACAGATGGGCATGCATGTGTCTTTCCTACACATCTAATTTAAAAATGAGTCTGACTCACATTAGCAAGGTTTTGTCATGAAAATCCTGTATTTGTTAGTCACATTATACACACCAGTGCAAACATGAAAAGTAGTTTCTGGCCAGAAAGCACCTCCCCCCTTACGGAAAAAAAGAACATACATGTCAATTATATGTTTTACCATGTTCTCATGTAAAAATGCAAAATAAATTAAATATGGGAAAAGATCACATGAATAAACAAACTGTGGACTCAACAGGACAAAGTATCCATTCATAGGTTTTAAATTTTTACTTTTAGGTGGACACTGTGCTTGGAATATTGGAATATTGGAAATATGTTCAGTCCAAGGTCACTGTGCACTCTGAGGCAGCACACACCCTTTTTTAACCCCCATTATAAATATATCACACGTTGAGTCATACAGCAGGTGTTGATGAATGTGGCATGCAAATAAATCACTGCCTAAACTTTTTCTTTTTCTCTGCAATAAAATGTTTATTAGCCACATTTCTTAACAAATGAACTATTACTTATTTCCCACAGCACTTTTACATTTTGGATTGTGAATCATCTGAAGGTGTTGACTTCAACTTTATTACATTTTTTATTTATTTATGAATAAATCTGATAATAAATCTGAGTTCTACGGTGCTGGAGAAAGAGTCTTAGGCTGCTTATGGAAACATACAATGACATGGTGATAAACTACAGTACAATTTCTATTTTTATGTCACATCACATGCTTTCAACTGCGCGAAGTTCACACTCAATCTCTCTGCAGAATGTGTCCGAATCCAACAGGTAAGTTATGGGCATTTTATTCATATTCTATTTCTTTCCATAAACAAACAATCAAACTATTAATTAAAAGCCTAGAATAAAGGAGTGTAGACTCCTTCATTCCTGCTTTGTTGCTGGATCAAATCAGGTCCTATAGGTAAAACAACAATAATAAATTGTATAATGAAAGTGTGTGTGTTATTTTGAGGGGAGTAGAATTATTTCTTATCACTAAGCTGAGTGTTATATTGTATTATTACTGTATATTATGTTATATAAGTGCTTTATATGTTGTAATTATATTATTTCACTTAAACTCTAACTGATTTATGTTGTTCATAAATGATGTCATATAAGCAATTAATGTGTCTTTTTTCCTAAGCAGAGATTCACAGGAAAATTTTTAATAAAAAAGAAAGAAAGAAGCAGATGGTTATTGGCCGGAGTTCCAGCGTGCAGTGAGATGGTGAGACAATAGTAATCACACCCTGACCCTCAGGAAGTGTACAGGTGTCGCAGCACCACACTGAGATCCATCACCACGACATGACTTCAGAAGAACATGGAGCCTGAAGAACACAGGAAATGGACTTCAGAGTGTTCTCCTCTTTCTGCCTAAGGAGCCCATGGGGTTTTGCAGCCATACTTCAGCACACAGCTGCTGGGGGAAACGGGAGAGAGACAGTCCTGGAGATTTCATTTCAACAGAAGAAAAAAATGCTGGTGCAAAACTGAACCTGTTTTTATAGTATTAAAAAATAATGTGGCAGGAACAGGATGTCCAGAGTGATGTGTAGGTGTGTAGTGTGTGGAGAGTGTGTCGTGTAATGTATAGTGTGTATAGAGTGTGTAGTGCATACAGTGTTTAGCATTGGTAGTGTACAGTGTGTATAGCGTGTGTAGTGTATACACTGTTTAGTGTGAAGGGTGAGTAGAATGCATAGGGAGTAGAGTACAGTATGTAGTGTGTGTAGTGTGTGTAGAGTGTGTAGTATGTAGTGGGTGTAGAGTGTGTAGAGTGTGTAGGGATAAAGAGTGTATAGTGTGTAAAGTGTATAATGTGTGGAGCGTTTGTAGTGTGTGGAGAGTGTGTCGTGTATACAGTGTTTAGCATGGGTAGAATGCATAGAGTGTAGAGTGTGTAGAGTGTGTAGTGTGGGAAATCTGTTTTATTGTCTACTTATTATACAAAATGGCCACCTTTTGCTCTCAGTCAGCCTCATGAGGTTGTCACCTGAAATGGTTTTCCAAAAATCCTGAATAAGTCCCTCATTCGGAACCAATTCAATTGGATTTAGATCGGGAGATTGTGGAGATCAGGGCATCTGATGCAGCACTACATCACTCTCCTTCTCGAACAAATAGTTCTTACATAACCTAGTGGTGTGTTTGGGTCATTGTCCTGTTGGTAAATAATTGCAAACCAGAACAGAGATCTGTTCATATGGCTGTAAAATGCTGTAGTAGCCATGTTGGATTAGTGTGCTCTGACACCGACAGTGTCACCAGCGAGGCACTCCACTCCATCACACCTCCTCCTCCATGCTTCATACTGTAGTGGGAACCACATATTCAGGAACCATCTGCTCACTCTCTCTACATCTAACAAAGACATGGTAATTAGAACAAAAGACCAAAGGACAGTTTTTCACTGATCTAATGTTTATTCCTTGTGTTTCTTGGCCCAAGCAAGTCTCGTACATTTATTGTTCTTCCAAAGTAATGGTTTCTTTGCTGCAGTTCGACCATGAAGGTCTGACTCTCTGAACTTGTCTCTTCTAAAGCGTGGATGTTGAAATATTTCTTCTGCTTGAACTCTGAGAAGCATTTGTGTGAGCTCTAATCAGAGGCTGGTCATAAACGTTTACAATAAACGTATCCTCTGTCAGTCCTTATGAGAATCAGTTTCATTGTGTTTGATGGTTTTGACGACTGCACTTGAGAATATGTTGAAAGTTCTTGAGATTTTTTTTAGATTGACTGAACATAATATCTTAACTCAATGTTTCTTGCAATTATATGGATTTGTACCATTTCAAAGAGATTATTGTCCCTGTACACAGCCTTCCCCTGCACAAAACAGCTGATGGTCTAAAGTACATTAAGACGGCAAGAAATGTCACAAAGTAACTCTTGACATGACACACATGTGAATTAAAAATTACTCTTCATGAGAATTCTAGTTTATACTTTACATAAGTTTTTTTTTTTTTTTTTTTTTTTTTAGGTTGTTTTTTTTATTTTTCTTTATATTTAAGACAGAAATCATTGTTTTGTAGTCCATGGGTCCGTTCACACACCATTAGCATAATACATTTTAATTTGTACACTAGCCCTGATGCAAGAATAGAAAAAAACCTAAAAGGCTTCTTTCCGGCTCAGTACTTTTAAAGTCGGACTCCATGATGCAGAAAGCTGCTTTGTAACTCTCAGACCTGTGACCAGGCATTTGTAGCACTTCCCCTGAGGGAAATCGAATTGAACACAAACCAAATACAAAAGAAATAAGAAAAAAGGAAAAAGAAAAAAAAAAAAGAAACCTTTTTCAACACACAGCTTGAAATCCTCTTGGGGCCGAGAGAGAAATGGGTGAGCATGACATTTCAGTGTTTGCCTTAATTCTGTGTATTATTAGGGTCTTGTTGACAAAACGTCAAACTCTCAGGAGATTCGGATGACGATGTAAGGAGAGATGCAGCGTAACACAACAAAATACAAGAAAAAAAAGCACACTAATTCCAACAAGCACAGAAACATGTTTTTGCTCATGACAGGTCATGTTATGGCAAAACACATTAATTCGTTTTACAACAGGTTGAACCCTGGCTTCACACTTGCTAACTGTCATCACATATGTGTTTCTTATGGGGATTTATCCAAAACTACTTCTGTCCCTTTATGCTGTCATCACAGTCATTCTCATCACCATTACCATATTAATGCCTTCTCATTAATTAATGCCATTAATGCTTTCTCACATTTTAAACATAAGCCACTTTTAAAACACTTAACATGAAACAATGAACACTATTAAACATTCAAAAGACAATTTAAAACAATGTAATAAGACTGGGTGAGAGCAAAATCCATGAAAATATAAATGCTCGAGTTACTCACATGTCAGCACTGAAGTACGTTCTAAACACTTTTGCACAAACTCGACAGCTTAGCTAAGCATGAACATCATATATTGGGTTTTCGTAGTACAACCATTATGAATAAAATACTGTCAAGAAAATAATGAAAAAAGAATAATTCAGAATAAAAGCTTCATAAATAAGTAGTGACGTTTGCAGCAAGTTCACATATACAGTACTTGACTGAAAATTATCTTTTAAATTGCCGCTTCTAAAAGGTGTTTAAGATAATAACACAAAACAAATTATTTCGATAGAACAGTAATGAGATTTGATCAGCTTTGCACTTATACTGTACACTCCAATCAGTTTCCAAAAAAATACTAAAATGTACCGTTATTTAAAACATTAGCAAATAGGACTAGACCACAATGCATGGCAAAATACAGAAGATAAAAAGTGCACAATATTTCCCAGAATACATTGTTTACTACAGCACATTACTGCTTTAATGGAAAACAGTACATTACTGTCAGATTGTGGCTGTTTACAGTACAGTACACTGCTCCCTTTACTGTCACTGTTATTGCTGCCTTTACCGCTACTGTCAGTATTGTTGCTATTACTACTGTTCTCATTATCAATGCTGTCATTACTGACACCATCACAGCCATTGATGGTATTATTGTCCTTACAATTACTTTTGTCATTACTGCTGCTGTCATTACTGACACTGGCACGACTATGACTATCACTGCTGCTGTGATCAGCATCGATGTTACCGTTGTTGCTGTCTTTAACATCTCTGGTAACGATCTCACTGTGTCCCTGTAAGTATTATCACTTTATTTTCACTAGTATTATTGTTCATATAATAAAAACTAAATCATGAAAATATTGATTAATAAAATTTATGCATGTTATGTTATTCATGCAATTTATGCATGTGTTATAATATATTACCATTTATATGTTCATGTGTGGTCAATATTTAGCAACAAAACTATTCACAAAGAAAAGATGAACAAGTCCATTATATTCCAGCTGTGCACCAAAAACACTGCAACTCCATTTGGAAAACAAGATCATTAAGAAAAAACGCTTCTGAACAGCTTCTTACTTCATTAATAAACACAGTGGCAGGAGCAGTGATGTTTGTATTACAAGTCGGGCAAGCTAATGGGGGAAAAAGGTAATGAGGAGTGACAGCAACGCGGGGGTTCCTGTGGATCTGCTCGCTGGGATATCGACGACGGAAACTCTGAAAAATGATGAGGAAGAAATCCAGTGCTATTGGAAAAAAAAAATGTATTCATGTGTTGCTTTCATTGTTATTGATGGGGTGTGCAAACTTTGTCTTTTCATGTTAATATGCATGGAAAACATGGCAAACTGTTTTAGAATTGATTTGTACAAATCAAAATAAATCACATGGGTTATATGTATATTTTATTAACATCTCGTTGATGTGCAAATCTGGTATACGATGATGTGTATCAGAAATACAAACCCGATAATCCCAAATGTTCTTTGAAGACATGAGACCAGGATTAAAAGTAAATTTAAAGCAGACTATCTGGGATAATGATTTGTAAATACAGTACGAATGATATGGAAGCCTTAATATAATAACCTATCAGATAGATTAACAGAATAACGGAAATGCAGTATTTAATAATTGATCATTTCATAATTCATAAGATAATTCATCTCACTCTTCCTAGTTAACACTATAATTTAACCACATTAATCGGTTTGACTTGAACCCCCCTTCAAGCAATTATTATTTCATGACCCTCAACATAAAAACAAGTTCTGTTCCGAGAGCTTGTTTGTAAGTCCAATTTGTCCAACAAACATGGTATACGTACTAGAATACTAACACAATTGGCTATGGTTTTATCTTCAAAAGTAAGTAACTCGAATGTTCATACTGTATGTAGGGGGTTTACTGTACTTATGCATTTACTTTAGGAGGCTAAAATGGTTTATTCCATTTGTAATTTGTTTAATTTCTTTATTATTATGTAATTTATATTTGTTCTTTAGCAATAACCGTCATTTTTAAATTTCAGGGATAATTATTCATTATTCATTTGTCTCTCTGTTAAGGGATCAAAATTCATCTGATTTTTAAAATGTAAAATTAACCAAATTTTAATTTCTGTTACTTTATTTTATCCAAAGGTTCATAAAGATTGGAAGTAATTGAATGATTGCTGTGACTGTTAAGCCTTGGTATGGATCACTGCGAATGTGAGTTTCACCGCAATCTCTGTGATTTCTAGGTGAGATTTCAGTAAAAAGAAACTCAGCATGAAGAGCCTGGCACTTGTGGTAATGAGCAAATCCATTTCAGGAAAACGTGGGAGTTCATCATGCAGGTTCTCAGCGCTCGGCTTAGAAGCCAGACCCATCACTCTGGGTGTCTTTAGAGAGCCAAATGTTGTGAGATTGATTCACTAACTTTAGCCCAGGCACAATTTTCTTCTTCCTTTTTCTCCTCCTTTTATAAACTCTAAGTTCTCTAAGTTCATTTTTGGTCATGTGTGTTCACAGCATATTAGATGAATTCCCTGAAAAAAAAAAATCTAAACAAATTAATTAGCTCCTTTAAAACCATTACATCAACTTACTGTTCACAGAACAACAATAAATAGGTAGCTTCATGTTGGGAAACTGGTCAGAATTGAGGGTAAGATGAATGAAGTAATTATTTATTATAATGAGGAAATCACAAAAAAAAAAGTAATCACCACCACCAACAACAACAACAACAAAATCTTGTTGTAAATACAGAGGTTGTAAATACAATAGACTAACCCACTACATAGATATTGCTTGTAAAAGAGCCCTGTAACTGTATACTATACATACATACATACATACATACATAGCAAACATTAGTCTTATGGCGACGTTGTATCCCTGGACAAAAACAGACACGGTAGGATGGAATTAATTGGTTAACATTTTACCATATAAGGCATTAATTGGTAAAGATATGTGACACAGAACATTTCCTAAAATGCATTCAGATACATTTGTACCATTTATGACAGCTGCTGTGAATCAGATAATGTCAAACAGGTCCATTCAACTTTTATTTTGGAACTATTTTTCAATCATGACGGGACGCGTTGGAGGGACGTCATTTCAATGGTCATCAAACATTCAAATGTTTGCTGGGTTTGCTGGGTACATACATACATACATACATACATACATGGATACTGTACATACATACACATACATACATACTGTACATACATACATATATACATACATATATACATACATACATACATACATACATGATTACTGTACATACATACATATATACATAGTTAACATTTTTGGTATTCTCATGAGTATGAACACAAAAGAAGGCAAAATAATGAGGCGAAGTCATGTCATATATTATTATTATACATTCTTCTTCTCTTCTTCTTCTTCTTCTTCTTATTATAAATCTCAAGACTGTGAGATGGTACACTGCTGCATCTCAAGCTCTTCTTTTTATTTTAACAGACATATTCTGTAACCTTATCGTGACCCACCATTAGGCCAGAATATGTAGCAGCGACACTAATCGGCTTGAATTCTTTTGTGTCGTGTTGTTACGCTTCCTCAACTCAAAGTCATTATACTCTCAAATTGCAGCAAATTATTGAAAAAATGAGAAGAGAGAGAGAGTAATAAAAATGCCATCACAGGCCTGCAGTCAGAGAGATAAGTAATGATGGGGAAAGTGCAGAGCGTGCTTTTCTGATTAGGAGACCATGTCGGAGAGGATTTCAGGAGCTGAGACGTGTACAAAGCTGCTAATGATGGTTCATACCAAACAGCATGACAAAGGATGCGATTTCGTATGCTCTTTATTATGATAAATCTTTACTTGGGTGTTATTCTGTTCTTCTGTTCTCCTGACTACACAGATTGTTATATGTTTTCAGGGTTTTATTGATTGATTTCCAGTTCAGTCATTTTTAAAGTCCCTTAAAAATATTTAAATGAAAACAGCGAAACAAGCCATAAACTAGTTAGATTTCTTAAAAAGAAATAAAAAAATATATAAATAAAAAATCTGATAGAATTAAACCAGGTCTGAACATATGGACATGAAATTTATTGATCAATACAACAACATTTTAAAGTTAAATGTAGTTAATAAGATCAGCATACACAGGTATTTTACCATTCTTTATCTCTTATCTCAAATTCAGAAAAGTCTGTCTAATCAGAAATAATTATTTTAAGAAGTTAAGAACCCATGACTATCTTAAAGAGCTGTTTACTTTACTTTATTTTACTTTATGCATGTGGTTACTTACTTACTTATATTAAAATGAAATATTTATACAAGGAGTTCTTCCAGAACTCTATTAATTTAAATGCAAGATTATTTCAATATCTTGTTATATTGCCTTTTTGTAAATTTTCTTTTTCTACGGAATGTAACATAATTTTATTATAAATATGTACTGTGATTAATGCAGTTACAATAATTGCAAATATCAAGTTAAAATCTCAACATGCAGTTTTTAAATAACAGAAATTGCTGCAGGTCAGAATAATAACATCGTAGCTCGGACCAATGAGATCTAACACTGAAATGACAAGCTAGTATGTCATAAAAAAATAATTAAGTCTTGTTATTTGGCTTCGCTCCTTATTGCTTGTGCTATTGACATCACTAAGGACTAGCGGCTAATAACGGCACTCCGTGTGCAATGCTTACTCTACTGTGTGTTTAGTCACAGAACAAATCATCTTACATAATTTCGAGAGCTGTACTTCTCAAACACATTAAACAGACTCATCCCCGGGGGTTTAGGGATTAGTCTCAACTCAATAGTTTCAGTGGATTCCCTTAAAGTCACTAGCTGTAATTAATGCAGCCCTCTGGGTAACATTCACAGCAGTGAGACGTTTTCTGACATGTGCCTTTAAATAAAGAGGAATGTACGCATGGATACAAACATGGAGCCAATATGTACACCTTCATAACAAACACCATCTTAAAAACTTCCAGCATTCACAATGCAAATCCATTTAATTATTCAATTTTGTATAATCTGTATACTGTAAATGCTCATAAGTTGCTATAATTATATTTATTAAGTCTTATAATGTATGAGCGAACTCAAAGATATATAATTAATATTACTAATATATTAATATTATATAATTACCTCAAAGCTGGTTATCCTTACCTGCATACCATTCTATAAAGCCTGTTACTACCTTAAAGCATTATAACACCTGACGTGATTGTAACATTATAAAGCAAAACTACAATAAAAAATAATGATGACTTAAGTTCATCATCAGCCTTTTAAGTACATCTTAGTAACACATGGTATAACTGGGGCAGTGGTGGATTAGTGTGTTAAAGCTCTGAGTTACTGATACTGATTGGTTTGAGCCCCAGGTTTGAGACAGGCCCTTAACCCTGTCTGCTCCAGGGGGCGCTGTATAATGGCTGTTCCTGTTCTGTGACCCCATCCTAGTAGCAAGAAGCCGGGATATGCAATGAATAAAGAATTTTAGTAATGCGTATGTGTCGAATAAAGAATGAACTTAAAACATAAATCTAAATGCCTAAATGGATCGTTTGGCTGTCAAATTTATTATTCTTAAAACAAAAGACACAATGCACATTACTATTGCATGATAGACTGGAGAACTTCTTTCATATTTCTATAAAAGAGAGAGAGAAAAAGAGAGAGAAAGAGAGAGAGAGAGGCATTAAAAGAACTTCCTGTA
The DNA here is from genome assembly GCA_030014365.1 of Clarias pachynema. Classification (NCBI taxonomy): domain Eukaryota; kingdom Metazoa; phylum Chordata; class Actinopteri; order Siluriformes; family Clariidae; genus Clarias; species Clarias pachynema. The sequence continues at coordinate 19,127,281 of JAQMYL010000013.1, read as the reverse complement.
GTTCTGTTAGACCGCCACATCTTTAACAATAACACGTTAACTAACAATAAGACAATAAATGTAATTAGTGCCATATTAAAGTACTCCATTTTATTATACAGAAACACGAGTGAGGTTTCTTTGTCCTTACACAGTCAAATATAATTGCCTTCACAAAAAAGTAATAAAAAATGAAACATCAGTCGAACATTAGAAGAAACATTTATATTTCTGCCACATTGTCACTTCACGGGCAGGCAGCAGAGGAACTGTCATCCCCGAGGTTCAGAGAGAATAATGCAAATAATATAAAGCTGAAACAGTGTGACAAGTCGGTGTGAGATACATCACGTTCTCTCTAATAAAGCCATGACCTGAAGACACACTTTGTGCACTGCTGAACTTATCCAGAGATCGAGAAGAGGTAATAACCTAACTGACTCACCCTCAAGTGTAGCACAAATAATGCACAGTGCTGGAATGCCAGCGCACAAAACTTTTCTTAACCCAAGGTTTCTGAAACGGCTTCATCACAGATTTATTTGTGCTCCGATTCTTTAAAGTAATGCTTTTTTTAAAAGATCTAAATCTGCAAATGTTAAAAAAAAATCTAATTTTATCACCATATATTCACACATATTATTATTATTATTATTATTATTATTATTATTAATACTAATGTTCATATTATTATTATTATTATTATTATTATTATTATTATTATTATATTATTAATACTAATGTTCATATTATTATTATTATTATTATTATTATTATTAATACTAATATTCATTTCATTATTATTATTATTATTATTATTATTATTATTATTATTATTGTTATTATTAATAATAATAATAATAATAATAATAATAATAATAATAATATGATAATAATAATCAGCAAAGTCCACATTTTTCAGTTTTTCAAGAAATTTCATCTAAAGCATTCATTACACCTTTTTGTTTGGGAAGCCACCATTCATAATGCAGTATTAATGCATTTATATCAAGTTATAAAACTATTTAAAAAACGTATCTATCCAATGACGGAAACTTCAAAGCACTTTTTGTAAGTTGCTCTGGATAAGAGCGAATATATATATATACTCACTTGAAACCATATAATGTCTGACAGAAACATAGATGTTTATAAGAAGTTACTGTCACCTGCTTATGTGTGTATAATTGCTATAACACAATAATGTCTAATTTAAATGTAAATAAATGCCTATAAATAGTTATACTTAACTTCATAGCAAGCTACTAAGCCCATGACTTCACATAAGGAATAAAAACACAGTAGTGTGAACTAAACTTTCATTCTCATTTACTGTAAAAGACAATAAAAGGAAGAAGAACATCTATCTTAAAATTAAACTTGTTATGAACTGATATAATCTTTTATGTAATGTAAATGTACAGCATATTCATAAGTAGCCTACCTTATAATACCTGACATACATCTGTACACATGTTCATAAGTACTTATATTATGCATATCTGCATAACACATTATGATATCAAGTCACAAAAAGAAAAAAAACATTTTGTTATTAAATAATATTAAGTAATATTAAATCATTCCATAACACACAGTCGTCTAGTGTACTATCTGGACAGTACATTATAATGATACGCATTATAGCATAGTGCTTTTGCATTTGCAAAATATATTGAGCAGATATTAACTGAAATGAGCTTCTCAATTGATTTAAAAAGGTAATTAATTATTTGATTAATCATATAATTATTTATGCATGCTATCTAATGGTATAACAGTTATATATGTAATGAATTATGGATTGCAGAGTCTACTAAACTCATTACCCTCTTGTTCAGTGGAACCTGTTGTGAGTCTTACAAATAGGTCTACAATTTTTTTTTCCATACACAACACCTTATGAAGCATTATACGATGTAATTAATGTATTAGATGCTTTTATGAATACTAAAGCATTTAAAATGCTACATATGTGACTAGTTTATGTAACTGCTAGTTTGTTGTAACTGCTAATAAAATATATATTTGCATTATAGTTATGTTATATTAAATGTTAACATAAATTATGCCGTGTTATACAGTTGTTGTTGTTATGTATGTTAGACAATATGATATAAATAAATGCATAATTCATCATGAATGTTGGAGTAATAATATGTGGTATAGATATTATTATTATTATTATTATTATTATTATTAATAATAATAATAATAATAATAATAATAATAGTTTTGTGAAAGGCAAATAATGCTTAGGGATATGTGGGCAAAGTTAAAAGAACATTTTTTTTTCCACAGAAACCTGAGGGTGATTAATAAATAAACAAACAAACAAAAAAGCAAACAAACCAAACAAACAAGCAAATTAATAAATAAATAACATATGGCTGATTTAAGGGAGGCAGAAAGCTCTCGTAATCCAGTTTTACAAAATTCATGATTTCATTCATTATTAAAACTTTAATTTCTATAAGGTACAGATTAACGTTTTATACATGCGCTACAATCATGTCCTGTTTAATACTTTCAACACGTCTGAGCATTATGTACAGAAAGAAATGCGACATTACTTTCAAACACAAACTCAAAGCACAGAGAACAGACCTCATACATCTCATACATATATTTATATAAGTGTTAAAAAAATATGATTGCTATTGAGATTACGTTCACAGGGAATGAGGGAAGAAGGATGAGACATGGAGGAGGTTTGACAATAGAAAGCAAAGAGAGTGAGGTACAGAACAAAGACATTCGAGGAACAGAGTACCGATTTATTCAGCATTTTGTTAAATATTAAAAAATAAAGGATAATGAAAAGGTTTTAAAGGTTTCTATGCAGAAAGGTAATCCGTCAGAGCACATCTCACCGCTAACACATTCACGAGGTTGTGTCTTTCTTTCTGTAGTGCATGTGTGAATGTAAAAGCGTTGGATGTGATTTTTGGTCGCTACAGTCACAGTTCTATATGTTACATTTACATTAAATTATACACAATACATACATTTAGTGCCATTATGGACATATCATTTATTTTAATATAAAACCAATGTACAGAATTTATACAGTATATATGACTGATCTCATCTCATTTGGTTTGTGTGTGTGTGTGTGTGTGTGTGTGTGTGTGTGTGTGCGCGCATGCTTGAGGCCACAGGTGGATGTCCATCATCCGTTAAAAAGGAAAAAAAAACTAATATTCCACTTGAGTTTTGGTCAGATGAGAGCTTGTAAGACTTCTGGCATGTGTGTGTGTGTGTGTGTGTGTGTGTGTGTGTGCACGCACCCATGAATTCATCTCAGGTCTTAAATGTATTCATTAAGACATTTACAAGAAGCAAAGTAAAACACAAATTTTGGTCTTTTGCTTGCATCAGCAGTAATAAAACATACTTCTGTGTGTGTGTGTGGGGGGGGGGGTGTTATTAATCATTATCACGAATATGAATAAGTACAAATCAGACCGCTGTACTCAGTATAATTCAATTCATTGAATTCCTAATAAACGATTAACACTTAAGGGCTGTGTTCATAAGGCTGCATGACACCTGCACTACATTAGCCTTTACTACATGACTCTGACATACAGTAACCATACAAAAACATGTATTAAGGCTTATTCCACTGCACCATCATCTGACACAAAGGCTGAGATCATCAGTTTCAGGATGTCAAGTTGACGTAACACCTCAATCAACTGGCATAAGCTTATCTTATAAACTTTATACTATATATTCAAATTGTTTATTAGATTTTATCTAAGGGTCAGAGCGGTCATATGCATTTTGCTGCCATTATGCTGTCACTGTAGTGTCACAGGTTATCATAATCTACAGTATATACTAGGTTTATAAATATATATCTCATTCTAGTCTCATGGGTTTTCATAAGAATGATATAAATACGTAATAATGGAATGCATTGCATTAATTGCAGTTTTAGATGTTATCATGTTATTAATAATAAAATTAGACTGACTTTACTTATGAGACAAAGAAGATGTCTAGAACATTTGCAGACATGTGAGTACAACGATGTCAGTCACATTATTATGCTTTGTAACAAGTTTCTGTTCCGCTGAGTAATTTCACATGCATTCTGTTATGGTGCACAGTATATGTCATGGTGAAAATGGATGAAGAACGTATTAATTATATTAATTTGTACATTTTTTTGTGTACAGGTATGTGATTCCTCCAGCATTGGCTTTTCCGGCTTAACTGTTTTGGCGTTGAATCACAAATGGAGTTAAATAGAAAGCTAGTGCACTATGTACATAGGGTATACAATCCCTTGTTCCAAAGTAGTGCCCTTGCTCATGGATTAGAGAGGGATTTGGGATTCAGCCTTGTGTTAGAAGCTAGTTAGCTTTGCAGCTTATATTACAGAATTCTGGTGGCTGTTGGAAAAAGGCTTAATCAAGTTTATGGTAACACTTTATAATAACGTTCCGTTGTAAAGCATTTACAAGTGATTAGATAATGATGAAATAATCATTTACAAAT
>JAQMYL010000013.1:18670487-18681479 GCA_030014365.1 Clarias pachynema | reverse complement strand
AAGGAGCGGCTAGCGCTTTCCTCCGAGTGTGTTACTCCGCCCCTAACGGTGCGTGAGCGAGCAGTTCGAAAAGATGCAGTCGGCTGGCGTCACGCGGTTCGGAGGAAATACGTGATAGTCTTCGGCCCTCCCGGCTGAGTGGTAGTAGTAGCCTTAGTGTGGGAGCCCCCTAGTGACGGGGAGGAATTGGCCACGACTAAATTAGGGAGAAAATCTGGAAAAAATCCAAAAAAAAAAAAAAAATTTTATATCTGCAGCAGAGCAAATCTGCTGTAATCATATAAATACATCAGTAAAGCAGCACATGATCTGTAAATGCTAAATAACATTAAAGTTGCATGATTCCCAAGTCTGTAGAACAAAAGATAAACATGAAAGCTGGTATTTCACTCTGGCTGCCGGCTCTGTTTGTGTAAGAGGGGGAATTAGATGTTTTCCTTTTATTTTTTATTAAAGTTACCTTTAAAGCCGTTTCATAAAACAGGTTTTGTATTTGTCTATGCACTAAGATCAGCCATAACATTAAAACTACCTTTGTACTGTAAGATTGTACAGCCACTGAGGCCTGGACTCCACTAGACCTCTCAAAGTATGTGTGGTATCTGGAATCAAGCTGTCTGCAGCAGATCCTTTAAGCAGGACCTCCATGGATCAGACTTGGTTTGCCAGAACATTCCACAGACACTTGATTGGATTGAGATCAGGAGAATTTGGAGGGCGAATCAACACCTTGAACTCTTTATGTTCCTCAAAGCGTTCCTGAACAATGTGTGCAGTGTGTCAGGGCTCATTATCTAAAATGTGCGGAAAAAGGCCACTACCATCAGGGGTGTCACTCGGTCTGTAACAATGTTTAAGTAGGTGGTACGCGTCACTATAAACAACAGGACTCAATGTTTCCCTTGAGAAACACGTTGCCTCTGCCAGCTCGCCTTCTTCCCATAGTGCATCCTGGTGCGGTGTCTTCCCCCAGGTATGTGACGCGCACACACACACACACACACACACCTGTCCGTCCAGATGATGTAAAAGAAAATGTGATTCATCAAATCAGGCCAACTTCTTCCATTTCTCTGTGGTCCAATTCTGATGTTCCTGTGCCCATCGTAGCAACTTTTGGCTCAAGGTTTATAACCCAGTATTTTGAGTTCCTGCGTTGTGTTTCAGTGCTTGCTTCACAATATCTATTAAAGTCGAGTCCGCACCTACAGCCTCGCTCTCTCTATTGTGCCCAATTTAGGGGACGGTGTTCAAATCTATTTTAGAAATTAAATGTATAAATTGTTTTGTATATTTAGTTAGCTGTTTGAAAAAAACATGGATCAATTTGATGGCTATGTTGGTATTAAATGAAGTAAAGCTAATATTGTTGTGCCCAGAAAAGCAAGAAATAAACTTTTTAAAATGGTATTTTTCGCAAGACTGAAGACGATTCATCATGTTATAGTATGTCATAATTATCCTCCACTGCATATTGAAATCTATTAAATATTAAAGACACTTTTAAGGATATTACCATGAGACATATGTATACATATGTAGACGTATACAGTATTGTGCAAAAGTCTTGACCCCCTCCCTTATTTCTTTCATCTTTTGCTTCCAAGGAGTCAGACTTTCTTGTATTTTTAATGTAGTCTCGAGGAATAGCTCTCCAGGAATTCTAACTGACAGTTTTGGCTCTCATTCTTGGCAATGAGAGCCTAAACTTGGTCTCATCAGTTTCAGTCACCAGCAGTTTCAGAAGAATGCCTTTTTGTTTGTTAAGCCACACCTACAGTATGAATCATTCAAGCACCTAACTTAAGGCATGAATCAGTGAGAAACAGCATCACTGTGGCCAGAGTTCGGAGGTTCGATTGGGTTTATGGAGTTTGCATGTTCTCTCTGTGCTTGGTGGGTTTCTTTTGGGTACTCCGGATTCCTCCCACAGTGTGTGACTGGCACCCTGCCTCGTGCCAAAGTCTCCCGGGATAGGCTCCAGGCCCTCACAACCCTGTTCAGGATAAGCAGTATAGAAGATGAATGAATGAATAACTTTATGTGAAGAAATGGTGTGTGTGTGTGGGGGGGGGGGGTTCAGGACTTTATATCAAATCACACAACTGTATATAAAGTTGTGTGTAAAGCAAATAAGAAAGCGAAAGTTTATTCTTACACCAGTAATGGTATCTTGAACATGATTCTGGGACAAATTAATGATAAAGATTAACTAGAACACAGACCAACCACTTGTCGAGACAGAACCGAGTTAAACTCTGGTGGAACCCATCAGGAGGGTCTAGAGATATTTTTAGGGCATTAATACAGTAAATTAGTCGCTGGTAGAACATCTTCGGGTGCAAAGCGCGATTTATCACGCCGTGGCAGGATCCGGAACTGCATTAATTCTGCTAGACTGTTGCCAAGTGTGAACAGGTACATAAATATTTGCAGGGGTTGCCCTTGTGACATCTTGTACTTCTAAAAGCAGGAATGCAGGATTTATACCGCTTAATGACTCCTGCAGCAATCAAAAGTCCCGGCTCAGCCCGAGAGCGGTGTCGCTGTAGATCTTCGTGCCGCTTCTCTTTCTCCCTGAGAGCGTGAGACTCTTGTGAACGATCGATAGATTTTTTTTTTAAAAAGGATCTCCTGGTCTCCTTGTATTTATGTATTCCTGACGCTCAGGGTTCATATCTGAACGTAGATCTAAGCTGCAGCTTGGTTCCACTTATAAACCCTGCTGCAAATCTATTTTCCAAACAGAAGCGTAAGTGCTCGCTGGGGGATCTTCAATTAGCCCGGCGAGTCGGGAAACAGACGAGACACGAGGCGCTAATGTGGAATTAATGCTGGTGATAACGCTCTCGCTGCGCCTGTTGGTTTTTACGCAGTTAAACAGGTTTGACCCAGAGGCGTACGCACAAGATGTTAATGCATCAGAACTGTCATAATAACGACGTTACAGGTTTGTAAACCGTAATTATAGTGCTCACTCCGTCATCCTGATGGGAATAGATGGGGCTTTTTATGAGGGAGGAAACTAATCTGGAAATGCCTTGGAAGAAAGTGCCAGGTGATTGATGTCACGAGAATATTTCGCCAACCAACAAACCAGCTTCTGATCAAAGCGCGCACTTAATTTAGAGAAAAATAAATTAGAAAGTATTATAAAACCAGCAGTAGCTCCAGTCCAGATAAGGATCCTGCGCTGTTGCGGTTAATAACCGAGACTCATCACAGATTCATGCTGTAGCTTTGCTTTATGTCTCCTTTAGTATTTGTGATTTGTGAATGGGAAAGCAAAACCCGAAACGCATCGTTTGTCAAAAGCAGTTTTGGCGCAACTTTGTGTTAATCAATTGCTACTGTAGAAAAAAAAAGGATGCAGATAAAATTCAGGAGGCTGAGATGAGTTGCACCGGCTGTGATTCAGCAGGACTGTGAGGAAAGCGAGAGCGAATTATTATTTTTTTTTGTTCCTGTTGTTTAATGGCCGTCCGTGGCTTCTCTACACTTCCTCGCCAAGGACGCGTTGTGATTTACTCGCAGCGTAATCAGCGCCGCAATCTTTCCCGGAGTCACCAGATGAGTGTGTTTGTGTAATGTTCACTCAGCTCTGCACCACTCCTTCTGGGAAAGCGCTCGCGAAAGGCCGAGGGAGGGGAAGCGGCCAATAATACAATAAAAAAAAAATATATATGTATCTATAAAGGTACATTGCAGTATCGTTTCCAGCACATCACATTTTCTTTTAACGCTGCTTTGATCGCTGCTTAAAAACCGAGATGTTCCACATCAGTCTCCAGGCCTGGACTTAGAGATACGCGCTCGAATCATTTGTTTTTTAGTTCTATTTACTCCCCAGTGTGACATCCAGAGATAGAAAACGATGCTGTCCTGGGCAACTCAAGGACACAATAACTTTCTATGCAAGAACCATGGAATTGAAAAATAAGAATGATGATGATGGTAATAATGAAAACCCTTCACTTTGTCTGAGAGCTGAGTAGCGGTCTTGCTCTTATTTCCGGTTGTTTTATTGTTTAAGGTGCAAATTAGTCACTGCAGGAATCCACAGGCTCAAATGGCCCTGAACCATTTTAGCGTTTATTTAAAAGATAGAAAAGAAAGTAAAGTCTGAACTCTTTTATGCAATTCATGATCCAAAACTTTTCAAGCATTTCGAGAATTTCTTTTCTCCAGAAAGTGTAATAAAACTAACGTTACCTAAAACCGAACATGACCTAAAGTTGCACCACATTAACGACGAAGAACCCAAATCGATTCACCGCCAAGTGAAACGACGCTCTGATTCGTCTCTCCTGCTCTCTTCTTATCTAATCTAACTTAATCAGAGATCTATTTTTAATTTATGTATTAATTCATGCATATTGACATTACTTCCACATGAGCTACGGCCGTAATAAACCCGCACGCAATATTCATTCCAAACGAGGTAAATCTAATTAGCGAATGTTTATTCCCGCCATCAGCTACTCGTCAATATTTAATTGATTTAACTCTCTTTGCTAATAGGGTAAATATTATTTTTTATAATTAATTAAGGTATTCGTTTATATGTTTCATTAGTTTAAGGAGTGAATATTCAGATTGTTTTTACACTATCAGATCCCTTACAGAATTTGTTGTCATTGTGATCATTTTTATTAGTTAAAGAGACATTTATTTAACCTTTCTGGAAGCGTTTTGTTCTTTGTGGATTGTCATGATTCCATGTGTTGTGTTAAAAAATGCCCAATGTATGTAACTATCAACAACTCTTAAGACTAACATTTGCTCATATTTCTTCATATTAAATTAAATTAAATCAATGGAAACAAAATGTGCTACTGCAACAAGATGCAAGGTGCCTAAAATTGGTTGTTCATGCAACAACCTAAGCAGCAACCTCATTTCCCCTTTCATCTGTTCAGCATTCAGCATCAGCAGTATACCACACTGCCTTGCAAAAGTATTCACACCCCTTGAACATTTAAAAAAAAAAAATTGCTTTTATTTTTATTCTGCATTATTTTATGTTTACCTTTAAACTATTTAATATTTTAAATTGTTTAATTTTTATTTTATTTTATTTAATTTGTAATTATATTTATATATTATATTTATATATTTAAATATATTTATAATATTTAATTTTTAATTTCATTTAATTTCATTTTAAATGAAATTTTAATTCGTTTTAATTAGTTTTCTATCTTTATTTAAAATAATTTTTTTTATTATTTTAAAAGTTTCATTGCAAACAGTTTTTTTTTTTTTAATCAATTTTAAAAATTTTCTTCAAAAAGTTTTTATTGCTATTATTTTCTATTTCACTTTTCTATGGTTTTCTATGATTATTTTCTTTTCTTTTATGTAAAGCACTTTGAATTACCATTGTGCATGAAATGTGCTATACAAATAAACTTGCCTTGCCTTGCCTTTTTGCTACAACCACAAATGTAAATGTATTTTATTGGGATTTAATGTAACACACCAACATAAAGTGGCACATAATTGTGAAGTGGAAGGAAAATGACGATTATGGTTTTCAAAACTTTTTACAAACAAAACTCTCAAAAGTGTGGTGTGCATTTGTATTCAGCCCCCTTTACTAACTAAAATCACCTTCATAAAGTCACCTAATTAGTAAATAGACAGCTTTGTGTAATTTAATCTGCGTATAAATACAGCTGTTCTGTGAAGCCCTCAGAAGTTTCTTAGAGAACATTAGTGAACAAACAGCATCATGAAGCCCAAGGAACACACCAGACAGAGTTAGGTTAAATAAAAAATATCCCAAGGTTCAATGTTTTAAGTTAGAATATTTTTATGCTTGAATGATTCATAGATCACTTTGTGGCTTAACAAACAAACAAAAAAAAACATTCCTCTGAAACTGCTCAGGTACAGGAACCGAAAATAAGTAAGGGACAAAAAGTCCTTCATAAGAAAAAAAAAACCTACATTAAAAATACAAGAAAGTCTGGCTCCTTACAAAAGCAAAATATGAAGAAATGAGATGGGGTCAAGACTTTTGCACAGCACTGCAGCTCTTTAAAGTTCATGTGTTGGTTAGAGCGAATAAAGATAACACTAAGTTCAGTGAAAACAAAGTATTTTAATAAGAAAAGCACAAATAGAAAAATGTATTACTGATATTTGGTAATAATCTATGATGGTGTTATAATGAATAATTTGTAGTGGTGAGTTTTTTACATTTATTTTGAAATAAATATACATAGTACTGGAGAACTGTTGCTTAGGACATGTTTCGCTTTTGGAAGCAAAATATGAGGAAATACGAGGTGTCTAGACTTTTGCACCGTGCTGGATGTCATGTGCGTGTTGTTGTGTCCCTCGTCCCGGGTCGTACCTGAGCTCTGCAGGAGGACGTGTCATTCTTCTCCTGAGCCGCACGTACAGTAGCTCTGTGTATTGATACAGCAGGTCCAGGTCGCTGCTTTAGTGGCTGATTAATTGCACGGCAGCGCGGCTCGGCCGCTCTCAGTCTGCGGGCGAAGAGCTGATTTCCATCGTGTCCATTTTTTCCCCCGAGTGCCCTTCAGAGCGGGCTCTCTTACCCAGAGCCTAAATTTCACTCCAACCTGCTGAGAAACATTAGCTATGCGTTTATTTCTGCACTCAGCACTCCAGATTGATCCGGGAGAACTTCGGGGCTGACGTTAATCACGCCTTCTATCTGACTCACAACTGGATGCTCCATCACACAGACCTGAGATTCTCAAATCAATACTCTCTCTCTTTCTCCCTCTCTGTTTCTCTCTTTCTCTCTTTTTTCTCTCTCTTGATCTTTCTCTTTTTCTCTCTGGTCCTCTGCTTCCTCTTGCTTGTTTGTCCCTCATTCTCTGTCTGTCTTTCTCTAACTGTATCTTTTCCTGTCTGTTTCTCAATTTCTGTCTTCTTTCTTTCTCTGGTGCTCTCTCTCTCTCTCTCTCTCTCTCTCTCTTCTTCATCACTGTTTTTATCTTATCACTTTTTCCGTCTCTGTGTCCTTTTTTCTTTTTCTCTAGGCTTTTTTTGCTTCTCTCTCTATCTGTTTTATTGTTGAGGAGGACATTTGTCATTTTATTAAGTAAAACAGATGCACCGATTGTTGGTGGCACAGTGGCTTAGCACTGTCGCTTTGCACCTCCAGGGTCCAGGTTCGATTCCCTCCTCGGGGTCTGTGTGCATGGAGTTTGCATATTCTCCCCATGTTTGGTGGGTTTCCTCCCACAGTCCAATGACATGCAGATTATCTTTATTGTTGTTCCCAAATTGAATGAGCATGTAAGTGTGCTACGCCTTGTCCAGACGCTCCACGACCCTGAACACGGGTCAAAGCGGTATAGACGCTGAGTGAATGAGTGTACCGAGTTACAGACTGATTTCCAGACAGGGCTGAAACATGTACATTTATAAACCGTAATGTTTCTCCATGCAGTGGGATCGTATTAATTCTGATCCGTTCGACTGAATTTGAAACATCAGACAGGCCAGAAGGACATGAGGACATGTCCTGAAATCTAACGCATTTAATCAATATTTTCTAAATTCTGGTTTACAGGTGCATGATGTCTGCCGCTGAATTTATTCTTTAAACCAGGTCTGCGTGCTTTTTTTTTTCAAATCTGTGAAGCAAACTGCAATAAATTCAGGATTAAAAAAAATAATTAAAAAAACGTCTAAAATAGACTAAAAAGAAACTCTCCAAATCAACGGTTCACTGAAACTTTTACACATTTTTATAAAACCTCATGTCCCTGGGGAACAAATTACATGAAATAACCTCCTGTCTTTGTGAATCACGGCAAAGAGGAGAGGAAAAAATGTCACCATGGTAATTCCTGTTTTTTTTTTCTTTTTCTTTTCCTACCCACAGTTTCTCCCGTTGGCAATTCATCAAATTTTCTTAGCTTAGAGCCGGTGTTTTGGGTGAGAGAGCTGTTGCTACACAGTGTGCCTGTGATTTGGTATTTTGATCATGAAAATATTTATAAAATAATTAGTTGGAGAAAATGACCTCCGTGTCAGGAGCGTGCTGGCTCGCTTATTTCTGAGAAAATAATAGGAAGGGGTTTTAGTCTTTATTTACCCAGCACCTCCATCTTTATGCTCATGAAGCGCAACTCCACCATGAGCTTAACCATATATGAGTGTAAAGGTTGTATATAATGTAATTGTTGTTTTATCAATCTCTGATAAAAGTAATTCCTGATTCTTCCACCTCTTAATTAAGGCTTCTTGTAAAATTTGTGGGCGTGTCTTAGGCCTTGCTACTTTCAAGTGCAATTATGCGGGACGAATAAAAACAGCTCTGAAATGTCAAGTAATCCTTTTATGAATATAATCATTCATCCATCCAGTTTATCTTATGTTTAGTTGCTTAACTCTATTAAGCACTGTCATGACTGGTTTGGTGTTGGGATGTGGACTTGAAGGTGGGAGAGGCATAGACGCGGAGGGTAAGGGCTTACAAGTCTTTTAATAATAACAAAACCAAACAAAACAAACATGAACAAAAGAAGTTGGCTTTATAAGTGGAGCATGTTTCAGACAAAACATTCACAAAATAATAACAAAACAGACAACAGACTAAACATACCAAGGACCTAAGCAGACTAAACATACTAGGACACAATACAAACAAGAAGACTAAGTTAACTAAACAAACTAAGTCTGAGACTAAACAGACTATGAGCTTTGCAGGTTAGTATCTAATCAGACTAAGAGCTAAATAGACTAATAGACGAGACAGACTAGGAAACTAAACAGACTACGATTTAAGCAGGTTAGTAGTGCAATGGTTAGTAATTAAACAGACTAAGAGCTAAACATACAAGAGACTAATCACACAAGAGGTTACACATTCAAGAGGCTCATCCTACTAGCGGCTACTCCTACTAGAAGGCTAACCATGCTAGAGGCTAACCATGCTAGAGGCTAAGCCTACTCTAGGGGACGCACAGGCTAGGAGACAAACTAACAACATATACTTAATCAAAATATATATAAACTTAACTTAAATCACACAGACAAGGAAACACACAGACTAGGAGACAAACTAACAACACAAATGCAAACTTAGCTTAAATAGCTCCACAAACAATATGCCAACGAAAACTAAACAAAACAAATGCAACTTAACATAACCAATGCTCGACCCAGTTTCCCAGAACAAACAGCTATTTATAACGAAACTAATGAGTTAGCTCGGTTCAGGTAAGTGCTCTCATCACCTGACCGAGGTGCATTCTGGGAAACTGAGTCTACAAACAAAAAACTACACAAATAAAGATATCGGGTGCGCAGTGCCCTCTAGGGGTGATCCCTTCCAAGCACGTTCTTTTTAAATTACTTAATAATATTAACTGCAAAGCAAAGTATGTTATATAAACAACATTCAGGAATAAATGAACTAGAAATGTAGGAGAATTACTACTACTACTACTACAACTACTAATACTAATACTAATACATTTTAACAAGATAATTAGTTTTTGTGTAATTCTAACTTCTGATTTTACGGTACAGAATGAAATCAGCTTCTATATATTTTACACGGTTTTCTTGTGCTTTCACAATACGGACTCTGGAACAAATTTGAGAACTCTTGACCCCAAAGTTCACTCTGTACTGTACCTGGGCACGCTCAAGTCCACTAAATCCATGCTCAAGTCCACTTAAAAGCAGTGTTCCTTGCAAAGTACAGTATGGCATACAATTTTGACTACTAACTAATACAGTAAATTATGAGGCCAGGTTAGAGGGTTGCTCTTGATGTTGACCCAAAGTGTAAAAACAAACATTAAAGCCACCTAGGTTTTGAGTTCCCCTTGTTTCCCACTGGGGCAGCTTTGGCAACTCAGGGTATGACTCTGCAGGGCCTCTTCAGGTGTGTTGTGGTGTCTGGCAACAGAATGTTGGCAACAGATCCTTTGGGTGCTGTGGGTTACAGGGAGTTGGCCTAGACCAGGGGTAGGCAAGTTCATTCCTAGAGAACTTGCAATCCTGCAGATTTAACCTCCAACCCTGAAAAAAAAAAACTCATCTGCCTGTAGCCTTAGTAATCCTGAAGACCTTTATTAGCTTGTCCAGGTGTGTTTGATTAGGGTTGGAGCTGAACTCTGCAGGATTGTGACTCTCTAGGACCGAACTTGCCTATCCCTGGCCTAGACGGATTAGACAGGCGTATCTCATTGGGGTCTTGGTGGAGTTTGGAGGCTGGGCCAGCGGCCTTGAGCAAGTGTTGACTTTTAATGGTAATTTGTGCTGCATTGGCTTTTCTGTGGGATCAGACTAGACGGACTGTCCTTTGGTCCCCACGGGCATGTGTGAGCATTGGGTGCCCATGGTCCTATTACCAGTTTATTGATATATAATTGATAATCAGTTTTAATGTAATATTGATAATGGCTGATCTGTGTGCCTCATATACTGTTTATGGACACAGGATTAGATTGCAAAAGGACAAAAAAAAAGATAAGAAGCTACAGTACACAAGAATAAAGCACTATAAAAAAGTTAATAAACATGAAGTAAAAGAATCTGTACTTCGGAATAAATAAAATCATAAAAGTAGAAAAATAAATAGATACATAAAAAAGCTGATTGATTGTCAAACAAAAATCTAAAGACATTTGGTTTATCCCCCGATTTCTTCAGCCTGTCATTATTATGGATGTCCTAATTCTAAAAAAGCCACTCTGAGGAATCGGGGAAAGAGATAAGCAGAGGTTTTTTAAGGAAATTGTTTCCTATGTGGTGCATGACATAATAATAACAACCAGAAATATATGATTTACAGGGACAAACAGATATGAATTAAATCACAACTAGGGCCGGGACTTTAACGCGTTAATTTAGATTAATTAATTACACAAAAATAACGCGTAAATTTTTTTTAACGCATTTTAATCGCACTTATTAAACCACAGTGAACATGGACAAAGAAGCTGATGAGACCGCTTTGGTTGGCCCTGTGGATGGGAAATTTTGTTATAA
>JAQMYL010000013.1:18655798-18670387 GCA_030014365.1 Clarias pachynema | reverse complement strand
CCGCAGCACATCGAGCCTCAAGTATCACCTCAATGCTAAACATATAGCAGCTAGCGTGGACGTTAGTATCAATATCTTTCCCTCTGTAAATATGATTACAAATATTTATATGCGATTCAAATGCGATTAATTCCGATTAATTAATTACAAAGCCTCTAATTAATTAGATTATTTTTTTTAACCGAGTCCCGGCCCTAATCACAACATGAAAATCGATTATATTGGCTTGCTTTAAATGCTGAGAATTCAGGTGATGAATAGAATCTAGTTTATGGATAAATCATTAAGGTTTAAACAATGCAATGTACAGTAGTTTTTAATAATACCTTTGTCTGTGCTTGATTCCTTTCCTCATGTTTTACCCTCGCCCCTTTGGAGGGAAAAGAAAGGAATTGAAATGATGCACAATTTGAGAGATGAGAATCACTGAATGTCAGTTTAAGCTTATTCATTAAAATCAGATGAAAGAACAAAAAAAAAAAATGGAGAACATTTTCTTAAAGGTCTTAAGAAAGCAGCTGGACATTTACCACTTTAGCCAGTGCTGTTTGTACTTCCAGAAAACAAACTGAATTAAACTATAGTTGTTTATTCATGCTTAAAAAAAGTTGTTGGCCGAAAACTTTCCGTGCAATTGCAGAGTAAACAAATCCTTGCTGAAGCAGAGTCCGTGACTACTGGCCCATGATGAAGGTCTAGGACTGAGAGAGAGAGAGAGAATAAAATCCCTCACTGCACTGCTTTCCGTAAGCATTGCTATCAGCTTTCTTACCATGTGCTACTTCACTGACAGTGAAAAATACACTTTAGTATGCTGTTGCTTGATGAATTCTTTTTTTTCTTTTTCTTTTTCTTCCTAGGCTGAAGGGTCAAACTGAAAAGTGAAGAAGCTCTCGGTTTTGTTTGCTGCACATCAGCAAGTGGACTTCAGGCTGCTCATCTGCTAATGTTCAGGAGTGTATAAAAATAATTTATTTGATTTCTCTCTGCATGGTGGAATGGTCACGTGACAAACACAACAGGAGGTGATTCAATAAATCACATTTAAAAAAATATATATATATATACATATATGAGCTGATGATTGATGGATCGATTCTGGATTTGTTCTCAGAAACCATCGGTCTCGTGTAACAGTGTTTAATCTGATATGACAGTGTTTGATATCTCGGTAAAATTGCATTTCTAACCTGATTAGGATTCACGCTTTGTGCATGGTGGAACAGTCACATGACCTGCGGTGGGTTGCTGAAATCAAATTTTTTAAGTAGAAAAATTTATCTTTTTTTGGCTTCATTTATATAAGTTTTTTTCCCCCTTTCACAATTAAGATTTATAGCATTCACACGTCAGTAGTGTTACAGGAACATTTACACTCACTACATGGATGAAGAAGACTTTTAGGGTATGTGTAGCTAAATATTTAACAACCGAAATCACATTTCAGAGTGAGTTTCTAATGATGATTACGTAGAACTAATTCCTCTGCTTCATTAGGATCTAGTGCATTTATTCCAATGGTGCCTTAATTATTGATTTAGTTACAGATCCAGGAGATTTTAAAGGATAGAAAGGAATCTTTGTAACAAAATGTTTTTTTATTCATTAATTTATTTATTATATATTTTTTCCATGCAAGCAGCTTGCGACAATGCCTTAAACTGCTTCGGATTCCTGTTGAAAAACATCAAACATGTCTAGAAGTGTGTGTGTGTGTGTGTGTGTGTGTGTTTGTGTGTCTGAAAAAAAAAACAATATTATAAAATAATAATATTATAAAATAATTACATGCTGATAAGCTTATAAGCTTATCAAGTAAGGAGACATGTACATATTATTTATGGAAGGAGCCTCCAGTTTCAGGGATTCTTTACAGTGAGAGGTAAAGTTGTAGTTCTTTTTAAAAAAAAATTATTGTATTATTGTAATTTATTTATTGACCCTGTACAGGATGAGTGGTATAGAACAAATATAGGAATCTTCGGGACAACATGAGAAATTTCAGTAGACTTTGTTCCTTCATTACTACAATAAAGGAAACAGAGGGAACTACCGTTTTTAGCTGCTATAACATAAGTGAGAACTTGTTTCATGTGTGTTCCACAACAGTAAGTGTAGATATGAATAAATGGATAAAAATTATGTCTTTTGTTTTTTTTACTAAATATAAATAAATGTAACTTTATATAAATAAATAAAGGTAACTGTTGGTACATTGCTTTGGTAATAGAGGAATAAAACACTTGGAGACATGCTGTTATAAGCAAAAGTGGGTAAAATACACAAATCCTGTACTTGAGTCAAAGAAGAGATTCCCTCTTTTTTTATTCAAGTAAGTAGAAGCGAATATTACTCAAGTAAATGTAGAAGTACAAAAGTACTCACCTTCAAATTTACCAAAGTATTAAATGTACAGGGCTTGTATTAGCACACAATAGACTTTCTTTCTCTCTCTCTCTCTCTCTCTCTCTCTCGTTGCTGTCTGCAACTTGCTCCTTTTCTGATTTCAAACACCTGTCCAAATGCTACTGCAACACCATGCAGAAATGTAGTGAAGTAAAAGTACAATTATTTGTTGTACGTTTGACTGGAGTAAAAGAAAGCGTATCCTCTCATAAAACCCCTAAAACTCATAAAAAGTGCAGATTCGTGAAATATGTACCTAAATACAGTAATGAAGAAAATGTACTCAATTAACTCCCGACTCTGGTTATAAATCGTTCCATTATTAAAAGATCAGTGGGGTTGAATCAAGGCCCCTTAGTGGTTTTTGGTTGTTTCATTTGACTCCTCTACAGAAATCAATTTCCAAACTTTGATGTTGGGAGGAAAAACCTTTTAAAGAACTTTTTCCCTCCTGTAATATTTGTAACCCGACAAATCAAGTCAGGTGTTAAATTACATAAGTTACTTTTGCACTATGTAGCTGAAATGTATCAAAGCTTCAATTTCTGATAAAATCAGTTGATCAATATCTTATATTTCTTTTAATTCCAAACATTTTGCAAGCTGGGTGAAGGTTTCCTATGTCACAAACTGCTCATTTAAATATTTGACAAATAGCTGTATTTTTCCAATTCACGCCTCATAAACAAACTCATACTGGCCATATCTCAGGACCTAGACATGATACAGTAATAAACTTGGTATCAGAGTAGAGATAATTGAACCAGGAATCTGAAAATATGCAGAACCCAAATCATCCAGAACCTGATTTGATACGACGGATCACAAATGTAACTTCAAATTTTCTTGGTGTGCAAAATGCATTTAAAAAAAAGTAATGTTCCAGATGGTCCACAGTTTAGTTTGTAAATGGTCTCAGCATTTGAAACGAGCAATTATGAAAGACCTGACAAACACACAAACTGTTTTTGTTGCTGCACTTTCTGACCCAGACGCTGTAATTAACCACGCTTGAGGTTGATCCGTAAATCAGTCGAGTGTTCTAGCACCTTTTGTAGTTCCGCTTTCTTCTGTAATGTGTTCCGTATGAAAAATGCGTTCATTTTTGCGGAGAAATAATCGTTAGCCCGGGTTAACGAAAGTGCTTTTCTTTGTCTCTGTGCAATCCTGAGGGAAAATCCTGCAATGCTAAAGAGCAAGTCACGTGAAGGTAAAGCGATTTGCAGGAGGATGTAAAATGGAGTGGGGGGAAAATTGAGAAAAGCAATTTATTTAGCTGATTTAAAGCTTCGCGGTGCATTTAATATTCCCACAATAAATAATTCCCCGAAGTTTGTTGCCATCCCATTGAGCTGGAGATGTAATTCTCTCTCTCTATCTCTCTTCCTCTCTTTCCACAGACCTACCTCATTTCAGCTCATTTTGAGCCAAGCAGCCAATTTAACTCGGAGTTTAATCCTGTAGAGAATGATAGTGCACTTCCACACGGCGGCTCGGATTGACGGCTGCAGAAATCCAACCGAACGTGGCAAGTTGGCGTGATTGGCAGCTCTCTCAGGTGCGTCTGCGTGAGCCTGCATCGGGGCGCCTTTATTTCCGAGATTAGAGCAGCTCTCGGCCATGAAAAACAGTTTAAAAATGTTGGGGGGAGAAAAAACAACAATGAAAAAAACAAAATCAGTTCTTTATTATTTCTGAAATCAGCTTACATATTATCTTTAACCTGTCGTTCTTTCTCATTATCTCCATTTGTGCACCGACGTACTGGCTGGATAAAAAGGGCAGCCGAAGCCGCTATTGCAGTTAGCAGATAAAACCAGCACTTATGCTAGGCTTTATTCTTCTGTCTGTCAAAAGTGATGCTAATAATAATCTTACAGAATAAATACAAGCATTTGGACAGTGACACCATTTCCATATTTGTGCCTCTCGACACCACCATAATGGATTTCAAATGAAGCAATCAAGATGTGCTTGAAGTGTAGCAGTTTTAATTTCAGGGGTTTAACAAGAACGCTGCACTGAATGTCAGACACGTTTTACAAAGTTTCACAGACTTTAAAGTAATTTAAACCAACATAATCATAACGATTAGTATGATTTGTAATACGTAAATGCAAATCCTTCGTAGTCTAGTGACTCTGCCTGAGCTTCCTCCTCCAGTTGCTTCGCCATCGCTCTACCACAGACGCTGCTCGTTGTTCATTTTTCAGCCTCCGGTTTTGATTAGTCTTCAGTAAGTCAAAAGTCGCTCAGTCGGGTTGAGGTCACATGGCTGACTCTGCCCTTTAAGAACCTTTTATTGAATTGCAATCGCTTTTGCAGTGTGTTTGGGCTCGTTATCTGTCTGTACCGTCAAGCGCCATCGGTCCGATCAGTTTTGTAGCGTTTGGCTGAATCTGAGAAAATAGCGCGTTGTACACTTTGTCCTTAATTTATCCTGGTACTTCTATCAGGGGCCTCAACATCAATAAGCACCAGTGAGTCAGTTCCATAAGCAGCCTTACACAGCCATGCCATAACACTGCCTCTACCATGGTGATGATGATGATGATGATGTGGTATGCTTTGAGACATGAGCCCTTTCTTTCCTTTTCCATATTCTCCTCTTTCATTTATTCCAGCACAAATTCATCTTCTATCAGATCTACGCAGTTTTTTTTTAAATGAGAAACTCTTTTATTTAACTTGACTAGATGATGTTTTTCTTCACCAAGGACAGAATTCTGGGTTCATCGACTTTTGTTATCTTCTTCATTCTTCCAGGTCTTTTCATGTTACAGAGCATTCTTTCTTTTTAGTTCATTTGTTCTCCCAAAGTTTCTGTCCGTTTTTTCTCTCTCTCTCTCTCTCTCAGCCTGATGATGGCCTCCTGCATTGAAAACATCTTTGGATTATGTGTTGAGAATTCCAGTGAACAACCACAAAATGTGATTTCACACTTGGGATCAACGTACTGTAAAATAAAGATCTTTTACATCCTTTATTTGTCATAAAATCCTGCATATAAGAGACATCCACAACTGACCATCACTGCAGCGTCATGTTCAATTACTTTCAAGTCTGTAAAAAGTGAGGGATTGTGTGAAATCCGGCTGTAATGTGGTTCTTTGCTGTTTAATGGATATCAAAAATGAATTACACAAACAATTCGACTGTTCCTCCATTAGGTTTCCGATTGTTTTGAATAACTACACTGTTCTCCTTTCCGTCCCTCTATTCTAAGATTTTTTTTTTCTCATCCCATCTTACTTTTCTTAAGAATATATTTTTTTTCAAAGTCTGTTTTCAGAAGGCTGTACCGAATATGAAGATAAAACCTCGCCGTGCTCTCGCATCCTCCTCATCAGCACGACATAACTGACGTAAATCTTCATAATTGGTTTTGCATGTAGACACCTGGTTTGATTTAGCTCGACAATCCCCGAGCTCGGATTCTCTACAGTCACATATGGATGCAACATTAGCTCTGAATGTGTACGTTAAATCAGACCAGCGTCCGGCGGGAGGACGACCTGCGTATGCTGAGCGGTGAAATATGCTAACGTTCCTGAACAACCTTGCGAGTGTGATAACAATGACTCACACACGCTTCAAAAGGTAAGATGTTTTGTCATAGTAGATGTCTTTTTCTTGGACTGTTTAACCTTCATCTCTCTCTCTCTCTCGCTGTCTTTCTCTTGCTGTCTCCGTCTCTGTTTGTGCACAACGGTTGCCCCAATGTTGGCTAAATTCGATCACCAAAATGACTGATCATGTGAACAGATACTATCTGCATTAATTTACATTTTTTTCATTGCATAAACAAAAGCATCTTGATAAGTCTTGATAACTTGTCCTCTTTTCCGAACTCACCAGCAAAGCAATGCACGTATGAAACACATGCACGTATCAACTGACTGTTTGAACCCCCCCCCCGCCCCCCTCTCTTTTTTGTTTTGTTTTTTTTGCTCACACGTAGAGGAGCGATTTCAATTCAGTCCTGGATCTCTTAGAATCCCTTCAGCTGTTTTCTGTGGCTCAAAACTCTGAAGAGCAGGAAGTAAAAAAAAAAAAAAAAAGATGAAAAGAAAACGAAATAAAAAGAGGAGCAAGGACTGGCGGATAAACAGAGCGCTCACCTGAAAGATCCACTGTTTTATTTATGAAAGCCCTGCCTGCCGTGATGGAGACAAATTACCTTTTAACAATGTGAAATGGAATTTTTGTTTACATGCCTTCGGTTCCCCCTTCGCGACATTAAATGAGATTTCTCCAAGCCCCCATTTATATTCGCCGGCATTATCGCTCCAATCTCTCAAAAGCCGATCGCTCTTTAAGGGAGGAAGGGGGAACGGAGAAGGGACGCTCATAAACCCAACCATTAGAGATGCTCGTGTTTATTTAAAGGAACCCTTTAGATCTTATCATGGCTTTAAGATTATTGTGAGTTTTTTTATTTATTTTTTATTTTTTATGTTTTGGAGCAGAGCTTAAGTGTTGAGATTTCTAACACGAGGTTAAGGAAGAGAACGGTGGAGTGCTTGGACGATGAGACATATTAATGTGAAGAATAGTGTTAGTTATGATGTAGCTTGAATTCATTTTGAACATCATGAATAAATCATTCAGAAATACTAAGATTTAATGTTTTTAACGTTGGTATTGTAGTCAGGGGTTAAAGGCAGATATAACAGATAAAATTTCTGGCGCAAGTTTCCTGGAGTCATTTGACGTTTTGCCTTCGCTTTGCATGAAATCAATACTATTCTTATGTAAACAATGTTGGGGGGTGCGGGGTCTATAGCACCATGTGATTCAGTCTGAAACGCGTGATTCGGTGTTTTAGACACAGTTTGTCTGAAAACAAACTGAGAGCAGTTAAAACCCAGAGAATTGAAGCCATTATTTGCTTTGCTGCTTTTTTAATAAACATATATATAAGGTTCAGGATTGTGCTGTATAGAGTAACATATCCTTTTATTTCCAGAACAACCTAATGTTGCAAAATGATGAACTTAATTTTAGTTCATTTTAACCGACTATACAAACATGACTGAGCAAAAAATGTAAAAAAAAACAAAACAAAAACAAAAAAAAACACAGGCAAAGAATTAGCACTGATACACTTGATCACGTGTTTTTATGATTGTTTTCAGTTGTTTCTATGAACAAAATATCATAATAATAAACTCATTTTGAGAGTTTGATTCTTCAATATTTTTGTGACGTCATTCCCATATTCTGGTAGTGACATAAATTTATGTGTAATAAAAGAAATAATAGTTTTGGTTTGAAGTCTGAAGCCTCCCCATTAACACACACCAGCAAGGCTTCCATATAAGCAAAAGATCAATAGATTTTATTGATCTATGCTGTGTTGCTGGCACGGATCTCTGCTGCTTTGGTTTTGAGGTTTTAATGGTTAAAAACTAGTCCTAGTCTCAACAACAAACAAACCAAAACAATCTGTAGTGTGGATCATCTAGCAAGCACCTGAACACCAGGTCATAGACATTTTTTAAATTGTATTAAATTATTATTTTGTGATGCAGTTCTTAACAACAATTGCAGTGACAGCAGAAAGGCTAAGAGTTAGCAACTTATAGCTCATCGACGTGTTGGAAACAGAACAGTCTTGTTGTTGTTGGTGGTCTTTTGGCTGCTCCCAGCAAGTGGTCCCACAGCAGATCCTATCCACAATCTTTGCATAGGTTTTACACTGGATGCCCTTCCTGATGCAACCCTCCTGTTTTATCTGGGTTGGGGGCCGGCACTCCATTCAGTGCCGGTCATTTGCTGGGAATCGATCTCGGGCCTTCTGCATGGCAGGCGAGAAACCTCCCACTGAGCCACCAGTGCCCTCTGTAGTGGTTAGATCAGGCTTCCTATCTTTTTTCCAAAAATCCAGAAGAATTCAGTTTCGTCTACAATTGGTTAGATGCTTTGCTACTTGTAAAATGTGAACCAATCAGAGTTCCTTCCTCAGCGAGGGATGAAAGTGAAGACAGAAGAGAGAGAGAGGTGTTTGTTCTTACACAGTTTACTGATCAGAAATGTCACATTACCTGATGTTACCCCCACTTGGGGTGAACCTGTGCAGTAAGGAAATATTTATTCCAACAAGAGCGAAGCGATCAGTTCAAGTGTTTACATGGTTAATATTTATCTACTGAATGGGTTATCAAATGTTTACGCCCCCTTGTCAGTCTGATCGGGCCGGATCAGGTCAGACTGCTCCGACTGAGGTGTTTACGTGATATTCTGATTGCGATGTTGTTCCCATTATTACTGGAATATTAGGGTTGTTATAAATGCAGATAAAATTATGCATCAACTATTAAATCAGTTATTAAGCTTAGGAGGGTTAGGAATTGACATTAACCTACAGTACCAACTTGACTTGACCTGCCTTGACCTGACCTGACCCGAAGGCATGAGCACCCTAAGCGAGTGGCCATAGGTCTTCCAATGGACTCCAAACATTTTCCCACAGCCCTGTAAATCCCACGTCCATGCCATTATTTGGTGCTCTCCGCCATATTTGCTACGTTAAAATGATGGATGCTGGGTTGTAAAACTTCAAGGTTTTCTGTCCCCTCCACTTGTCCTGATTTGCACTTTCACCATCTGCTGTGGGTAAAAAAAAATCTGAAGTCCTGACGGGTTTTATGACTCATTTTGTCGAAACAACCTTGGATGTTTTGCTTTTGTCAGGAATGCGCAATAACAGGAACAACTCCAGGAATCTGTACGAGGAAGGATTATGAATCACAGAAAGTTCACACTCCTTTATAGATTACATGACTGAATTTTTTTTTTCTCCTGGTTGGGTGTGTGGTCAAGTGTTAAGCATTGATCAACTGAAGCAGTGCTAATGTGCAGAATGAGGAAACATGGCCGGATTTCAGAGTCGCTGGGATGTCTAGTCAGTCTAGGACGTCTAGTCAAGCCCCCCTTGACCACCTTCACCAGACAAACTTTGCATCATTGGTCTCTAAAAAAGGCAAATTACAATATTCAAGATCCAAAATCGGAAAAATACTATGAATTTTAACATTGCTTGTCAAAATGTAATGAATTAACAGCAAATAATTTAATGCAGGACATGGTGGTGTAGTGGCTATCACTGTGGAGGGAGGGAGGGATTAATGAGGGGAGTAATGGCGCGATGAAGGGAGTGAGTGAGTGAGTGAGTGAGGGAGGAAGGGAGTGAGGGAAGAAAATTAGTTAGTGAGTGAGGGAGTGATGAAGGGAGGGATTGAGTGATGGCATGAGGGAGAGCAGGAGGAAGTGAGGGAATGGGGAAGCGGGTGATAGAGGGAGGGAGTGATGGAGGGAGGACATGAGTTAATGAGTGAGGGAGGGATGGAGTGAAGGGGAGGAAGTAATTGAAGGTGACCCTTTATCAGGGTCCATATTCTTTCAAAATTACATTCATATCAATTTCACAGATACAAGAACATTTCTCCTTTTTATTATCTATTTTATTTTTCTGTCTATGCTACAAATTAATAAATGTATTAAATATTACAATTAATAAATGAATAATAATAATAATAATAATAACTGAATAATAAACAATAAAAATAATAAATCATTCATGGTGTTATGCATGATACATGGAAATATAGTATGAATAAGTTGACACCACATGACAGGACTATTGTGAATTTAGAGTTTAGAGTAAAGGACACAGCTTCACATGATTTGACTTGAAACACACACACACACACACACACACACACACACTAAACTCCTGATCTTTTCCATTATCATCATAAGATTAAGATCTGAACTCGTTGCGCTTTATTCGCCAGCGTGAAACTGCGACCTCAGTCTGTGAAGTCTGGCTGTAAAACACAACGACGTCGTACCTGCTGCTTTATCTGCTCTGAACTTTATTATTTATTTATTAAATAAAAAGACATCTTGGGTGTGTTTATGAGGGAAATGTGCAGGAATATATGACCCGGCAAGATAAGAGCGAGTTATTCTGATCCTGTAATCAAAGTGTATCACAAACCCATGAGTGTGTGTGTGTGTGTGTGTGTGTGTGTGTGTGTGTGTGTGTGTGTGTGTGTGTGTGTGTGAGTGAATGACTTGTTCTTTTACCCTGGCATGCCCCCTCTTCATGACTGATTAGGCTCTTGCCGCTTTGTGCTCTCTCGCTTTGTGTAACCTTCTCGTCTTTCTCTCCTCCTGTTGCTCATCCCGCTGCGCTCCCACCGCTAATACACTTCATGCTAATGTCTCTGAGGAGGCGCTAGAACATCTCTACACCTGTCTGTGAACTACAGCAGGACTAGATAAAAGAATAAAAAAATATATTATAATAAAATTACGTCCTGATACTTTTCTCTGAAGTATACGATAACAATACAGATGTACAGGCGTAGCAATTCAGAAGTCTTCTTTATGAATAAAATGTAAAGTAAAATAAATCATTTATGAATAAAATGTAAAGTAAAATAAATCATTTATGAATAAAAAAAAATTTTATTTCTAAAAACTGAAATAAAATTGAAAATTAAGTGCAAAACTTTATGACTTTACAGGATTTTTAGGATGTTTACAATAACTACAAAAAACAAGTATAAATATGTGTTAATTTTAATGTTTTTAAATTAACATTTTAATAAATTTTATGTATTATAAGAAGGAAAGAAGCACAGTTTAATGGTTAAGTATATAATTTTGCTTCTATTATTATTATTATTATTATTATTATTATTTACACCTGCAAACATAAATTTGGTTAAGCTGAAAAATAATAATAAACATTGTTAACTTTTTATTTACAATTGTTTAATTGTTAATTGATAAACTTTGACACTTCTTTGACAGTTGCTTATGTAAAAAATATGAGAAAGAACTACTGTTTTTGTATTTAAATGACAAATTCTTTGTCATTTTTATTCATATTAAATAAATAAATAAATAAATAATTGAACATTTAAAATTTAACTATTTTTTATTTAGAATAATAAATTATTTGACACTTTCATTTGTACAAAATAAATAAAGAAATAAATTAATTAATATGGAAATATGTAAAAATAAATGTTGATTTTAAACTTTTATTTATAACAAACAAACATAAATAATATTGTAAAATAATTTTTTTATGTTAAACAAGCAAACAAACAAACAAACAAATAAATAATATTCCAAAAGAGTGGGAAAAAATTGCCTGGCTATAACCCGTGCTTGTGCCACGTGCCGTCGTTACACCTCCACTGTGGAGGGAATTGAAAACAGGGAGCCTTGAATCAATAAGCTTTAAGCTGTAATGTATTTCCTGAACTCCTCCCCGACTCTGAGACATTAAGCATTCGTCTGTCTCTGTGATTTTCATCACTGACAGAGACATTGTTTTGCTTTCCTTCTCTTTTTACCCCCTCATCCAGCTTCCTGCTCCTGCTCCTTTTCCCATAAGCCAGGATAATCCCTCTCTCTGCTAGCATAAAAGCCCTACGAACCCCGCACCACTCGTTTATCATCCTGACCTGAGACATGAGAGGAAAATGGGACAATTAGCAGCACACACACGTCTCTCCTGCTCTTTGTGGCCTTTATGCTGCTAGCTTCTTTCATAGCTAGCACACTTGAGCATTCAGAGAGTGAAGTATTTATAGCAAGAGTCCCAATTTCTCCCTTTAATCCTTTTTTTCTTGTCCTGAAGTGTACGAATCCGCTCTGCTCTCTCTGTGGAGTTTAGAGATGGTAAAACGATACTCTCCTAGATTAAGGGAAGTATTGTCTATTTAAAAGAGAGAGGTATGGGGAAGGGTATGGAAGTGTGATAGCTGTACGGCAGAGGTGTAACACCTGCAGTGGGCGTGGCCTAAACCTGAACATCAGCATGGTCAGTGGGAATTCTGATGGGCTTCCAGTGCAGACCAAGTCCTGATACACGTGTCTAATTCCAACGCCCCATTGTTTCATCCAGTTTTCTCAACTTTTTATCCATCCCTCCCATCATTCCATCCATGTATTTTCCTCAATGCTTCATCCTTCTCATCACACCATCCTTCACTCTTTCCTTCTTTTTATTGCTTTAACCTTCATTTTAATTCCATCCATTCTCATTGCTCCAACCATCATTTCCATCACCTATGTCATTCCAATGATTTTATACCTCTCTAATGTTCCTTCCCATCGCTTTATCCATCTTCTTCATCACCCTATGTTCCCTCCTTCTCATCATTTCATCCATCATTCTAACTGATTCATCCACCCCTTCCATCACTCTATCTATAACCATTATTTCATCCATTCTTTTCATCAGTTTATTTTTTCCATCACTCCATTTACCTTTTCCACCGTTATCATTCCATCCCTTTCCATTCTTTCCCATCACTTCATTTTCTTTTTTCTGTCACACTTTTCTCCAATCTCCAACCCTTCACATCACACCATCTATCCTTCGGTCTATGCTCCTTTTTATACTAAGTATTTTATACTTTCATAAAATGCCTTCCTTCCCATGGCTCATCCATCTTTTTCATCACTTTTCATCCCCATCCATCATTCTAATTGCTCCATCCACCCTTTACATTACTCCATCTTTCCCATCATTTCATCCATTCTTTTCATAACTTTTTTCTCCATTCACCTTTTCGATCGCTTTAACCATCTTTATTATTTCATCCATCCCCTTTCCCCCATCCAACCTTTCTAACACTCCCTATGGCTTTCCAATAATGTTATACTTTATTAAAACTTTCAGGAAACAGATTTTGCATCACTCAATCCATGCTTTTCATTACACTATTCTTTCTCATCACTTTATTTATTCTTCCAATCACACTTTTTCCCAATGCTTCATCCTTCCCATCACACCATCTATTTCAATCACTCTATCCTTCTATTTATCATTCCACCCACTTCCATTGCTCCAACCATTCTTTCCATCACTCAGTCTCTTACCAGTATTGTATACTTTCCTAACATGCCATCCTTCCCATTGCTTTGTACATCTGTTTCATCCCTCTATTCTTTCCAATGTTCCTTCCCATCACTTTATCCTCATTTTTCATTACTTTAACCATCATACTTATCGTTCCATCCATCCATCCATCCATCCATCCATCCATCCATCCATCCATCCATCCATCCATCCATCCAATTGCTCCATCCACCCTTTTCATCACTCCCTATTTACCATCATTCCATCCATTTTTCAACCATATCAGTACATTCTTTCCCATCACTCCATTCGCCTTTTCCATCATTCTTATCATTCCACCCATTCCCATTAATTCTATACTTTCCTATTATGTTCTCCTTCCCATCTCTTAATTCGTGCTTTTCATCACTCTTTTCCCCAATGCTCCATCCTTTTCAACACAATCCATCATTCCTATCACTCCATCCTTCCCATCATTCCATCCATTCTTTTCATAAATTTTTTCTTTCCCATCACTCTGGTTCATCACCCCTTGTATCTTTCCAATACTTTCATACTTTCCTAGCAGGCTTTCCTTCCTTCATCCATCCTTTTTTTCCACTCTATTCTTTCCCAGTGCTTCATCCTTCCCGTCAGTCCATCCATCCTTCCCATCACTCCGTACAATATTACAATCAATTTATACTTTCCTTCGCATCACTCCATCCTCCTTTTTCATTGCTTTAACCATCATTCCTGTCATTCCATCCATCCTTTCCATCACTCCATTCACCATTTCCATCACTATGTCCATCTTTTACTTTCTTCTTTCCTATGTTTCATCCTTTCCAGCTTGTGATCCCGGTCATTTGCATGTAGCACCAAACTGTGCTGGATCAAAGTGGGCTTGTTTTAGCTAATTGCCCTTACAGGTGCATTAGATGAAAGGGTTTGAGGTACTGATAGATCAGAAACAACACACACACACACACACACACACACACACACACACACACACACACACACAGAGGGCAGATCAATAATAATAAGCTGTGCTTGTCATCCTCAGTGCTCACTGCAGCTCATTATGTAATGATTTGGAAATTGAAGGCTGAGTTTAATGCACACATCACCCTCATCATATTTCATCAGTGGACAGCAGGATTTGCAGAGAAACGAGTCGATGTAACCCATGTATCATCATTTCTGTCCCGAGACAGACGCTGATTACAAATACTTCTGTTTAATGTACTGAGGAATTGTGGATCACCTTTTTGGAAATGTAGCCCAGGGTTCAATATATATATATATAT
>JAQMYL010000013.1:18617331-18627647 GCA_030014365.1 Clarias pachynema | reverse complement strand
CATGGTGCGCCAAGTCTACTAGGGTTGGGCTTCCCCCCCCCCCCCCCCCTCCCCCTCCCACATTACTTATAAAACATGAATTCACTAATACGTCAGATTGGGTTCAAATTCACCTAAGAACATATGTACAGTATGTGTTATTCAGTATTACTAATTACAGCTTTGGAAATACATTAAAGATGCCTTCTTGCTACTTGGCACCTTTGCTAAAGTAACTGATCATTTTTATAAAAAAGAAAGCAAATTTAATACATGGGCAGCAGTCTCTTCTAGGATTGAAACCGGAGATGGAGAGAAGCGAGACATCGATTGATCCTCTGTTATGAGGAGAATTGAGAGGCTCAGAATGAAAACCTTAGATATGGCACTTCATCATGGTTGTACTATTTATGAGTAGGGTCTGTAAGGAGAATAGTGAATAGACAGTGCAGACTAGAATTGCAAACCCTCTGGGATTTCTCTGCTTTTTTTTTTTTTTTTTTTTTTGGAAACCAAACATGATTAAAAATTGAAACATGGTTACGGATGAAGCTCTGGATAACGGCCAAAGCAATAATGTAACTAAAGCACCTCTCTGGCCTTAAAAGTAATTTTGGGAATGTGATGTGTGAATTTTAACTTGCTAAAATCTATGTAGTGCACAGCCACTTGGTGGAGCTGCACTTCTGCTATTATTTCAAAAAAGTATGCACACCCAAGGATATACACATATACACGCATGAGCGCACATGCACAAACAAATAAGTGTGTGGAGAAAATGTGTAGCACATTATTCTGCCGCTCTCTTTCTTACACACACACACACACACACACACACACTGTATAATTCGGTCTATGTACACATCCAGGAAGAAGAGAGAAGATGTTTACAATCTTCTCCCATGCATTAAATCTAACCTCAGTCAACATTTCACCCACTCACAACTGCATTCCTATTAAATCACATGCATTAAGACAGAACACTCACATAACAGGATTTGAGCATCATGACATTAGGCCATTTTATTTCGCAATAAAATTTGCCACTTTGGATGCCATGCTTCGTTTTGCTGCAGCTCGCCCATATTTCATCCGCACTGGCAGTCAGATGCATGTATATTTATAAGTTGCCCTTGTCTTTAATTTGTTAGTAAAACATTGAAAATGCAAGTGGCATACTACCGTAGCTACCAAGATGGCCAACATGCCACACCATACAAAACATTCCCAAACTCTGTAAGCTGGAGCTTCAAGAGAAACTTCACCAGTTTTTGTCCACTGGAAATCAAGGACATTACTGGTATCCTTCCTTTAAGTAATTTTAAGTAATAACCTAATTTGACTTGTGGATCCTATGCCCTTGAGTCCTTGATGCTACATTTAACTTCATCAAGAACATTGCAGGAAAAGCATACTCTTATTCACCCAGTGCCCCTTGTATACTATAAAGATGGAAACCCATACGAAAAATGTACTGTACTGTTTATCCTGTACCACTTCCTCCAGATAAAAGTCCTCTTTCTTTTTTTATTTGCCAACAGGCTCTAGGGGTTACTAAATGGGTTAGAAGAAAAACTCCATCAGTTTTTTATTCTTTTCAAAAGATGCTCTTATTTCAGTTGTACTGTACTGTATATGATCATTAATGGCAAGGCTCATCACTGTGATGGTTCGGATGTGGACCATACTGTAATATATTTCAGATTAACAGTTGTCAACTTTTTCCATTAGAGGGTGTTGAGGAAATCGTATGTGTCTTTATGTTGTGTTGCATAATGCAAGGCTATTATCAAAATTCTTCACCTTAAACAATTTAATGAGGTACAACAAATAATAACTTGCTTGAAAATATTAGTACTACAGTAGGTTATAGGTAAAATAGGTGACTCATACAAAATATCAAATTGGAAAACATTCCCTCCGGCAGAGGTGGAAGGTAACGGAGCACATTTACTTCGTTAGTAGTTTTATTAGTGGATACTTTTTACGTTTACTTCACTACATCCACTTCCCTGGTGTGGACTGATCTTCAGAGCTCCTTTTATAAGTTGTAGATGACACCAGGATGGTAGGTGATGATTCACTGCAAGCTACGATGCATCAAGGTGCCCTGCCCCTCTTGTACATGCAGTGGAGCTGGCCGTGGTGCTGAATGTATGCTGCAATCTCTTTTCCTTAGTCAAGTGAGAGGCTGTCACAGGGTAAGGGGTGCTGGCTGTAGGCCAGCCGTCGCATGTCACCTGTTGATATTATGTATAATTGCCTTCCCCCCTTTAAATGCTTAATCATGTAGCAGGTGTTTGAAATCAGAAGTAGAAGTAGTTGCAGACAGTGATGAAAACAGAGAGAGAGAGAGAGAGAGAGAGACTCTTTTACTATGACTTGAAAACTACTGTATGAAAAAATAAGCTTGTTTTTTTGATAATTTAATAAATTTAATGGTAAAATACCTTTGTATTTTAATTTGAGTAGTACAGTAAGTACAGGGATTTGTGTACTTTGCCCAATTCTGCCCCAGAAATCTTTATTAGAGAAGAATCTTGTGTATACTCAAAGTTTGACCATTAAGTGTTAACTATACAGGCTCAATAATGAGTATTGATTACCATGTTGTGTCTGTTGCAGATGCGCTGTGTCGACCTGCAATCGAGCTTTGAGACAGGCTATCAATAAGTGAGTAACAGCATCTCATTTAATGTCGTATTTGATAGATACATTACATTTTCTTGTGTGAGGAACATAAGCAAGGAAACGAAATGAGATAGCAAAATTAAACCATGAATGGTATCTTGTACTGGTCCAAACCATGCAGCAGGTCAGGTTCATTTGTTAGATTCTGCTCAGATCTTAGTATTGACTTGTTCTTGCTCTCTTTGGTTTTAGGGGCTTTTCCCTTTTCCCAGTACAAACATGAGTTTGTTGGAAATCCTTGGGAGATCATCAGGCAGTATGTTAAAAGTCAGTACGGCTTGCTGCAACTAGGGAGAAATTAAAGTTGTCCAAAATTTCTTTGAGGATGCAATTTTTTTTTTTTAAATGTAGTGTGTTAGTTATTTGTAGTTGTATTGCAACACTTCCTCAGGACTTTATAGGTGCTTATTTTTTATTGGATTGTGGAGTGCAAAAACATGCTCAAATTCGCTACTATTTAACTACCGACCTTTCCTTTCATGATTAGTAAAGAATTGCCACAGTTCTGCTTAGAAACACTACACACCTGCTTTAAACTGCTTCATAGAGTGACACCAGCTGAATGAAGAGTGATGAAAATAAAATACAACCTAACTAGTCTGTGCATCTGGATTTTGACACGAAGTGCACTAAATAGGGAGGTAGGACACTCTATTTCCACCAAAAATATAGCACATCTACTGTAAATAGGGAGGATGTAGTGATTTATTTTCTGTATTTTTTTGCATAACTGTGATATATTTTGCATGTACACTATAAGGACAAAAGTTTTTGGGCAAACCTACAGTACAATGACGTTGTATCCAAATACATATACTTCAATATGGAGTTGGTCCCCTTTTGCAGCTATAACAGCTTCCACTCTTCTCCAAAATCTTTTGAAGTGTTTCTGTGGGAATTCGTGCCCAATCATTCTGTAGAGCATTTATGAGGTTAGGCACTAATGTTGGACGAGAAGGCCTGGCTCGCAATCTCCGTTCCAGTGCATCCCAAAGGTGCTCGAGGTCATGGCTCAGTGCAGGCAAGTTCTTTCACACCAAACTCATCAAACCATGTCTTTATAGTCCTTGTTTTGTGCATTGGGGCTCAGTCATGTTGGAATAGAAAAGGGCCTTCGCCAAACTGTTGCCCCAAAGTTGGAAGCATAGCATTGTTTAAGATGTCTTGGTATGCTGATGCATTAAGTTTGCCCTTCACCGGGCAATAAGAGGTCTAATTGACAAATTAACAGTTTCGACATTTTTAGGGATCTGTAGACCCTCGCATCTGTAGACAATTTCAACACCATAGGAATTAAGAGCAAGCTGGACTTCAGCAAAACTATCATTCCTGGCCAACTTTCTGAAACTTTGGTGAAGTTTGAACCACAGTGTCAGATGACAGGCCCATTGCTCAACCCCAGGCAAGTCGACATTGGTCATAATTCCTACTTTGATTCTAATAACAAGACCGATTACCTACCTGCCAAAAATGCACCATCTTAATCTACTGCACTGTTAGAGATAAAGCAACAGACTGGAATAGCAGAGATACTGCCATCATTTTCATGCCTTCACAGATGGTGTCAGGTGAGAATTGGTACTCTGAATCCGAGCCAGAGTCATTTTACGGAGTCATATTCCTGTAGAATGTGATTAGTCTATCAAGACTAAGGTCTCTGGTTCTCTTCAGCCTTTAAAACAAGTGAAGCAAAGCTTGTGTGAAAATAAACTTTAAGATACCCGCTCTGTAGGAATTAATGTGGACATATAATGTAGATTACTTTGCCACTGGGTTATTTTAGCTTTACTAATAAATGTTTAAAATTCTAGTATGGACAAACTTGTGTGCCTTTTTTCATTTTGTGTCTTTAAGTGTTTTTTTTTTTTTTTTAACCCTCGGTATTATTCACAGTAGAGCTACTATAGAATAGACCACATGTTTAAAATATTGTGCTAAATATATGTACTGTATAGTTAGACTTAATAATAAGATAATAAAATCTTTGAAGTTATATTTCTGTCTCTCTTATAAGACTTTATTCATCCACTATACATAACTGCATAGTGAAATTCTTTATTCTTTGCCTATTCCAGGTCCGTTAGGAAGAATTGAGGGTCATCCATTATACAGTGGCCCAGGAGGATAAGGGCCTTGCTTGAGGGCCCAACAGTGGTGAACCCTTAACATGCTAAGCTACAGTACAGTACCATTGCCCCACTTTTAATGCATGAGTGTTCTCTCTATATTTTTAACATCAGAATGCTTAATTCTATGATTTTGCTTTCATTCTACGATATGGTCAGAAAAACTTTGGAATTTATGTTCTATCACAGCAATTTTGTTAGTAGAACAGGAGGGCCACTTAAATATTTTATTATTTAATCAAAGTAATATTGTTTAAATTTTCTATTAGTGCACTTGCTCGCTATAATATGATTTGTTTATATACGTAGTGACAGTTCATTCACAGGGAATTGCATGCTACTGTAACATGCCACATAAACGAACAAAAAAATGCTTGGAATAACATGCAATACTGTGCAAAAGTATCGACCCCCCTTTCCCTCATTTCATAATATTTTGATTCCAAACAGCCAGACTTTTTTGCATGTTTAATGCAGTCTTGATGAATATTTATCCATGCTTCCTGAAGGATGTTTTTGTCTCTCATTATTTTCAGTCCGGTCCCTGTACCTGAGCAGTTTCAGAGAAATGATTTTGTTGACAGACGATCAGGCCTGTGATTAGTAGACTGCTGATGCTGAATGCTGAGCGGTTGGAACAGACGAGAGGGGTTGTTACATAAACAACTAATTTTTAAATTGTATTTTTAGACACTTTACAGTTCATATTTCTTTATTTAGTTCTTCATCACTTAATTGATATGAAAAATGGTGGGGTCACGACTTTTGCACTGTACTGCATATGGTGAGTTTTTCTGTAAGAAGAAGGTTTTGTAAAATATATGGAAAGAGTCTCTGGTGTCTGCGCTTTGTTTTTCAAAGGTAAAGCTGCAAATGTAAGTTTTCAGAACAGATATTTATATATATATATATATATATATTTTTTTTTTTACAGTTTCTCAGTAACATGACAAGCTCTGTTTTTGGTCCTGTTATTTCTGGTGAGGGAACCGCTGCGTACAAACCGAAAGCAAACTTGTGGACGTTAAATGTCTCCAAGTATGCTTTGTGTTCCGTTAAATAAATAAAAAGACGGAACCCTTGATAAATTGCTGTTAAAAAAGAAAGCGTTTCATATTCCAAGTGAAGAACGCATTTATTCCGAAGCAGTTTGACAGATGGAGGAACAGGCTGTATGTGTTGTTCCAATTTCTAATCAATAAAAAAAAGCAGAGAAATGCATCCTAATTGCTTTGGCACAAACACACACAAATCCTCAGAGAACAGATAATTTAACTCCATATTAAATGCCCAATTAGTATTGAGCAAAATGTTATTTTGTTTCATAAGCATTCAAAACAAGAATACCGTAGACATTTAAACATATGCTACTCACACTTAATGCATTTTACTCAAACCTACACTACATCAAATCACTACAGAGCATCACATCTAACCAACAGTACTACTGACTAATGTGTTTAATTGACATTCTCATGCTTGAATCTGGATTTTTCATGCATCACATGCTTTCTTTGCTCACCAACATTAGCCAGAGGATGAAACCGTATCATACCATTAAAACCCTATTGGCCTCCTACTCATGTTTGCTTTGCCGGGCTTCAGGTTTTTTTACCATAGTGCTGAAATATTACAGATAAAAATCTCTTTCCATTACGCGTTGGAAATGTCACCCCGGCAACGTTCGCTCTCTTGCTTGCATTTTCGCAGGCATGTTAAAAGCAACCTGCTGTAAATTTTTTTTAATTACGAACCTGACAGAAACCCAGCTCTTTTTTTTTTTGACGAATGTTTTTAAATAAATAAATGCTCGGAATTCAAATGAGCTTGATCTTTTACTTTGGAAAGGGCAAAAGGCAGAGGGGGGAATTTTTTAAAAAGAAGAAATAAAAGAAATAATATTTTTTCATGCAAAGTGACTTTCCCGTTACAGAGACTAAAGTTGGTGATGCGCAATAAATAAAAATGTAAATAAAATAAATAAATAAAAAAGCTATTTCACCATTGCTGAAAACAACGCTCCTTGACGCAAACTTCTGCGAGGACAGATTCCTATTCAGCTCTTTATTCCAGTCCAAACTAAATTTCTTAATGATTACAATTGTTAAATAAATCTCTTCATGAATTAAAATGTAGTTCATTTCATGTGACTTCTTACTACTGTAGAACTCTAAAGAATATGTTTTTATTCCAACAAAGACTATACAATATCTACAGCAGACTGGTGACAAATTAGAGCTAAAAGTGACACAAAATGTGTTAGGAATGTGCCTTGCCTTCACAAATTATCAGAACAACTTCTATCAGGACACACCTACCAAGCTATAAATTAGTTACTCACTCATTCTCTAGGCCGCTTATCCTTCATAGTGTCACAGGAGGCCTGGAGCCTATGCCGGTGGACTTAGGCCACTAGACGGAGTACACCCTTTATGAGGTGCCATTTTGTCATTATGGGTACTATGGAAAATTTGGAAATGGACTGTGCGAGGTGAACAAATAAATTCCACACACAGATGCAGTACTTGAACCCTTAACCCAGCCACAGTGCTACCAGTACACCACTATGCTGCTGGAAATATTTTATAATATCCTTCCTAATGCAATTCTCCCATTTTATTCGGGCTTGGGACCGGCACTGCATCCAGTGGCTTGGGTTTGGGCATTGGGTGGGAATTGAACCTTGGCCTTCCGCATGGCAGATGAGAAACCTACTGAGCTACCAATAGGCAATTTTTATTACAATTATTATTATTATTAGTTTTGGTTTTGAAATGGCCATACTCAAAATATAAATAAATAAAATGAATGAATAAATAAATAAATAAATAAAAAAAGCAGAAGAAACACTTTTACGTTTAATGTAATCTCTTACCCGTCTGCATACACCGATGTTCTCTACTTTTCAGATGTGTTAAATTGATGATTCATTCCAAGATGACACTTTTTGCAGTCTGACTGACGCTGAAACATTTATAGCTGCCGTATAAAGCACTCTGCACTGCCATCCAACATCACCAGAACCTACAAGTGCTTTGAGGACTTTCTTTTTTTAAAGATGCTCCTCAAATTGATATGACAGATGATAACATGGCTTTAAGAGCCATAAAACCCCCGAGCTGTCAAACATCTCACTTTCGACTGTGCCATCGGATAATTACGCCAAAAAGTTCTAAAGTGGTTTTATGACTTTGGATTACTTTAAAAAGACACTTAAAGTGATTAGCAAATTGAATTGAAAGAATTGATTGTTACCTGTGCTTTAAACAAAAAAATTATAGTAAATGGAAAGACAGTCACAATTTCTTTTAATGTCTCAAGCATTGTTTAAAGGTTCTGAAAATATACTATATAATTCTAATCTCTTAAGATATTTTCTCTTAAGATATAACTGGCTGGAGTTAAGACGAATAAGAATTTTTGGAATAAAATTGCAGATTCCTGCTTGGTTTACATTGTAAGTTGCATCCTATTATTAAAAGAAAAGCTAATTATGGCATCCCACAAGGTTCAGCTTCAGGATCTGTGATGCTTTGTTATTTACAGGCTCTTAAACATGAACTTAAACAAACATAACCAGTAGTTTTAACTTTTACAATTACACGTTTGTAATTCAGATAGATTTAGCAGCATAATATTTTGATTCCATAAAATAAATAAAATTAGCTTTCTTATAATTTCAATAAGACCTTTTTTTTCTTAAATGCATTATTATTTGGATTATCATTTGGCTTATTACATCGATTTAATATAAAAATATATATTAGACATATAAATTATACAGTATAAATTATTACTTATCTTTTTTCTTTTTTCAAAAAACAAGGGCTAAACAAGGCCTATAAAATAATTACATGATTACACGATTATTAATAAATTTTCCCCAAATACAATTGCCTGCTGTAATATAAAATGCATAATTACAATACAGTTATTATAATATACACATTTTGCAGTAATTGATTTTGTAAAACTGCTAGAACCAGCAGTGGAAGTTGACTGAGTACATTTACTTCATTACTGTACTTGCAGATACAGGTGTTTGAAATCAGAAGTGCAGATGGTTATACACTAGACGTGTCAGATGTGATGAAAACAGTATGTTCACAATCGGCAAGTAGAGAGAGAGAAAGAAAGAGCGATGTTTTTATTATGAAAAAGGCTACTGTGAGCTACAGTAATACTTTTA
This sequence comes from Clarias pachynema, assembly GCA_030014365.1. Classification (NCBI taxonomy): domain Eukaryota; kingdom Metazoa; phylum Chordata; class Actinopteri; order Siluriformes; family Clariidae; genus Clarias; species Clarias pachynema. The sequence continues at coordinate 18,618,662 of JAQMYL010000013.1, read as the reverse complement.
ATATGTAAAAAGTAAATTTGAAGGTGAGTACTTTTACTCAGGTGCACATGTAAATAAAGGACTTCTACTTTTACTTGAGTAATATTTACCTTAGTGGTCTCCACTTTTACTCATCTACAGGATTTGTGTATTTTGTCCACCTCTGGATAAAACTCAGCCCAATGCATTTATTTACATCATTATATCAGGAAAAAAAATGTAATAAAACTTTGGGTTTTTGGATTTCCTCCAGTTAGCAGAATGAAATTTTTCATTTATATAAAAATTTTCTGACATACTAAAAACATTTTTAGGTCCCCAAAAATGCTTGCAACATCCTAAACAAACCTATAAAAAAATAGCTGATGGTATAATAATAAAATTATTTGTCTAACTCCAACAAAACCTGATCATTGAAGCCCAAAAAGACGAATAAGCAATAAATAACAAAATAATCAAAAATCTGAATAAATTCAGCTCTGGTGCTTAAAGCTTGGTCGTGACACTCTACTCGCATTCACAGCACACTTTTATTTATTTGAGTGTGTGTGTGTGTGTTGTGTTATTGGCCAACTGACAGTAGCTAACTCTCCACCAAAGTGCGTTCATTACCATGTTAGCAACGATGAAAAGGTATAAGACAAGAGGCGATACATTTACACCTCTCCCCAAACCCACACACGCAAACCAATTACCAGTCCAGATTTGCATTCAGATTACTTAATGACTTGATGAAAGTGGATCTGCTGTTAATTAGGTGCTGGAGTGCTTGTAACAATGAATTTAGATACAAATTAGGGTCCAATTATGTCTAATGCAAGCCTGGGCGCCTCTTTTTTAGAAGCTTCAATCAAATGAAGGCAAACAAACCCCTTTGAGAAACCCAGCTGGTAAATGCTTGTATACACACGTAGACTCAACCACACACACTTAAGAAGAGAGCTGAAGAACTGCACAACGATATTTGCATGCATACACCCACACACACATACATACACACACACATATGTGTGTATAAGACTCTTACCTAACCAAAATGTTACACACCTCACAGTTACTAAAATTCCAACTCACTTTTTGTCACAACTGCACACATTTCCAAAACAATTGCTAAGTGTTCTGAAAGTAATCTCAGCTTTCATTTACCGGGTCGAAATTTCAGCTGGTTGTACTTCTGTGAGGGGCGTTCACGTCAATCCGGGACTTGTGAAGAAATTTCTTGTCGTAGAACAGGCGATTGACGTTGAAACACTGGGATAAGTGCGTTAGTGCATTAGTCTAATCAAATGTCCTGGTTTGACTTGAACACCCCTCATTCGTACTGTACACTTGGTTACTTGAATCAAATGCTT
>JAQMYL010000013.1:18566316-18586192 GCA_030014365.1 Clarias pachynema | reverse complement strand
CCAACCTACGATTGTCAAATGGATGCTTGACTAACAAATTCAAAGCTTATGGCTTGTCTAATAAACTTAATGCTTAACTAATGAATAGAATAAGATAAAATAAAATAAAATAAAATAAACACATTCATAACAAATACAATATGGCTCTTACAGGCCAAATGTAGGCACTCCTACAATCTTAAGCATTTCTGGCTCAAAATTTCTTTCTGTGTGGGTCAGAATTAATGACATGATCTTTCTCCTGATTGATAGGGCTTTTAAATGGTCTGACAGAACATATAAACAGTTAACTCCACACTTAAATATTTTACTGCAGCATTAACATAAACCTTTGATCACCCATGTGAGAAGTTAATAGTGACATCATCCCATATACAGTATGCATCCATCAGGGTAGTCATCAGATTACACAGTGAAGTTCTGAATGTTCACTGCCAGTTCCCCCCACCCCCACCCCCGGCCCTGCTGGCAGCTTTTGTTCAGGGCCTCTCAAAGGAGTTGAAAGATGAGTTGGCTACTCCAAGTGATTTAGAGGTGCTATATAACTTGTTGATCAGAATCAACAATCAGTTCCATGAGTGATGCAGGGAACACTATTTCACAATCAACTGTTTACAGGAGATAAATTAACTTCTCCTTCTCCAGAAGCTAAACTGCATGGATACCAGGTAAAATCTATGCAGTTAGGTGCTGCAGGCTTTCCTCTCCTGAAAAAGTGATTCAAAGTCAAGAGAACACATGCTTATTTTGTGGGCAAAAAGTTCATTGGCATTAATGTTGTCTTCTCTTTTCAGCCCAAAGGACACGGTCATCCCAGGAAGTGTGATCTTTTATAATTGGATATTTTCCTTCCCATGTCTTTGGTCTCTTTGGCTCCACCACTCTTTTCTGGGGATAGGTTAAAGAAGATAAAGTGAAAGCTTTCATCAAATCAGGATCAGCTTAGAATTGAATTAATGAGACTTCAGTAAGAAACCTATAATTACCAGTAAAGATGCTTTCCTACCTCATCCTGCTATCCAAATCGGGTGGATGGAGCCATATCCAGTCTGACTGCACCAATTATACTCCATTTAGGTCTTCACTTAGGCTGGATCTCGTTTTATATATTATAACTTCCAGAACTTCAACTGGTGCTCAATTCTGCTGGCTCCAGGAACATAAGCTCCAAACCAAGTGTATGACCCGTCCTTGTGGGAACATGCCCAGCAGTCTTTAATTCCCACCCCAAAATGTGTCTCTCTTCTGCTGGGGTGATTTACAAGGGTTTACAAAAGGAGCCAGACCCAGGCAGTGACCCTCGGTGTTCCCTTGAGCATTTAACTTTAAGCCCTCTCTTGAGGTCCTAAGTACTTATTTTTAGCACATCGCAAAGTTGTGACAATGTTGGGGTTTTGCTAGATGGCAAAAAATGTTTTTGGTGACCCGGAGATTCCCTTGGAGAAATGGGTAACTTCGAATGCTTTCTGTACTGCATGCATTGTTTAGCACATTTAATCTATTGTTTATAGCAACATAGTCATTTTTCTTTGCATCTGAAAGATTTAGTTAGTTAGCAGTGATTTACATAAAAATACCTGCATGATCAAATCTATAAAATTTTGCTACATTTTTCAGCTTTTATCAACTTTGACCTACTGTACATCACATGCTCAATTCTGCATTTTCTCCATAGAATGTTCTTTAAATATTCAAAGTAGTACCGAGATAATGTTCATAAATGTGCAGCCTGCATACAAAACTGTTGCCTTGCAGATTGCTGAGTAAATTACATGATATCCATGTGACTTATTAACCAAAATCCAAAAGAAATTCTGCATCTGTTCTTGGTCCTCTAATGGTTAATATTATGTACGTTATTTTTTAGTTTGTTTCTTGTTAGATGGAATCAATAAATGCAAATTATTATAATAAAGGACCTTGATTCCTGGATGCCCCTCCAGTTCCCATTGGATAACTAATTAAGCATAAAGTAATTAACCAAATGACCAAGCAGTTGATCTGTCCACAACATAGCCATGTTTAATGATGATGAGGCTGAAAAGATGGGTGTTAAGGGGTGGGGGTTGCTGCAATTAGCTTAATGAGTATACAGTGCCAGTTAATGCCCAATGGGAAACTCTGGGTAAATATTTTCCTGTGTTGCTAGCCAATTTCTGGGCACATGTAGCTTAGGTATTCAGAAACAATTGTATTCAAGATTGTTTTTAAAAAATTCTACTTATTCAGGCATGGCTATGGGTTTTAGTCAATAGGAAAGTGCAGAAATATTCCTGTTTTCATCAAATGAGTAATTATGTCTGATCCAGTGAACTATGTAACAGAGCAATTGACCTGTCAACACTGTAGCCATGCCCGCTAATGACGTGGCTGAAATTATGGTGGTGGGTGGGGGGGGGGGGGTGTAGTGGTTTGGGGGGTACAGATTGCAGCAATTAGCTTAATGAGTAGACAAAGCTCCAGCCAATGCTCCCTGAACCATTTCAACTTATGGTCTGGTTTGGGTCTGTGCCGGCAGATGCTAGACCTGATTATCTTGTTAGTGATTTGACCTTAATTCTTGTTTCTTAATCATTTGAGTGGTGTGATTAGTGATGCTTCTTAATTTCAGCAGATTAACAGTTGAGGTAGGTTTCTATTCTTGCTGATAATAATACATCAAAAAATGTAAAAAGATTATTTAGATTTTTGGTTCTTTTTCATTTATATAACCGGTAGACGATCATTCAGATCTTTTTGTGTGCTGTGAATGAAGTAATTCAAGACCAATTTTGTCTGCCATTTGCCAGATGGGGGACACAAATTGAGCTATTCTGTTGTTAGTCTCCATCTACTCCATCATGAAAGCAAAAAAGCAAACATAGCATGCAGAGCTGAGCTCAGAGTAAGTCCTATTTGCTTTTTGTTTGCCCTGATGCAGTAGATGAAAAATAAACACTGGCATGACTAATGCGTGTCCCTCTTACATTCCCGAGCTTATTTTCTTGCCATTAGTACCTTGCAAGATTGCTTAATGCTCCATTTTTATTCCACATAACAGCTTGTCAACAGACCACAAAAGCAAGACTGAGCGCTAGTTCTTGCATTTAAACAATGAACAATTAATATTTTTAATTGCTACCCATAAGCCATCAGAGGTTCATTAACCATAATACTGGTATCTGTTATTGTTGGCTAAATGTTATTTTAAATCACTCTGGTATATACTGTACAGTATAAGCCCAGTTCCAGCATTGTATATGTCCCCCTTGTGTAGCTTCCACCTGGGTATCTCTGGACCATTGGGGTGTGACTTCTGGTGGCTAGGACCTGGTAGCTAGGACCAGGACATTGGCAGCAGATCCTTCGGGTCCTGTTTTTGTAACAGTGTAGTTTCCATGGATCAAACTTGTTTCCATGACGCATCCCAGGATCTGAGGACTTTAGAGGTACACTGGGTGTTCTGGAATGTTTCTATTTTGACTTTTTGGCAGTTTGGGCTGCATTGGCTTTTCTGTGGGATCGGACTGGACAAGCTGGCCTTTGGTCCCTGCGGGCATGAGTGAGCCTTGAGTGCCCATGATCCTGTCACCAGCTTACTGGTTTATAATTGATAATCAATGTTAATGTGTTAATCTTTTGTGGTGTTAATTATGCCTGATCAGTGTATACCATCAGTGTATTGTAGTCCACTGCTAGATGACAAAAATTTGTAATGAATTTTGAAAATTGTTGTTTTTGTGCATGTTGGGTTGCATCCACAAATGACTTATTTCACATATCTATCTAGCTATCTATCTTTTTTCATCAGTTAATTAGTTTACTAGGGTAGTGTTGGCTCAGTTGAGTTGAGGCCCTTGCTACTAATTGCAGTGTTGGGCGTTTGATCCCCGCCACTGCCGGGTTGCCACTTTTGGGTCCTTGGGTGTCTTGCCTTAACCCTTCGCCCCACACAACCTAGCACCTACCTGCAGCATGCAGTGCTGGTAAGAAAATGGGAGGGTTACAACAGGAAGGGTATCTGGGTAAAACCTTTGCCAGATCTCACAGATCAAATGATCCAATGTTGGCGACACCTAGGACAAACAGGACAAAGCCCAAGAATATGAAAATGAGTTAAACCAAACTGTCTTTTGAAAAACCCATCATACAGTATATTGTAAGTCACCGGTCCATCAATCCGATACACATCTGAAAAGTGGCCGTGTACTTCTTAATGCCATGAACACCTTTTATCTTTTTTATTCACAGGTACTGAGTGACAGTGAAATGGGAATGTGGGAAGCAGTAATATCAGGGTTTTTAGCATCTTTATGCAGGTAGAGGAAGAAAACGTTGTGAAGGAACAGTGATGGACTCAAGTACTGTCATGGAAACACCTCTAAAGTGTCGTAAGAGTAATAGAAGAACAATTCTGTTTATATCTTTGCCTAGTCTTTTATTTGATGTTTGCAGATCACCTGGATGTTTGCTTGTCTTTATCACTACTAGTGTTGACGTGATTTTAGAACTGTCTAAAGAAAATAATCAAAACTGTAATGGGGTACATCTGAATGCATATTTCCTGACAAATATCAATAATAAAAAAATGTACACAGCCTAATCTAAAAAGGTTTTAGGAGTAAATAAATATAATTAAGCAATATCACACTTGAGGTCATGCTGTTGTACTGAATATCCAGACAGCTGTGATATTTTCAGCACTCGGGCTGCACCCTTGTGTTTTTGGCTGCATTATAGTCGTGCTGATTTTCTGTACAACAGCATGACCTCAAGTGTGATATTGCTTAATTATACAGTTCCACAAACACCATTTATTATCAAGAGATTATGAGGTGTTTCTTTATTTAACCAGTTATTTGGTTATGAAAATAATTAACCACAACTGGCAGAGCTGGCGAATGACAATAAGAGATCAACAGTTAATGTAATGAATGTAGTTTTAGGCTCTTAATGGTACTATGTAGCCAAAAGGTGAGGTGAACCCATCTACATGGTGGACAGTCCTAAGAAACTTATGAGATTTACTTCATATTTGCACTTATCCACTTATATCAGCTCCATTAACTTCCGGGTTCCTAAGGCTAATCCCAAATAGTGCTGGAAATGGAAAGCTAGTGCACTATGTAGGGTGTACAATCACTTGTTATACACAACAAATAGTGCTCTGGATCAGGGGTTAGAGAGGGATTTGAGATTCAGCCTTGTGTTAGAAGCATAGCATTGGCACATAGTTAGTAACCCAGTGTAAGGATCTATCCAGTGACGGAAACTTAAGCACTTTTGTAAGTCGCTCTGGATAAGATTGTCTGCCAAATGCCTAAATGTAAATGCAGAAGCTAGTTAGCTTTGTAGCTTGTGTTAGCTATGAGCAGAACAACACGGGTGGTCCAGAGGCGATTTGGAATGACTTAGAAGCGATTACTAAGGGAGACAGTGTGTTGTTTAAGATGACATAACGTTATCAGATGTGTGTTGCTGAAAGTGCTTCTGTGATTGATTGTGAATGTGGGTTTTGTCCGGCAGCTGCTCTCTCCTAAGTACTGCGGGTCCTACAGACCTACTCTCACCCTTGCTGCACCCCATTAATTAATGTAATACCTACTGTATACATAGAGTGATACATATACAGCACTGAGACATTTAACTATATCAACACACCTGGGAAGCCTCTCATCCAATCAGATGACTCGGTTTGAACAAACATTTATATAATAAGAAATACATAATGTTCATTCTTGATTTCTATGCTACAGTATAATGCAATAAACAAACAAATAAATTACATTATTAATTTCTTAATTTGTGAAAAATCTTCATGTGAAAATTGGAACCATTTATATATGAAGTAAAAAAATAAATAAATGTTTATATTTTTCCTAAAATTCTGCTCACACGTTATTTTCAAGCAGCATTTTTCCTACTAAAATCTCCATATGTCTCCCGATCTCTTAGAGACGATAGCATTGCACTGCTGTTGACGAAGACAGCTTGTGAAACAGAAGGTGTTTTAGCAAAATGTGTCCAGGTTCAGTGGGTTATGAAATTTGTTGACGCTCCAGCAAGTAAATAAATAAATTAATAACGCAAATCAATAAATAAATGCAAATTACATTCTGATTTCATCATATTCTCCTTGAACACTCTTTTACACGTCTTCCTGAATGTGTATATCAGCTCATCGAGAAAGCATTGTGTTCCTTTTTTGATGACTAAAAAAGTCGACGCTTTGACATGCGCGTGACTGAAAGAACAACGCGACTGAACCTGAATAGGATGGAGTTCTCCAAACATTTGGCTCTGTTTAATGGATGTTTTATGGCTCTTTGACGCTGGAATGAAACATCATGGGAATTTAAATGTGTGTCATGTTGGAGCAAACAATTTACTGTTCCTCATTTATTTTCCCCCTCAGTGCTCAATGTGAGCTGCATACTTAACAAGCGAGTTCAAACAGGATGGATTATGAAGAAACCATGGAAAAGGGGCAGAGCACAGTATAAAATCATTCATGCTGTATTTCTACCTAGGTGTGTGTATATACGCAAAGAGCAGTGAAATATTATCCACACTCTGGCTCTAGAATTTTTTTAATGAACCAAAAGACAAAGAAAATTTTTTTTTTTGCCATAATCTCCTTGCTTTTCAATACACTTTGTCCAACTGTTAACAAGCTTTCATATTCAAGCTTTTGTATATAAATGCATTAGGCTGAGCTGTGAGCTATGTACGGTATGCACTGCTGTCTTCACTGCCTCATCAGGAGTGAATCTTTGTACCCGTTGGGCAACCTTCAGGCAAGGAAATCCGATGTAGCGAGATCAGGACTATGGGAAGGATGCTTTACCACAGTGCGGAGTGTCGACAGTGTGGGCAGAAGTGTGTGGATGTGCATCATCATGCAAGATAACTATGCCCTCAGATAGCGGTCCCCTGCATTCAATCCAAAGTTCAGCTCTTCAATAAGCGTCTCACTGTAACGAGCACTGTTGATTGTTGAACCTTTTTCCTGATAATGTTCCGATACTTTTGACCCTTGAGAATCCCAGAAAACTGTCAGCATTGATGGATTTTCCAGCTGATGGTCGACTTTTGAACTTTTTCTCGATTGAGGATGTTTCCGTTCCATACTCTGCCGTTTACTCTTAGGCTCGTAGTGATTGATCTATTATGGAGAAGTTTATGTAACATTTTTTGGAAGGAGTCTCCACTATCAGCACTTTGTGCCAGTGAAAGGTAAAGATGTAAGGTCCGGACTTTTGAAAACATGATGTGTGGAATGACTGTATTAAGACATAAGGAAAGACTACCACAGGTTCACGATTTAATATTTGATCTTTTTTATTAATTAATTCAACCTAAGTGTTAAGTGGTAAGTGTGTGTATGTGCATGTGTGTGTTTTTGAGTGCGACAGAACTGAAGCCTGAGGGCTGGGTGACAGGTATTAGCTCATTTAAATGCTACATAGCACTTGTGTGTTGTAATGGACATGTTAACTCAGGTAGCTCTGACAGCCTGTGGGTGAAACAGGCATGTTCTGTCTCATTCGTTTCTTTTTCCTCTCAATTTTCTCGTGTTTTGTCACACTTTAGGACCAAATAAGAATATAAGAAACCAACCTTGCATTGCCTTCCTGGCTGTCGTACGTTCTTTCTTTCGTGGTATACAAGGACACTGTATGTTTATCTCTGCAAATGTGTTATTAAATGTCCCTTTTTGGACATTTTCAAGTCAACACAGGTCTCAGAGCTCCCTCAAAATGTGTGTTAATGCTCCAGGTGAAATACTCCTAAAATAATGCAGTGTTTATTTTTCTTAAAAACTGCATTTTTCTTTCAGTCCTTCTCCAAATGCACCATTTCAGTGTTTATGTAAATGAGCTCCTCCTGAGACACACCCCCTCCAGAGAAAAGCAGTGGTGAGCATCAACCTGGGGGATGGGCTCTTCTTATATGGGGTCACATTAGGGTGTAAAGTGGATCATTTAAACCCATACACAGTGTACAAGCAAATTAAAGTTAAATTTGTATTTTATTTAGTTTGATTAAATTTTATGCGAGGATGGTGTACAATTATTTTTTGCGCAAATTATTCAAATAAAAACCCCATAAATTGCTTTTATTTTATTGTTATTTTATTTTCCTTCATATTATAATTAATTCAAGGCTGGTATACTATAACTGCCCTGGTTGAAGTAGAATCACAATTTGAACTTTTTCATTTATTTTATAAGTAAATCTTCTCATCTTAAAAAAAATAAATAAATCAAGAATTTCCAAACAATTCCAGTAGCCCCTTCCTCATTCGTTCTCATTCGTATTCGTTGTAAAAACTCTGAAAAATGATGACGTTCGAACCCCGCTGTTAATCTGTCTGTTGGAGTTAGCACCATGGATCATAATTAATTGAGTACATTATATTTCCCCACTTAATTACACGTGCTACAAAGGAAAATTACCCAGAAAATGTGTGTCATGATCCATCACAGCTGCCAAAGCTGGAGGTTACACAATCTTCCGTAATTACCAAAGATACATGGAAACGTCTCACGGAAACTTAGGATCGATATCTTCAACTAAGAGCAATATATATGGAAAGAAAATGAAGTGGCGAGACAATGTGCAGCGCTTCGCTCCCGGGAACAGCATGCTCTCCTGGGGATCGTTTCATTTTCTTAGAGCATACTGATTTTTTTTATTATTATCCTGGAATAATGCCCGGTTTATTATTTCAGCTTTATTATTAAAGATTAGAGCGGAGCTAATGAAAAAAAGTGTAAAGTCTGCAGGTTTATTAGCGGTGTGTGCCAGAGACCACAGGACTGAGAGTTTGAAGCCTTTTGTTAAGATCGGCTAATCATTCTTAAACGCAAGCAGTCAGGCTCGAGCCTTTTGAATCGTTTCGAGTCTGTTCAGTGAAATGATTCATTTAGATTTGTTCACTGATTTGTTTGGGCAGATCCACACCCTGATGATGACACCAAAGACTATAGTTGTGTAAGACAGTAAATACATTTGGTATTTTGTGTTATTTTATAATCTATTTGTGTATTTAGGTTTTGGAAGAATAATTTTTATTTTTAGACCAACACAAAATCCGATCGACTAAGACTCACTGAATCAGTTGATTTACTGAACATTAAGAAATGAATGTAACCATAGACAGATGATTTCCTGAACAAGAGAGTACAGTACTGTGCAAAAGTCTTGGGTATTTTATTATGTGTAGTAGAAATTGTTACACATATATTTATTATGTCTGGCACAGGTTTTACACTCGATGCCCTACCTGACACAACCCTGGCTTGGGACTGGCACTGCACGCAGCACCTGGGTATTATGGGTTGTGGCAATCACCGACGGTGGGGCTCGAACCCGGATACTCCGCATTATTACTGTATGTATAAAACTATTCAATATTTCCAAACATAACTTCAACATAGATAATAGATAAATAAGATTCACTGACTCAGTTGCTGACTGAAATAAGTAAAGCACATTTTTGCTAAATGACTCACTGAATAAAGAGGTGTGAATCAGGTTTGACTCATGTAGAAAAAAAAACCTCCTTGCATAATTAAAAAACATGTTTTAATATTAAAAATGCACACTACTATTTCATTTGAGTGCCTTTAGCTTTGGTTACAGCACGCAGTGTTTTCCAGTTCATGTGTGAAAATGATTCTCCCAGAACCACGTTTTTCACAATCTGAGTCCTGGAGGACGGCCGTGCCATCAGGGAAGAAGAAAACCTCCAAAGATGTGATAACCTGGTCATTCAGTACATTCAGGTCGTCAGCTGACTTCATTTAATTGCCACATAACGTTGCTGAGTCTAGACCTGATCAACTGAAGCAACCTCAAATCATAACACTGTCTCCAGAGGTTTGTACAGTGGACACTATACATGATCGCTTCAATGCGCTTCCCTTCTTACCCTGACACGCCCATCGCCCCGGAATACACTCAATCTGGACTTATCAGGTCACATGACCTTTATCCAATTTTTATGGTCCCTAGCAAAATGAAGCCTTCTTTTGTTAGTCTCACTAACAAGTGGTTTTCTCATGGACACATGGTTTAGTTCCGATCCTCATCACATTGATCTCTGCTTACCCATGATATTTTTCCGACCATGTTTGAAGTTGAGGGTTCAGCACTATCCTTCCTCATTTTAAAATTATATTGGACAGTTCTTAAACCAATTTCGGTCACTTCAGATTTATCTCCTTAGTTTTTTTCCTTTGCAGGATGCAAGACAATAACTTGACCCTTCCGAAAACAGCGATTAATTAATACATTTTATTATAATTTCACTCTGTATAACTAATTAATTATATAAGAATTACACACATACTACTGTGCATAAACGGACACGGACAAATTTGTAAACACACATGTAAAGTACAGCATGTAATAAAGGTTAGGATTAAAATCTGCGTCTAGTGTTTACTTTACTGATCTTTACTTATGGAAAAATATTTGACCCAGTTGCACTCGCCTGCTTAAAATGTACAAATGTCTCATGACACTGTGTTGAGTGTAATGAAATCATGCGCCGTTTCAGTCTGTAAGTGTTAAAATTGATTTCAAGTGATAAAACTTTAATCATCTTTTATTTTCTTGTCCGACAGACTGATTTAAAATGCGGCAATGACCAGCACTGAGAAATGCAGAGTGTCAGCTTCGATCTCTGTGTGTGTGTGTGTGTGTGTGTGTGTGTAGTCATTCATATTGAATACATACTCGAAGAACTACAGAAAAGTTAACTTTCAGACATTTGGCATGTTGCTGAGGCACTTCTACATTTTGCCAGTGACAAATGGCTTTTCTATTGAGGTCCTAGAATTTATTGCTTCATCGCTTACTGGCCTCTCTGTAGCTTCTTGAAATATTATTTGTCTTCATTGGCATTAACTTTCTGGTGATAAAAGGAGCCAGGGGTGGGGGGTTATTGGGGGAGGGGGTGTTCAGAGATTTGGCTGCTGTGTGTTTTCACAGGGGAACCAGTTTCTACTTTGCGTTCTGCTTTATAAAGCATGTACAGTATATTCCTAAAGTAAATGGAGAATTTTTCCTAGATTTATAGGTAGTATTTAAACGATCTAATTAGCGAAAAAAAAGAAAAAAAAAACACTAGACGTAATAAATATTAGAATTGCATGTTGTACGTTTTTGCTTAATTAAAACGACCCACTCTCAGATGATTCTACTAAAAGATGCTGTTGTGCATTATACAAATGTCCTGCAGTAATTCATACAAAATTTTCATCAGATAAAGATTTGTATTTTTGTGTATCATTTCATGGTTTTCTGTTTTTTTATTTTTATTGTCATTATTATTTTTAACCACAAACTACATAAAAAATACATTGGTGCATTGTTTTCTTAAATAGCACTTTTCTGTCTACATGCAGCAAGACATGGTATCATATTAAGGAAAAATATCACGTCAATAATCATGATCACATTAAAATGAACCAAACATGATTACAGTATAAGACCTATTTTTTTTAAATTAATTTATCTAATTGTAACACTTATTTTTTAAGCTTCTTCATAGACATAAAATGATATAAAGTGAAGGAGAAACATATAAAATTATGCCGCTTTATCCTGTATTCAGGGTCACAGGGACCTGGAGCCTATCCCAGGAGGCTTAGGGCATGAGGCAGGGTACACCCTGGACAGGGTGCCAATCCATTGCAGTGCACACACACACTATGGGCAATTTGGGAACGCCAATTAGCCTAACCTGCATATCTTTGGACTGTGGGAGGAAACGGGAGTACCCAGAGGAAACCCACCAAACACGGAGAGAACATGCAAACTCCATTCACACAGAGACGGGAATCGAACCCAGACCCGGGAGGTGCAAGGCGACAGTGCTAACTACTACACCATCATGCCGTCATATGCTTAATCACATAATAATAAAAATGATACATACATTTCACTGTATTTTTAAATATTTCAATCTAAGATATATGGTACCAGTCAAAGGTTTTGTCACATCTTCTTATTAAATTATTTTTCTTAATTTTTAAAGTTTTAAACATTTTGTATTAAAACTGAAGACATTAAAAGTGTGAACGTACAAATATGGAAGTATTCAGTCAACAAAAACATGTTAATTAACCTAGAATATATTTTATATGATATACTGTCTGTTCCAACCCATCACAAACCAATACAGGTCAGGTCATCTGATGCAGCAGTGCTCCATGACACTACTTCTTGGACAAATACATAACTTAGAGGTGTGTTTGGGGTTATTGTTCCATTGGAAGACCAATGATAGCCCACTGAATGCAAACCAGATGGGGTGGCATGTCAACGCAAACTGCTGTGAAAGCCATGTTCAATAAATGTGCTCTCAATTTTGACTAAGTCACCAGCAAAGCAACTCTGCACCATCACACCTCCTCCTCCAAACTTCACCGTGGGAACAATACATTCAGGAATTGTGTGTTCACTCTCTCTACATCTGGCAAAGACACGGAGGTTAGAACCAAAAACTCAGATTTACACTCATCAGACCAAAGGATCAATTCCACTAATCTAAGGTCCATTCCTTGTGTTTCTTGGCCCAAACAAGTCTTCTCTGCCAGTTATTCTTCCAAAGTAAAAATATATTTTGCCACAGTTAGATCATGAAGACCTGACTCTGATCTGAACAGTGGATGTTGAACTATTCCTGCTGTTTGAACTCTTGACTGAGCTCAGTGAGTTTCTGAGGCTGGTCATTCTAATAAACTTAACCTCTGCAGCAGAAGTAGCTCTTGGCCTTGTGTTCCTGGGTTTCATCATAGTGTTTTATGGTTTCGGTGACTGCACTTGGGCAAACAGTGATGGTCTAAAGCGCATTAAGAAGGCAAGAAAGGTCACAAATTAACGCAAGAGTCAAGACACACATACAGTATGAACCGAAAACCATTCCAGGTGGCTACCTTGTGAATCTGACGAGAGAATGCCATGAGTGTGCCAAGCTGGCATCAAAGCTAAATGTAGTTCCTTTGGACAAATTGAAATATAAAACATATTCTGCTTGGTTTAAGACCTTTTTGTTTACTATATAATTCCATAGTTGTTCATTCATAGTTTGGAAATCTTCAGTTTTAATGTACAATGTTGAAAAACAAAAAATACAACAGAAAACGGTAAAGGAGAATTTGTGTCAAAACTTTTACACATCCAACATTTTTGACTGGACGTTTTATATATTTAGATTGAATAGATTTTCTTTCTATGTCAATATTATTATTATTATTATTATTATTATAAAACTAGAGTCTGGGCTAGAAAGAAATCAGCCACAGTCTCACTTCTCCCTTCATTCCATCCTGTGTGTTTTCCTTCAAACTTTAGATGGTGCTGTTGCACTCGCTTTCATAAAAATGCGAAACTAATCCACCCTAAAAAATCTGATGTGAATACCAATAAAGAATTTTTTTTTTTTAACATCTCACCATTTAGACTGTGATTGTCCTACCGCAGATGGATTAAAAACGGAGGTCTGATCAGGGCTGCAGGTCTACTGTGACATTTCTGAAGAATATGAAGAAAAGGGTCAAAGGAAAGAACAGCACTTTTCTTTCTCTGAGGATTTAAAGTTTTTAACTTCAGCTCCACCTCCATCTATCAGCCTCGCCATTAATGAGCTGTCAATTTCTCCGCCGCTCGCTTCTGAACGAAAAGGACAATGTCAGAATCCAGTTGCACAACTATCCACTGCACTGATGATAAATCAAATCATTAATTGGCCATAATTAACCCCCTGTCGTTTGATTAATATTCTCTTAAAACGTAATAAAATGTGTCCTTGCATCAGCCCCTGGACCGACTCCTGAGCGATGATATCCAGAAAAAGGGACGACTCATGAATTAACCATTACAGCCGAAAAACTGTAGCAGATTTACTGTAACTATCTGGGAGGGTCGCACGAGGTGAAATAATAAAAATGGCATGGTCGCAATTTGAAGTTAAAAGATTTTTTTTTTTTTTCAGCTGCAAAACTACATACATTTAAATGTTCTGCAATAATCACCAGGTTTCTGCAGTGTGGAAGCAATATGTTTGACATTTTGTCAGGAAGGACAACAGCCGGATGCCCAAATTGCAGTTCTGTCACTCACCGGTACAGAGAAATATATATTTTTTTACTGAGAGAGGATGTCTGAATCATGACAGCGGATTTCAAAAGAGGCAAATTTGCCTCAGGAATCAGGAACTCACTGACAGCTTGGCTTCCTGGGAAAAGGATAATGACTAAAGAAAAAAAAGAAGAATTTATTTTAAAAGTTCCTGACCCAGTCAGCGGATGATTTAAGTAGCCGTGTGGAAAGAAGTTGTAGGGAAAGATCAAAATCTTTTTTCTTTCCTACAGAAAAGTCACATTTTGTGGTTAATTTATTCACAGTTTTAAAAACTGAAAATAAATAATTGTTAGTTTTTTTTTCTGACACTTCTAGATTACGATCTTTTCCAAGCTTTTATCAGTTTCATGCCAAGGCATCGCTTTCCATGCCCTCTCCTTATATGGTAATCATTTCTACTGCTCTTATTAACTTAACTTATTTCCCCTGAACTCTTAGTGTTTCCAGGAAACCTTTTGTTTCCCTGAACATGTGGATGGCTTTGATGTTGTAAACTCAGAAAATTAATTAGTGTTTATATACTGTATATCTCGCTGTATAAACGAGGGAGAACATTATAACATTATCATGCATGCTGCATTCGTGTGTGTGTGTGCGTGTATGTGCTTGTATATGCCAGTTTGCAAGTGTATCAAGGTGCAGCGAGCACTTTTGATCTTATGTGATCTTAGGGGTGAACCTGAGTGGAGCACCAGAACCTTCACTAATGTAATTGGAAGCTTCGATAATTTGTGAATCAGAAATGAGAATCATTTGTCATTTATCACTATCTAGTCGAGCCTACCTCATTTTCATGTTACATTATCTCTTAGGAGTGTTTATAAGTACACTTTCTGTCTCTCTTTTTATAATTTTTACTTTTTACTTGTTTTAATAATTTTTTTTTTTTTTTTTTTTTTTTTTTTTACTAATCTTATTAATTTCTACATGGATTCAGATTTTCTATATAATTCTTTAATAATAATTTACATTTTCACTCAGTAAGGTACCATGTACAGGCTGCTTGATCAGTTACTTGATTAAGATCATTGCAGTTTATACAGTATTTAAGCAATTCCAATTTAAAAATGCTCTTAAACGACAGTTTGCAACTTTTGTATGTTTCATAACTAGCTAGGAAACAAGTGAGTAGGAAAAAGATGAAAAAAGTAGATCCTCTATTAAAGTGTGGAGTAAGATCCAGGGGAAAAGAACCATTAAGATAACATTTTTATAGAAATGGAGTCTACTTATTACCTTAAAAAAAAATAAATAAACAAATCGTCATTTTCCCACTAATAACTTTGAAACAAATTAATGGAATAAAAAATTTTTGTTTCTATTTTTTGTCATTCTTCATATTCAATTCTAAACACTATAACAGGAAATATGATTTAATTTAATAGAAAGCATAACATTTGTACATTTACTATATGAGTTCTTACATCACGTTTGTTCGTGTAAATTCGTCTACATATCTTATGAGCTTAGTTTCATCCAGATTACAAGAAAAGGTTTCCTTCAGCAAGATCATGACCTAAAGTTGTAAATAATCTGAATGAATGTTAAGCTACTTACATGAATAACCAGAACCTAGGGTTCACACTGCAGTGATATCACAGCATTTAAAAACCTCCAACGATGGCATTAGCATGATATGTGTTTCGGGTCGTCCGCCCCTCCCCTCGGCTGAACACCTTATTTTCACATTGTCAGAATATCAAATGTAGCTAGAGGACTTTCCATCTTCTAAATGTTCCTCTAAATGGCTCACTATCTGAAAGCCCAGTCTTGGCATGTGCCCTTTTAAAGACTGCTTCATCCGATCAGGTAATAAACATTTACTCATGAAGAGCACACGGCTCTTCACAAAAATCATTTCAGAGACAAGACCTTTTTCTTATCCGCGCCCACACCTTTTGATTAAGCTTAATGCGGAACCATCAGCTCAAGCTAAGTATCATTAAACAGCCAAGGTCAGGAAGCAGCTGTTGAGAGGGTCTAGAGTGAAGTTCAAATCTCCATCTTAAGTGTTTTTGAGGATTTTATGGTGTGTTGGTGTCTCTGAACAGGCTGCAGAATATCAGTGTCATAATTTCAGTAGTGGTGGCACAGTGGCGTAGTGGTTAACACTGTCTGTCTGAACCTCCAGGGTCCGGGTTGTTCCCGTATTGGGTCTCTGTGTGTGTGGAGTGTGCATGTCCTTTCTGTGATTGGTGGGTTTGCTCCGGATACTCCGGTTTCCTCCCTCGGTCCAAAGACATTCAGATTAGGCAAATTGGCGTTCCCGAATTTCCTGCAGTGTGTGAATGAGCGTGTGTGTGTGTTTTGTTAGTCTGTACCCTGTGATGGACAGGGACCCCATCCAGGATGTACTCCGATGTATGCCCCAAGTCTCCTAGAATAGGAGTACCCCACGGCGACCCGGTATACAGGACAAAGAGGTATAATGTGTAGTTATAGCATTTAAGAGTTTTGATGTATTTTAAATTTTCTAAAAATAAATAAATAATTGGTGATTTCCGAGGCTGGTGACTCTAAATAAACTTCTCAGCAGCAGAGGTCTGTTTTGGTCTTGCTTTCCTGGGAAGGTCTTCATGAGAGACAGTTTCATCATGGAGCTTGATGGGTTTTGCAAATGCATTTGACACAATACTGTTCTTGCAAGAACTAATCCAGAACAGCCGACCTTCGTGTCTTAAAATACTGAGTGTTGTAGTTGTTACTTACTTCCATTATTCCATATGCGTTATTTCATAATCCAGTATTGTTGTAGGTGGTACTGTATGTAGAAAATAAATCCAAATTTGTGTCCGACCTTTTGACTGGTACTGTATGTGAGGACGCTTAATTCAAACTGGACTGAGTGAGTCCTTATAGTATATGCACAATATATATTTCTGAATCTAAGTGTTTAAAAACTCAAACAAATTGATTATCCACGTCAGTGGTTGACTTGGGAACACAACCCTTTACTGTTTTGCCTCATTTGTAAAGAACTTGTTGATCTGCACAAATTCTTCAATCACGGCTCTATTCAAATCAGACATTATACATTGATAAGCAATCAGTGCAATTATGATGGTTTGCCTGTTGTTGAACATTCCACAGACTGGTTAGCTAGTTGCAGGGCTAGATTGATAAGTGCGTATTAAATTGCTAATCACATCATTTCTAATCAGGGAAGCGACTGACAAATCTGGATCCAAACAACTGCCATATTTATTTTAATAATTCACGTTTAAACAGTGTTATTTTTATTCTTTTTTTTATAGTGAAACATACACAGAAGTAATAGCAATAATATGAACTGTGCTTTCTGAAGCTCTTCCCTCACATCCAATCCAATCATTCGTAGAACTGATTTAGACCTACCCCAATAAAGCTTAAACCTAACCTAATTAAGTAAAAATGCTAATATAATCAGAATCACTGCATATCGTACTGTGTATGACTGTGTATGTGACAAATAAAATTTGAATTTGAATTTGATTTGAATTTGAAAGCACTTGAAAGGTGGTTAATTTAACATTTTAAAGGTAAGCATCAACCTGCATGTACAAGTCTGGTGTGTCAAAAGAACCATATGATAAAATTTAGTCCAACCTTCTCATTTTGTTATTTCATTCACTTGATTCGAAACCTAAAATTATTTAAAGGCTGTCAGTTTTAATTTTGACAAAATAGCAGATGCTACAAAAACATCTGTGCGGTAAACCTCATCTTTAGAGGCAATCAACAGGATATTGTCCATCTTACCAGCCTGACAAAATAATTTCTAATACGAGAGCTTCTGTCTGTTGGAGGAAGATCTAATTATTGTTTTTATCGCCAGACCTCGGTTGTTTCAGCCTGACATTTCTCTGAGTTGTTTTCCACCACAGCTCATTTTAAAGACAGGACGAATTTACAAAGCGTGATGACGACAATAATAAACGTCTGTTATGAAAATCGAGCCTCTTCTTTCCTGTCGTAATTGCACAGCGGATACGAAGTGGACGTCTAAATGGAGTGTGGGTAATAGAATTCCTCCTGCCAGGCTGCTAATCAGTTTTCCATACAAGTAGAGTATTTTTTTTTTCTCTATTTAAAATAAGCAGCTAAACTTGCTGGCTTAAGTGGATAAGTACTATAGCTTGATGCTCTTTAGCTAATTAGAAAGGATGAAGTTCTTGGTAAGACTTAGGAAGCCTTTTTTTCTGTCAGAATGCTACCTTTTGACCATTTTTAATGAAAACTGAAAATAATGATTTTTTTTCCCCTCTGCAAAGAACAGGTAAAAAGAGACTAGCTTTTATATTTGAAGAACCTGTAACACTAAGTGTACTCCTTAGTATATATTATATTTTTATTCCTTGTGCAAATTAAGAGGATAAACTAACATTGTGGGTTTGATAAAAAAAAAAAAAAAGAAAAGAAAAAGTAATTAAAGAAGCTATACGCCTTACAAACTAACAAACTAACAAACTAAATTCCTGATCAGCAGCTTCAACAGATTATGTCATTATATAATTTCAAAAGCTTTTTATCGGGGAGTTTGTGTTTGGACGTTGCGGATCGTCATCTGTTTTCCTAAGAAAGTTAAAAAATGCTCACAATAAATCAAACTTTAGGGTAAGTATTTATTATTATCTCCAGAAATCTGGTTGATAACGAAAAGTGGTATAATTTTGTGAGGGTTGCCCACTAGAGGGCAGTGTTTATTTTGCAGTTTCTTAGTTTAAAGACTCGGTTTCCCAGGGTGCACCTCAGTCAGGTGACGAGAGTTGCTCACCTGAACTGAGGTGCTCATTAGAGTCTAATAAATACCAGTTTGTCCTGGGGAACCGAGTCGAGCATTAATGTGATCAAGTGGGCTTTTTTGTTTTGTTGATTTTTAAGTTAAGCTGGCTCTGTAGGCTGGTTTCCAGGGTTTAGTGTCTTTAAGTATCTTTTTGGTTTTTCCTGTGTTTGTGAGTATGGTGTATGGTGATTAGTGTTTTATTATATCCAGTTATTCCTGTTTATTTCTCCCTCATGTCTTTCGTGTCTCTCCCTGTTAGCAGGATAAAAAGTGTTAATAGGAGTGTGTGGGTTTGCATGATGTGTTTGGAAGAGTGTTATGTTTTCATGAGTCATGTTGTGTTATATGTTCTAGATTAGGTAAGTAGTAGTTCTGTGTGTTCCCTAACCTAGCCTCTATGTGTCTCCTAGCCTTTGTGTGTGTTCCTTAGCCTAGCCTCTCTGAGTGTCCCCTAGCCTGGCCTTTGTGTGTGTGTCCCTTAGCCTAGCCTCTCTGAGTGTCCCCTAGTCTAGCCCTTCCTTGTCCTGCACCCCTAGTGTTCTATGTTTAGCAACCAGGTAAGTGTAGCTATGTTCGTGTAAGGCTAAAGGCATGCTTAGCTAGGTGTATGCCTAGCTGACTGCCATGTCTCTTGTCTTACGTCTCTTGTCTTACGTCCCGTCTCTTGTCTTACGTCCCGTCTCTTGTCTTTAGTCCCGTCTCCTGTGTCTGGGTCACTACATATGGCTTATGTCTATGGGTATTAGAGCCCGTCAGTGTTGAAGCCTGTGTCACTACATAGAGCTTGTGTCCATGTCCAAGGGTGTTCGAGCCCGTAAGTGTTGAAGCCTGTGTCACTACATAGAGCTTAGGTCTATATGTCTAAAGGTATTAGAGCCTGTAAATGTACAAGCCTGTGTGAGGATCAGTAACTACCCTAGTGTGTCTGTGTCTAAAGTTTTGTTCTATATGTTTTATTTGAATAAATCCTGGGGATCT
>JAQMYL010000013.1:18514360-18528977 GCA_030014365.1 Clarias pachynema | reverse complement strand
GGGATAGGCTCCAGGCCCCCCGCGACCCTGATCAAGGATAAAGCGGTATAGAAGATGAATGAATGAATGAATGAATATATTTATAGATAATAGTAAATAAATAAATAAATAAATAAGTGAATCAGGTAAAATTAATAAACAGTCATAATGTAAAATTGTGAGAAAAGTATTTTTAGTTATTATTAAGTTTTGTTAACCCTTAAGATTCCTAATTTCATTGCTCTCCGTTGTGTTTTTTTTTTTTTTTTTTGGCTTCGTAGTCGAGGAGCTGCTTAACGGTCCCCACTTGGCCGTGTCGAAATAAATAGCTTGCAGTGAGCTGTTAGCCGAGGGCGACAGTCAGCGTGAGCGGGCCACTAAAGGTCAGCGGTGTGCTTCAGTAAAGAGAGCTGAGCTTTTAAATACACTCATTACTCTGGAGTCAGCGTGAACTCCTCACATCTGCCTGCTGCTAACTTCCACACATACATTTTTAAGAATATTAGCAATTTTGTGTAGATTTAATAAAATAAAATAAAAAACAGGACAATGTTCGATATGTGTTTCTTCGCACCTAAGTGTGTCATTAGTCCTATATGTTATAACCATGTTGTTACTCATCACTGACTCTAGTAACTATTATGAGGCAACAATCGTCCATATGGACAACAATGCAATTTTTTTTTAAATAACTGCAAAACTTACCCTATAATGGGTTAAATTCTTAAATAATTCTTTGTAAGATTGTCTTGGATGCTGCTTTACATTTATGTTTTTTTTTTATTTTTAAGAAAGTAATATTTGTCTAAAAATGAACTAGACCAATATTTGCTACTGCATTGTGATATTTGGTTGTGTGTTCTCAGTCCTAGCACCAGTCTGTCTGTAGGCTGCAAAAAAAAAAAAAAAAAACACAGCCAGTTGGATATTTTTGAAGAATTTATTATCAAATCAGATCAGATCCCTAACCAAGTCAAACCTGTTGCATTCTGCCTGACTCTGAAGCTGCGTCAATAAATATTTTCACGGCGAGTGTTTACCTGCGAGCAAGACCTTTCCATCACTGACACGACCCAGATATGAGCTGAAAACAGCCCGAGCACTGCTTACATGTCAAGACAAATGCTTTATTTTTCGCTTTTCCCATGACAGCATTTTAGCGAAAAGACTGAGTTTATCAGAGCCATGACGATTTTCGAGTGCTAAGCCTTCTTCCTTGTGTAACTGTGAGATCTTGGCACTGACAAAACAGGTAACATGTAAGCAGATATATTTTTTTAAAAAGAAAAGAGAAGAGAAGTGTATAGTGGATTAGGGGGATTAGATTATTGGAGTACTGAGTCGATACAGCCGTATGCTCCGTATGCGCTCGCTGTGTCGAATCGCCAATCTTTATGGCGCAATGATGTCGGAAAACTGTAACAAGGGCCTCTAGAATTACCGATTGTTAGAAACACTGATTATAACGCATTACAGCAACATGGATTTGAATTCATATAACAAACATCATTCACTATATTCGATTTTTCATATCTAAAGAATAATAATAAGTTTGATAGTTTATATATGCATTGTGCCATCTCATGCAGTCATACATAAGTCATTAAAATGTACATTTTGCTTTAATCGAAAATGTTGCCATGATTTACCGAGAAATGTACTATATGCTTGTATATACTTATTAGAGCTAGAATCTGAGTATATGAATATATGAATTCATGCATTACTTCATTATACTTATAGCTGGCATAGAAATGACTACGTTCCTACACCTGACATGACACATCCTCAAATAAATAAATTAATTAATAAATAATAAAATAAATAAATAAATAAATAAAATAGCTGCTAAACTCCTTGAGGTTCTGACTCAGAAATAAATTATGTAAACCCTCTTCTTTACATGCTATAATAATTTTGTGCAAATAGCATTTTAATGGTTTCTAACTTTATCTCTCAGCAGCAGAATAAATAATTCATTTCCTCACTCCGCAGTGTGGACGATACCGAGAGCACAGAGAGGGTGAGACGACGCAGAGAGAAACAGAGTGAATCGGCTCACAAACACACAAAAATAATATCACTTTCCCTGTCTGCTGTATTCGTAATGTAATGCATTCTAACTACATTCATGACATTATAGCCAACGTGGCATGCAGTGTACTGTATATTCCTGATGGTGATGTGCTTTGTGAAAGCCATATGACTTAGTTATGATGTGTTATAATGCCTTTGTACCATTTCATAATGTAACATGTCTAGTGTGGCTTTGTGATATAATGTGTAGCTTCATGCACAGTATAATGCATCACGATGTATAACTGAAGGAATAAATAAAATTTTTTAAATGGATATATATTTTAATGTGCTTAATCTGGTGCATCAGAATGAAGAGAAAAGAATGGAGAATTTAATTGAGGCATGTTTGTTGGTGACAGAAGGGCTGGTCTGGGTATTTCCCAGACTGCTGTCCTACTGGGACTTGCACTCACAACCATCTGTAGGGTTTACAGAGAATGGTTGTTGTTGGTCTTTCGGCTGCTCCCGGCAAGGGGTCGCCACAGCGGAATACCCAGTCCGCACAACAACTTGGCACAGGTTTTACGCCGGATGCCCTTCCTGACGCAACCCTCCTATGCATCCAGTGGCTGGGGGGTTTGGGCACTGGCTGGGAATCGAACCCGGGCTTTCCGCATGGCAGGCGAAACACCTACCACTGAGCTACCAGTGCCCCTTACAGAGAATGGTGTAAAAAAAAAAAGGAACTATCCAGTGAGGGCAGTTCTCTGGGAGAAAATGCCTTGTTGATGCCAGAGGTCAGAGGACCAAGCTGCTAGAAAGGCAACAGGAACTCAACTGAGGTATGCCGAAGAACATCTCTGAACACTCAACACATCGAACCTTGAAGCAGATGTGCTACAGCAGAAGAAGACTACACCGGGTGCCGTCAGCTAAGAACAGGAAACTGAGGCTACAGGTCACATGGGCTCACCAAAATTTGATGATAGAAGATTGTATCAGCGGTTTAGGCTGGTGGTGGTGGTGGTGTATTGGTGTAGGGGAGATTTTCTTGGCAGTCTTTGGGCCTTCGAGCATGATTTAATTGCCACAACCTACTTGAGTATTGTTGCTGTCCCTGTCCATCACTTTATGACTACAGGATAACATGTCATGTCACAAAGCTAAAATCATCTCAAACTGGTTTCTTGAACATGACAATGAGTTCACTGTACTCACAGTCACCAGATCTTCATCCAACAGAGCACATTTGGGATGGGGTGGAACAGGAGCTGACAAATCTGCAGCAACTGTGTGATGCTATTATTTCATAATAGACCAAGAAGAGTAAAGGGTCTGAAGGCAAAAGCAGGTCCAACCCATTACTAGAAAGTGGACCTAATAAAGTGGCCAGTGAGTGAATACAATGCATATTTGGTTTCAGAGTGTATTATATTTATTTTGCAGTGTACCACAATTTATAATGTTTAACAACATATAACATACGCATTTACAGTATTATTATAAAGTATCAAGTTTCATTTCATATATTATGATGCATTATGTACTCTGATCTTATGAAGTCAGGCACAGTTTCTATGTTTACTTTATAAAGCATTATGCTTGAAATGCATTTCCCTACAGCTATAAAGCTATAATTATGCATGCTAATGCTAGGCACAA
Source organism: Clarias pachynema (assembly GCA_030014365.1). Lineage (NCBI taxonomy): Eukaryota > Metazoa > Chordata > Actinopteri > Siluriformes > Clariidae > Clarias > Clarias pachynema. The sequence continues at coordinate 18,525,317 of JAQMYL010000013.1, read as the reverse complement.
TGCAAAAAGGTGTTAGTGTACTGTATGTAAGTTACATATCACATTATAGATTATGTATTAAAAGGCATAATGTATTCCATCATACATTCATTCAAACATTTAAACATTATGTATAGTGACATTACAGAAGTGACATACTAACGGTGCATGTATTATTATTCATGCCATTTATGCAACCATAAATATTTATAAGCATTCATGCAGGTTTCAAGTGCAAATCTCTCCACTTTTACTTTCAGGGTCCATCCTGTCCGGTGTTATTATCTTATTCGAATCTTCAGCCTGGTGCATTTTCTACAATTTTGTAGAGTAATTTGTGCAGCCATTAAATTAATGGAGCACTCGCAGCCTTCCTGCCTGTACCTGGACAATTATAAAAATGTCTTCAAGGCAGAAGTAGTAACTTTTCATGCACTGGGTTGAGAAGTCATAATTTGTTCAAGGTGTTAATTATTGCGTTAATTCATCAGGAACAAATTTGCGATCATCAGGCGACCGGGAAGCCACTATGAATTCATCCAGTGGGGAAGGAAGAAAAAAATAAATGAAATTTGCAGAGAAATAAACAATCTGCTCACATCGAGTCCCAGTCCTCCGGGTTTGAGCCGTATCAGGACGGAAGGTGAGCTGGTAAACGCTGAAGGAAGAAAGAAACGACTGACGTGACCTTTGTAACTCGGGGCCGGAGGAAATTCTCTGAGCTGCTGATTAGCCGCGGCTGTGTGGGTTTTAGCTCAGCGCTGACCTCCACACTGCTGCAGGTGAGGAGATCTGCACTGTCACCAGTGACCGAAATATTCTCAGCACCAAGAAGGTCTTAAATTATTTACTCTACATAAAATATTTATATTTGATAAGGATGATCTCAGACATATAACCGATGGGTGTTCAAGTCAAACCGGCACATGTGATGAAATTCATGGTGAATGAAGGCGTAAAACACGCGATTGACATTTACAGAAGACTTCAAGCATAGTATGGTGATGAGACCCTTAGCTGCGGTAAAACATTTGAATGGTCCTTTTTAAAGAAGGCTGGACATCCAGGAATGACGATTCTGGCTGAGATGGCTCAGAGCCCTCTAACGTAATTGGAGTAGCATATAGCCATAGAATAATGCTATTCATACAGTATGCGTTATAAAATACTAGAAGCTGCCTTATGAGCTATGAAATAACTCAGAATGTGCTTTTAATGTGGGTTTTGATGTTCACAGAATTTTACCTTAAGCTATTAATGTCCAAGTTGCTTGAAGTCCAGTGTGAAGGTTCCACAGCTGGTGATGATTTGGAGTGCTGGTGTTGGTCCAAAGTCCAAAGTCAACAAAGCTGTCTATCAGGTGATTTAAGAGCACATCATGCTTTCATCTGCTGACAAGATTTACGGAGATCCTGATTTCCTTAGCACTTGCCCACAGTGCCACCTAGTTCTCCTGCCACTAACTGGTTTTATGATCACGATATTACTGTGCTTGATTGGCCAGCCAACTCACCTCACCTGAACCCCATAGAGAATCTATTGGCTGATGTCAAGAGGAAGATGAGAAATACCTGACCCATTAATACAGATGAGCTGAAAGCTGCTATTAAAGTAACCTGGATTTTTGACAATGACTCAACAGTGCCAGAGGCTTATCCTTATCATCTCCATGCAATGCCACATTGATGCAGTAATCCATGTTTAATTTTTTAATTAAATAAAATCGATCATTTACCAAGAAGATATTCTCATGCACTTTTTCATTAACATTATGGAAGTGTCCACTGATATTTTTGCATATATGAAAATCACTTGTTGAATATTTGCACAAATGTTGATTTGTGTATTCATTTTAGATGTGTTGCATGTGGTTGCAATTTTTGTGGATTTTAAAACATTTCATTCAATTAATGCACAAATCTGAATTGAATTTTGTTGTATTTTTTTTAAAGAATACAATTTGAATAATGACAAAAGAACTTACGTCAGTAAAAAAAAAAAAATAACTGCAACTATTCTCTTTAAATTATTTGAATCAAGTTTAAAGAATTGTTGTAAAAATATAAAAGAAATTATGTCTGTTCAGATTGAAAATGCATAGTGTGAATCATCACCTCTATTCCTTTAAGTTCATGGGAGATTATTTTCTTTCAGTGTAGGCTTGAAAGTCGGCTTGGAGTTATTGCCACATCCCCATACAGTCCTGACCTCACCCAAAGCCATTTCCACATGTTTGTGTCATTAAAGGAGTTCCTGGGAGGCCAGCGTTTCAGGCATGAAGCAGGCAATCTTATCATGGCTATGGTATTATGTAAAAGAATTCTCCCTTGATGGTGTCCAAGCACTAGTGAAACACTGGGATAAGTAGTGAAGCCGGGGATTATATAGAGAGATAAAGAATTTTAAACTCTCAAAACTGTGTTCTGTTATTCTGCACAATCAAAGGTCCCTCTTTGACTCCACACCTTTCATATACAGTATACACGCACATACTCACACTGTCTATGGTTCACAAGTTTCCCTTCCTTTGACCACTTCTGGTACGTCCTGACCACTGCAGGCCAGGAACATCTCGCAAGAACTGCAGTTTTGGACTTTGGATCCAGTAGTCTAGCCATCACAATTTGACTCTTGTCACAGTACAGTAGCTACGCTATCTCATTATAATCACACCTGGAGTGGGGAAAGTCAAAATTTTATCCATACAGGTCGGGTACAGGAAGGAATTGTACAGACACTTTTTTAAAACTCTGTCCACATTCACAACTACTTCCATATGAAGCGTAAATACTCAACTCAAAATTATTACGATTTTATGATTTTTCTGCAGTACTGTACTGCTTCTAGACGAAAACAGTTTTATTGGAACTGGGTTAATCGTTCCGACAGGGTGATGTTGGAGTTGTTCTTGGTAGGTGACCCAAAAGGCACCTGTGAGAATTTTCCACCTACACTGCACACACAATTTATAACCTTTGCTTTCTTGTGATTTTTTTTCTAACATGAGGAAAATGTTAAATAACTTGTACTTCCATCCTACACTGATGTGATTTTTCATTCTTGGTTTTTTTCTCTTTCTTTTTTTTAAATGACATTTTCATTCTTGAGTTATAAGGACTCGTTTTTCCATTATCTCCAAAAGGATGGAAGTGAATATTCATTGATGCAGACGCTAACATTTGCATAAAGGTTTTAACTCCATTGTAATTCTATCTCCTTTTGCAGACGTAATTATTCTGAAGCGTATATAAGATATAAATTAGCGAAAAAAAGAATTCCCTCTTCTTTCAGCACCTTGGGAGCAGCCGAGTAATGAAGTTTTAATCCAGGAATGAGGAGGTTTATTTTGTGACTAATTAATGGGAATATGGATTAGGACGTGTAGCTGGAGCTGGAGAGTTTATAGAGAAGATCACAAGCGCTGTTTTCATTTCTGAGAGCTTGTGTATCAATGTTGGATTATTACCTAGTTGGGGAAGTATTAGCCAGCTCTTCCTGTTGCTTTGACTCCGATATTACGTCAAGTAATAATGGCTTTTTGCTGTAATGAAGCAAAAATAAATATACATGCCTACTGTATATTTACTTGTTCTTTATATCTCATTAAAAAAAACTCCTCATATAAATTTCAATTCATGACTCACACAAATTATTATACCTTTATTATACCTTTAACTTTTTTTTATTTCAATAAAAATTGAGAATGATTACTCTCTAATTATGCAAAATAAAAGCCCATTAAATAGCTCCTTGATAACTTCATATAATAATTGAAATTATAATTGTGTCAGAATAATGCGATTAAACATGATTGTTGCTTAAAAGGAATCCTCACCAACTTATAAGATAAACATTAACATTATACAAGATTTATATACATTTATTATGAATTAATGAGCAAAGAAATACTAATCGAAACTTCTAAGTCATGGAATTATACTGAATATTATTAAATATGTTTTTCTGTTTTTTTTTGTTTTGTTTGTTTAACAGTGTTAATAGTTTACTGAATTACAAGGAATGATTAGCAAAGGTAGACGGTAATAAAGTACATTTACTTAATTACTATAATTAACTACGTAGTTCATGTGTCTGTACTTGACTTTTTTTTGGATATTTTTAATGTAGTCCACTATAGCAAATATCGGTACTTTCTACTTCACTACATTTCTGTTGTGTTACATAACCAGGGTGGTGTGTCATATTTGAAGCTGTAATATCACCACCTGCTGACTATTATATGTAATTGTGTGGTTTGAAATCAGGAGAGTTCGAAACATCACGGTCACAGTATGGAAGGAGACACACATTCCGCACCCTAAACCAGATGATTATGATGGTGCATAATTATTTTTTTAAAAAAAAGTGGTTTGTGACAAATTCTAAAAACTGAGACATCTGTTTTTGCAGACCAATCCTTTATATTTTACCTGGGGTATCTCTACTTTAACTCGAGAACAGGCTTTGTGTACTTTGCCCACAACTGATGAGAACATCTTATAAATGGCTTATTTATATGGAGATTATATGCATCATATTCATAAGATGTTATAGTGCATTCATAAGTCTTATGCCACTTATAATAATGCACAGTGTTCACACTCCATATATTATAATAAAGATATCCAGCGGTAGTAGACAATTTTCATAAATAATTATAACAATGTGTATAAATTAATTCACATAATGAGTCAGGTATAATGCTTTATCCATCCATAAATTATCTACAGTATAGCGCTTACCCCATGTAGGGTGATGGGTGGGAGCATATCCCAGGGAACTCGGGCCGCAGAACAGGGTATATACAACAGCAGACTCCACACTCACATGGACAAGAGGCGAAATTCAAACCCCCCAACCTGGAGGTACTGTATGAGGCAACAGAATACATCAGCAAAATCAGAGGCACTGAACAAGTGAATTATTTCTTATGGGATTTTGGGAATCCAGTACCACAGAGTGTGTCAAATGAAATAAAATAACCAGCAATGGATTGGCACATTGTCCAGGGTGTACCCTGCCTCGTGCCCTAAGCCTCCTGGGATAGGCTCCAGGTCCCCGTGACCCTGAATACAGAATAAAGCGGTGTAGAAGATGAGTGAGTGAGTGAGTAAAATAAAATAAAATGCATGAACCTCCGTTCTTGTGCATTTAATCAGAAATACATAACCCTAAAGACCCGCCCAGTGCGGCAGGTTTGATTCAGTTCACAGAGGCGTTCAGGGGTGAACAGAAAAAAATAAATAAAATAAAATAATAATAAAAAAAAAAAGATGCTGAGTCACAACTCTGTAACATTTGCTTTTAAACAGGGAGAAGGGAGTAAGTGTTTTTGCATGACATTTATTTCTCCCTCTCCGCCCTTGGTGCATTTCCCCTCTCCATCTCTGGGCTTGGCACGGCTCCTCCGCTGCTTCAGTCATTTCCATCCATCTGTTTTCTCTAAGCAACATCACAATAATGTCTTCATTAACATAACTCCAGCTCTCTCAAGGTCATCACCGTCCCGTCTTATTTACCGCTCACAATATGGCGGCGGAATTTGTTTTTTCTTTTTTTTTTTTTATTCTGCCGTCTTCATGATGGCGGGTTGTCGTAATATTTATATTCATTTATTTATTTATTTATTTATTTTTTTGGCAAGTTTATATCCAGGCTGTTCAGGAAACGAGCAATTAATCTGCATTACGGCGAAACATGATGTGACAGACTTTGGAAAAATCTGTCCTCAGATGCTTGAGCTTGATGAAGATACTCCGGCTCTGATTAAATGCAGCGAAGCCGCTCGCTCTAATAGAAGCAGTTGTACTGTCATCACAACCAAGCTACTAAGAAAAAAAAACTATATATACACACACACACACACACACACACACACACACACACACACATTATTTTTCTTTTTTTCTTTCCTGCTTTTCAGTACAGGCAGCTGCGCTCTAACTACTGATATTAAATTTCTCTCCTGCTGCAATCCTGCAACTTTTATTAAAACGCTCGTGATCTTTCACTGCTGATGGAGGTCAAATTAATCTTTAACTCACACACGAGCGCATGCGTTGCTGTTTGGTGTGCTTTTTGGGAGTTTTTTTTTTCTTTTCTTCCATTAACAGTGTTTATGTTCTATTTTCACACCAATTAGGTTTGAAACAAAGAAAATACATACGAGTTTTTTTGATAAATATAAATAATAACCAAAAAACTAAATTTAACCAAAATAATTATTTGTTTATAAACAAACAAAATAAGAAAACATTTTCTAAGGAAGATGGCATGATAGTTTAGTGGATCACACCTTCAGGCTTGAGGGGTCAAAACTCAAAATGTGTGTGTGTGTGTGTGTGTGTGCTTGTGCCCTGTAATGGGTTGGCACCTCATTCAGCATGTCCCCTGGGATAGGCTCCAGGTATCCCACGACTCTACACAGCTGTATAGCGGTATAGAGAATGATGAGGTCATGTCCTGACATGTGAGCTCAAGTATGAATTATTCCGGATATTATGCTTTTTTTTTTTTCATGTAACAACTCTTAACTTTTAAATTTTACCTTATTATCTCATTATGTCATGTTAATATTTTTTATTATTTTTTATTATGTCAATGTTATTTTTTAAAATATTTTTTAAATGATCTTGATTTATTTTTGACATTTTCTAGTCATTATTTGGTTATTGTGTTATATTATTGCATTGTATTGTATTGCATTGTATTATTTTACCTTTATTACAATTCATGTTTAATATTGTAATATCTTATTACGTATTTATGCTTAAGTGTTTTTTTTTGTGTGTGATTTCTACATTCACTTTGTCTCATTATTATTTTTAATGTATTCCCAATCAATGATCTTTTTTAAAAGATGAATTAGAGTGTCATCAGGTCTTTGTGAGCTCTACACACCTCTCTGACAATGTTTTTTTTTTCCTCCCCTCACCTGACCGAGGTCATTATGTTGTCACATGTCTAAAGAGCCGCATCTTCAGTCTATAGTTAAAACTCATGCTCTTGTGCACTTGAGTCTTAACAAGCAGTTTAACAGCTTGGGTTGTTAACCCCAGACCTGTAGCACCATCACCTCCTTTTTGTCATCTCACACTGATTTCTAAACAACAAGGTGACGCTCTTTAGAAGCTTAAGGGGTGAAAAGCGTTTCAGCATGACACCGAGCCAGATGAACGCCTGAGGCACTCTGGAGGAAAATAATTGCAGGACAAAACGAGCAACCTGAAGAGAAAAAAGCTTGAAAATGATCGAAGATTTTTACTTGGTCAATAACGGAGAAGAAAATTAATGAAAAAATAAAAGAAGTGACCATTATAGTGCTGTCTGAGGTGCTTAATTTAACTACAACCATCATCTCTGCGAGTATTCAGATGAGCTCGCAGTGGGAGGTAAAAGTGGCTGTATTGACTGAACGCTAATAGCAATGGTTAAAGAAGGACATAAAAAAGCGACATGAAAACATGAAAAATGGATGACTTTTCAAAGATAAAAAGACAGAAATAACGGTTATGCTGCAGTAATCAGCAGCTGCCAAGATGATAAACGAGCACAGCTTCATAATTAAACAGATATGGCCGTGTACTGAACGGCTACTGATGCAGAAGAAAAGCAAGCCTGTTCTCTCTCAATACTGTAGTTCATATTCACAAGATTATTATTAATTATTCTGCAGCTTTTTTGGATTCTAGATCCTGATTGGTCAGAAGGTGCTGATTAAGGCTGTATAACAGCAGCTCTGACAATAGTCCAGAATATAAATTATATATTAATTCATTTGGTGGTTCAGTGGCTTAGTGGTTCATGCTGTTGCCTCACACCTTCAGGGCTGGGGCTTTGAAGGATATGACATTGCAGCTAATCCTTGGTTAGCCATTGGTTATAATACATGGATTCATTTTAAAACATTATTCTCGCTATGGAAACAAATGTGCCAGAAATACAGATAAGATATTATTGTATTATTACCGTAATGCCTAAATGTCTGGATGTTTCAGATAGTTCAGAGTGATGTAGCCAGAGTCCCAAAAAATTTAACAAGATCACCCCTATCTTATCCATACTGCATTGTATCTGAGTCAAATTTGACATTTATTTAAAAATATTACTATCGAACAATAAACTACTTTATAGTCTTTTACCAAGGCACATGAGTAAACTGCTGATATTGTATGATCTGCCTTGCCTACTTCTATCAAAAGGTGCATGCTATTTGTTGATACCTTGTATAATGAATACTGTAGCAGGAAGCAGATCTGTCTCTTACAAAAGCCCCAGAGTTATGAAATAGCCTTTCAAATTAATGTTTGTGACTACATCATAGTCTTAGTGTTTGGGTCTAAGTTAAAATAATATTTATTTATTTATTCAAGCTTTATTTTTTAGATAGTCATGAAATTATGAAGTTTTGGAAATCTAGGAGGACCTAATAATCTCTACTCCCACTGTTAAGTTACATGTTGCTCCTGATATAATATTGCTCCTGGTCCCCTCTGCCCTTCAAAACCACCCTGATGGCCCTTTACCTCTGCTTTGAGACTGGGTACCATATGGGCAAAAGAAATGCTTTATAATTGGATTATCGGGTGTCACACAGACTGAACCGTCTTAAAACTGCTGATGATACATTTTATAAACACATCTTACTATCGTTCTGATAACAATTAATAACTACATTGTAAATAGGGGTAGCTCAGTGGTTAAGGCATTGGACTACGGTTCGGAAGATCCCAGGTTCAAACCCCACAACCACCAAGTTGCCACTGTTGGGCCCTTGAGCGAGGCCCTTAACTCTCAACTGCTCAGATGTACAATGAGATAAAAATGTAAGTCGCTCTGGATAAGAGCGACTGCCAAATGCCTAAATTGAAAAGGGAAATATGGTTGTAAGCTAGGGGACTGTGATAGGTCAGATGGATGAGGGTTTTGGTTGCTGATCTGAGGGTTGGAGGTTTGAGCCACTCCACGCGTTGGGCCCTTTGGCTAAGCCCTTACCGCTATATCCATATACTGTAAAAAGTCCCATGCCAAGAGAAAATGGCTCAGTTGCAACAGGAAGGGCATCCAGTGTAAAACCTGTTCCAAATGACTGAGGGGAAGCAAAAAATAATCCAAATAAATAATTATAACAATTAATAAAAAATATCTAAAATTAAAAAAGTAATAATAAATATATAAAAATGAAAATGACATAGTAATAGAAGCTAAATGTTTTCGCATGTGAAATCCATGTGCCTTCTGGAAGCGGATATGTCCTTGACCTTCATGGACCAGCTTTTCTCTCCCTCTCTCTTTCTCTCACTCTCTGCTCAGACTCGTGATCAAAGTGTGCGTGAACTCCAAAACCTCCTCTTTCCCTCTGATCTCCCGTGATGTTTCACCCGTCTGTGTGTTATCGCCGGCCCACCCTTGGCGCCTGACTGATTGAAGCGCAGACGTGTGCAGACGGACGGTTCATTAAAGCAGACGCCATGGCTTCTGGAAAGAACACATCTGTCTAAATTGCTATTTGCATTTGTGAGACATAACCATATGCAACAGGAGGTCCTGGCCAAATTGATTTCTGGCCCCTGAGCTAAACGCGCACACACACACACACACACACACACACACACAAAGCAATGCTGCAGTCAACTGATTAACTCTCGTGACCTGTTTAATACAGTAGAGAGAGTAAATGTTTGGTCAAGAAGCATATAAAAAAAAAAGAAAAAAAATCATGACAGATTTATTAAAAGCACGATGTAATGAGCTAAACGCACCCGTTAGAGATTTAAAGCATCAGGTTTAATAAGCAGAACGCCAGTGATTTGTCGCAGCTGTGATGGCTGATGAATCACACAGCAGCTTCTTCAATTCCCGTCTTCAATAGGGTTAACGAAATGAACAGAATAAATTCCGTCGTGAATCTGGTTAATGCTCTCAGTGCCATGTGCCATTAGGATCAAAACCAGAGCGACGTTCTCCTCTCGCGACTTCCTCTAATCTACTTTTGATTATTTTCCAATCTCTTACTGCACGGTGAATGTGAGGCGCATTTAAATAGAGGAAATTACAGACCTGAAACAAGATGGCGACCTCAGAGATGGTAATTCCGCAGCTCAGGGTCCTTATGGAGGCGCAAATATCGAAGATGTGATCGTCAGACTGATCAGCGGTTACATGCAAAATGTTAACGAATATGTGAATGAAGAATGAATGAATATTTCTAAAAAATATTACATACTTAATGTAAAGATATCAGGTCCAAAAAGAAATAAATCCTGTGAAAAATTTGCAAGTCGTGTAAAAATGCACACAAAATAAAAATTAAACAAATCATGTATCAAAAAGATTCTGCCAAAAAATATGGTCATGTATAAAATAAATAAATAATTTGAAAAGCAATCACAAATAAATGAATAAGTGAATAAAAATAAATAAATAAATAAATAAATAAATAAATAAATACTGATGTGTATTGATACCACCTGCAAAATGTAAGCAAATTGTCAGTAAAAAGTTATGCTGTTTATTTAAAAAACATTAAAAAAAAAAAAAAAACGGATTTGCTGAAGAAATGCATATAAAAAAAAAGAATAGTGAAAAGGTAAACACAATCAGATGAATATACATTAATTGTTTGAATGGTTTTACATTTATGCATTTAGTTCTATTATTATTATTATTATTATTATTATTATTATTCATTTATTTTTTATATTTTCTACTTAATTAATTAATTAAATAATCTAATTAATTTACTTCCATTAATACACAAACTGTATGCGGGGTGTTTAATTCAAAGTGGATTTTTTTATACACACACAAATTAGCCAGAACATTACAGTTCAAACCATTATGGCTAGTATTTTTTGTGCTGTAGGTTGCAGGGTGGGATCTTCGTGGATCACATTATGACTTGGGGAGTTTCTAATTTCTAGCTTTAGTTTCTAAAGCTTCTAATTCTCTGGGTAAACATCATAGAAAATGTTTAAAC
>JAQMYL010000013.1:18472389-18482510 GCA_030014365.1 Clarias pachynema | reverse complement strand
TTTTAGTTTATGTCTTATGGTGTTGACTCTTTTAGTGTTCATACAAATATTTACACATTAAGTTTACTGAAAGTAAATACAGTTGAAAGTCAGAGGACGTTTCTTTTTTTGCTGAGTATATAAATATATATACTGTATACCCTAACCCTAAACCATAAATAAAATTGCACACTGATTTGTCCAGTGTGCTAAAGCTGTAGGAGGTGGATTTATAGCATTTTGAAAAATCACACAGAATTTATAATTATATAACTCAAACAGTTTTGGCAAACATGCATAAAATATTCTCTATCAGTTTGCAATACTTCCTGCTTCATTTGATTAGATTTGTCTCATTTTGTAGTCAAAGTGTTAATGTTTAAACCCAACAAAATGCATTCATGACATCTGACATAGGAAGCAATCCTCATATTAACTCAATGAATTAGTAATAACAATGGTTGAAACAGCTATAATGTGCAGCTAAAAGTATGAGCATCATACAAATATGTAATTTGTCCCAAAACTGTTCTTTAAAATGTTGGAAACACATAATTGTAAAAAGTATAGAATGTCTCTCTATGCAGCTTCTCCTTTCACTGGAACTAAGACACCTAAACCTGTTCCAGCATGACAAATGACATGAGTGTTAAGAATGAAGTGCACAGGGCCCTGACCTCAAGCAATACTGTAATTAATTGGAAGGCCAATTACATGCCAGGGCGTCTCATGTCCTGACCTCGCTAATGCTCGTTTAGCTGAATAAGCACAATTCCCTACAGCCATGTTTCAAAATCGAGAAGAGTTGAGTTCATTATAACAGCAAAGAAGATACAACTCCATGTTAATGCAGCTGGTTTTGGAAGATGATGTTTAATTAGCACAATTAAGCCAAATGCTGTTAGTACAACCTACAAACAACATGTTAAATGGGTTGTGTTTGTTTATGTATGTGATGCACTCCATTTCAATATGTTCAAAATAAAATCACTTCCAGAAACATCATCAGCTTTGCCCTAAATCCGCTTTCTCAAATTATAAATGATCTCCGATGCAGAGTTCAGTTTAACCATCTGCAATTCCCTGACTCTGTTCGGGTAGCATTTGGCTGCAGCTTGTCTGAGTCACCGTGAAGCCCAGAAGCTTATCGTCCTCATCAGGAGACATCCCGTATTCACAGGTGGCTAAATGAAAGATCAGCAGAGTCCAACTGCTCGCATGAAGTATCTACAGAAATCAATAACATGACTCTGGTGTTAGGAAAAAACGCACATTGCCAAATCTCTAAGTCTCCCAGTCAATCTGCTCTTGTACAGACATAATGAATCAACATGTCACATACGTTTTCTCCTCCTCAGAGCCCGGGAATTGGAATTCTGATGGCGTGCAATAATTTGTCAGGTTTATTGAAGGCTCAGAGATTTCCTAGTGGAGATTTCAAGCGAAGCAGATGCCTTCATTCATTTCTGTCAAAGGCAATGACGTTCTGTCTGAACGGAATGGCAGGACATCGCCGAGTCGAAAGCCATTATGACAACCTAATGGAGTTTTCTCTTTCTCTCTCTCTTTTTTACTGAGTTTAAAAACATGAGCCATAACTGTAAAACTGCCACTTGAGCTGCTAAAACAGCTGTAAGGCAATGAGGCCTGGACTTCACAAGATCTCCTCTGAAGTTGCGCCATGGTATCTAGCACCAAGATATAAGAAACCAAGTCCTGTAAGTTGTGGCGAGGGAGCCTCTATGGATTAGACTTGTTTGTCCAAGTCAACACCCTGAACTCTTTGTTATGTTCCTCAAAACATTCTTGAGCACTTTTTTGAGCTGTGCCAGGGTTCATTATCCTGCTGAAAGTGGGCACGGCCATCAGGGAATACTCTTGCTATTAATGGGTGTACTTGATCTGTTAAAAAATGTTTGGGTAGGTGGTATGTGCCAAAGTAACATCCACAAGAATCCCAGGACATAAGGTTTCCCAGGTAAGCCGGGCTACCTTTCAATTCAACTCAATCCGATTTTATTTTTATGGACCTTTTGCATGTGACGTCACGACATCTGTCCACCATGGTCACACCCACTTCTAGACTGGAAAAGGGATATTACTTACCAGACGCCAGTGTCAAAACCGTTGTACAAACCAGACATGGAATCACTTTCAGCAAGAAAACACATCCGATAATGTTATGTCTTAACAACATGACGTCTCCTTACGCTTCTAAGACAAGGCTGAATCACCAAGCAGTCCCCCGAGTTGATCTAACCTCTGATCAAGGGCACTACTTAGTGTGTGGAACAAAGAACTGATTACCATGTATACTGTAGTGCGTTTAGCGTTCCATTTTAACTTGTTCAATGAGCGTTCCACGTAAACACATTAAAAAAAAAACACTGATGTAAATGGTGTCTCCTTAAAGAAGAAAGATGTTTATGTAAGGAGTCTCCAGTTTCAGCACTTTGATACATTGTATGTAAAGCTGTGCCTGTTTTTAAACATCTTTGGGACAGAGACCGTTTATGTGTTTGTGCTTTCTTTATTATTATTATTATTATTATTATTATTATTATTATTATCGCTGTGCTCTGGTTTTTGACAGGTGACGCATTGGAAACACACATCTTTCTCACATTTCCTTGTTCAAGTTCATGTTAAAAAACGTTAATGGCGCCATGGAGAAATAAATGAAAGCGCTGCTGCTAATTTATTTCTAATTAGTCGGAGGGAAAATTGATGCGTTAACCTAATGTTCATCATTTGCACAAAACATTTGGTGCTTTCTGCAAGGAGCGGCGCGGGATCGAGAGCGGGACGAGATGGATGACGCGTTCAGGACGATTGGACTCGGGGAACCGTAAGTGCTCGAATGACAAACTTTACGCGCTGGATGTTTGAACGGGTGAGTGCTCGCTCGATGGATCATGTGTGTGTGTATGTGTGTATGGTGTTACTGGGGAGTTTTTAACACACTGTGGTGACACTGCAGTGTATTTATGCCTCGTGCCTTCATTAATCCCTCACTTCTTCTCTCTCTTTGTCTTTTCCTTCCTCTCATTCTGCTAATGAGTCCTCACTGCTGATCTGTGAAGAGAAGAGAAAAAAAAAAGAAAAGAAAATGGCCCTATTTAGGCAGAGAAACGGCCGACCCGATGTGTCGTGTCCATTGTCCCTGTTTTAATTGAGTAAATCAATTCATCACGACACTTTGCCAATAGCGTAATTCTTCCGTTTCTGCTTGCTTTCCCCTGAACGTTGCGATGGAGGCGTGTATGGGTGTGTGTGTGTGTGAAAGAGCAAGGTTGAATGGTTCGTAATCTCTCCTTCTTTCTTCGCCGCCTGTTCAATAATTCAATCGAAGGTCGTTTTATTTTCACGGCTGCGTCAGAGTGTTGCCAAAAGCCTAATGAGAACGGCGTTAACAAAAGGATGCTGTATTACCGTTTGTTCCAAAAAAACAAGGGACACAGAAGTCGTTTACCGGATACAGAATCGATTTATATGAGCAAAATCAATTAATGATAATATCCCTAATTAATCTTCAGGATAAAATGCTGTTTTTCTCTATTAAACACGAGGACGATCGTTCATCTCTGGCAAGCGCTTTGCCCTCTCTTCAGGGTCGCCGTGAATACAGAGTCTATCTTAGGCAGGCAGGAAGACATCCAGTCCATTTCAGGGCAGCACACACATACACAAACACAATTACACACACACACACTTTCATTCAGGCAATCACTCGGAAGCGTTTTTAATTTAAAGTCTGCAGTCCATCTAATGTACAGATCACTGTGGTGTTCTTCGTCGTGCGAGTAGTGAGTATTACACGCTCCAGTGAGGTCACGACTTACAACCGACACAGTGCCAGGTGAGTGTGTGTTTTCTATATACAGACAGTGTGAGTGCGTCATGAAATCCAAATGTACTTCTTTTAAAGTCACACATTCACTCCAATTAGCCGATAGCGCAAGTTCTTGGATTGACGGATGAAAGCAGACTACCCAAAATTCAACATCGCAAACTTGTGGAAGTGACGCATTACAGTTCGTCTGTGGGAACTGTACACACACAACCATTCACAAACACAACCTGCACATTACAGGAACTCGGGTGGGTGTTATTGCCACATCCCTCCATACAGTCCTGACCTCACTCTAAAACATTTCCACATGTAAAGGAGTTCCTGGGAGGCCGGCGTTTCAGACGTGAATCAGACAGGCAGCTCCGGCGTACTGAGAAAACCTTGATGGTGTCCAAGCACTAGTGAAACACGGGGATAAGTGCATTCGTGTACAGTAGCAGGAGATTATAGAGTATAGAGAAATAAAGTGAGTTTTTACCCTCAGACCTGTGTTCTGGTCTTCTGCACAATCAAACGACCTGGTATGACCGCAACCCCTCCTCATATACGCATACTGTATACTATTAAGAACAGGCCACACCTACTGGCAACAAATTTAATGTGAGAACAAAAAGGGGTGAATGCAAAACTTTAAGATGGTCAGGAAGGACAAGGAAAGTAATTTTGGGAAACATGGGACACACATCAGGTAGCAGTATGTGTGTGTGTGTGTGTGTGTCAAAATGCCCAGAGCCCTGTGCTTCATCAGAACACGCCGGCTGATGTGTCATAGGCCACAGGGGGATATTTATTAGCAGCGTTATCTTCTTAAGAACGGGAACGTGACAGAAATTCGCCTCCCTCCAATCAATCACAGGCGTCCTTCACTAGAGGACACCGGCCCGAATCCGCACAGGGAGAACGAGCACGCTGTTCGCTCTGAGCCCAGCGTCCCAGGAGAAAGACCGAACCAGTAGAGAAAAAAGATCATGAACTATACACTAGACTATTTTTAACTAGTGCTTCATGTCCGAACTGTAAAAAGAAGTAATAAAAAATGACACGATCAAAAAAGCGAGGAAGTGGTGAGGACGATGGTGGAAAAAGACTTTTTTTTTTTCTGCCCGCATGGAAATGAGGCTTTATTTTTAAACAGATGCTGTTGTTACAGAAGGATGAGCACTTGCAGAGAGAAGGAGGAGTTCATTACGTGGAGTTGGAAGTGGTGGAGACGGGGGCAGCGTTCAGCGAGTCACGTTTCTGCTCCATCACGCACACAAAACAAGGGCTTTTTTAAGAAGGCTCGGCTAATCAACACAACCTTCCTGAAACCTCGGATTTGATTCCTTCCTTTTAAATCGCTTCTTGAGCAATCATCAGTTCCCACCTAATTGTCCAAGGCATGCAGATTAAAGCTACATTCATAAATCATTCTTCATTTGCACCTCTGAAAGAAACTTGAAAGATTTCACATGGACCCTGAAGGGTTTTTCTATCAGAAAGGCATCTAAGTGCTAAAAACTCTTTGTGATCTTCAAGAACCGCTCAAAGAATCCTTCCTTTCTAACCCAAAAGTGTTCCAATACATTTGAACCACCAGACAGAAATAAAGAAGACCAATAATAACAGATAACAAATACTGCAAATGTACCTAGGTCGACATTTCCGAGTTCATCATTTTCCATGAAACCCTTAAAGAAACCTTTTTTTCCCCCCCAAGTGTTCATTCACTTGGCACAAACTCCAACGTTTCTTTTGTTTTTAATCAATCAATCAGTCAACCAATTATTTAATAATGATCGCACAAGTGATTAAAATGCGGAAACAGGAAAGCAATCACCATTCTTAATGAAATGTATACATATTAACACTTAATTTTATTAGTTACGTGTTAGACTTAAAACACTTTATACTTTATTTAAATAGTTTTTCTTCTGCACAGTGGCATAGTGATTAGCACTGTGGCCTTGCACCTCCATGGAGTTTGCAAGTTCTCCCTGGGCTTGGTGGGTTTCTTTCAGGTGCTCCAGGTTCCTCCCAAAGTTTAAAGATGTGCAGATAATTGCCATTTCCAAATTGCCCCAGAGTGTGTGGGTGAGTGTGTGCCATGTGACAGATTGGCACCCCATCCAGAGTGTACCCCGGCTAGTACCCCGGGTCACCTGGGATAGGCTCCAGACCTCAGAGTAAATGCTATAGAGAATGAGTGACACTTTGGTGTTTGGTGTGATTTGTTTTTGTATCCGATAGCTGACGCTACCTCTATGTGCAACATGTGATCAGTGTTAGCTAAGTGGAACACACACTGAAAGATTTCATTTTACTTTCCTGAACTCAAAACATTCTGACAGAAAGTGACAGGGCTGTGACCGTGAATCTTATGAGGACATCTTTAAACCAAGAAAGAAGACGAATGATGATTAATGAGACAGATAAAAGTGGGCGAGGCTTCCAGAAAGTCTGGAATTAAAGTCCGACTGAACACGACACATTTCCTCCGTCTGTGCTGTAATGTGTAATAACTCAGAGGTCACCGGTTATGAAGTCTACATTACACACAGCGCTTTAGTGATATCTCCGTGCCGCCCGCACATAAGTTACATTACAACCTCATCTCGTAAAGGTCACGGCATAAAGAGGTCGAGTTCCCAGCGGAGAGCTCAATCACACAAGCCGAAGAGGATAAACCTCCGCAGCGACCGATTTGTGTTTCCAGTAGCGCGGGAATGAATGCGATTCTCCTGACTCTCTTTAGACGTTACAGAAAATTAAACTGCAGTAACTGAATCCAGAGTGATAGAAAACAAATCAAGCGTTCTTCCTCACATGCTAAAGCATTCTGATGAACTGAAATGATGCACGTTTGTGGAAGAAGTGCAATAAAACTGATCAGTGGCTGTTCTAATAGGTGTGGCCTAATATTTTAATGAGCTTGCGTTGCATTGCATGATTGATGCCACATAATCACCTGTAAATAAACCGCTTAAAAAACAACATCTGCAGTTATAATTCTGTTAGGTAAAGCAAGAAATCACAGTTGCTGTGTCTTTCTTTCTTTATTTCTGTAGTATTTATTAAAATGATCAAAGTATTACCAATAAAACTGAAAAGTTTGTTTCCTTTTTTTTTTCAACATTGTAAATTAATACTGAAGATTGTGAAAGAACATGTGGAAAAACAAAAACAAACAAACAAAAGAAAGTTTAACAAACCATAATATATTTTAGTGTCCAAAGTAGCTACATTTAGCTTTAATGCCAGCTTGGCACGCTCATGGCATTCTCTCATTAGATTCTTAAGGTGGTCACCTGGAATGGTTTTCAGTTCACAGGTGTGCCTTGTTAAGAGTTAATTTGTGACATTTCGTGCCTTCTTAATGTGCTTTAGACCATCAGATGTTGTGCAGAGCAAGGCTGGGTACAAGTGCGGTCGCCAAAGCCCTCAAACACTATGATGAAACTGTCACTCATGAGGACCGTCCCAGAAAAGGGGGACCAAGAGCTACCACTGCTGCAAAGAATACGTTTTTTAGAATCATCCGTCTCAGAAACTGTTGATTTACAGCATCTCTGATTAGAGCTTCTTGATCAAGCAGCAGCCATTTCAACATCCACTGTTTTGAGGAGACTGTTTGGTCAAACCATTACGTCAGAAGAACAACAAGTAGAAGATACGTGCTTGGGCCAAGAACCCTAAAGATCAGTGGAAGACTGATGAGCCCAATTGTGAGATTTTTTTGTTCTAACCACCATGTCTTTGTTAGCTATAGATACTGTTCCTGAATGTATTGTTCCTTCTGTGAAGCATGAAGCAGGAGGTTTGGTGAAGTGGGAGTGCACACTGTTGTTGGTGATACTGTTGGTGACATTGAGGGCACACCTAACCAGAATGGCTTCCATAGCATTTTGCAGTGACATGCCATCCCATTTAGCTTGCTCTTAGTGGGACAGTTTTCCAACAGGACAATGACCCCAAACACTAGGTTGAATAAAAGCTATTTGTCCAAAAAGGAGAGTGATGGAGCATGGCATCAGATGACCTGACCTCCACAACCACCTGATTTAAATCCAGTTGAGATGGTTTGGGATGAGTTGGACTGGAGAATGAAAGAAAGGAAGCCAACAAGTACTCAACACCTCTGGGAGCTCCTTCTAGATTGCTGCTCCACCTCATTAGGATAACTGAGAGAATGCCAAGAGTGTGCAAAGCTGACATCAAAGCAAAAGATGGCTACTTTGAAGTAACAAAGATATAAAACATATTCTGGATTATTTAACACATTTTTATTGAATACATAAGTCCACATTTGTTCTGTCATGATTTAAATGCATTCAGTATTAAAGCACAGTTCTGAAAACAATAAAAATAAAGAAAAAAATATGGAATAAGAAAGTGTGTTTAAAATGTTTTTGGTATTGATTTTTTAAAATTGGTAATATGTAATCTTACTCTTTCTTTTTTATTTATATAAATTGTTTAAATGTTTATCATGGATTTTAACATGCATTAATGACTAATATTTGTTCATTTATTTTCGTTTAAACATTTTGTGAAGAGCCAACGTTATTTTTTTTTATTTGTTAATTATTTGGTTATTTTTTCATAAAAATGCTGTATTCTTACATTAAATGATAATATCATGAAGTTTCAGATCAACAGAAAGGTTTTTTGTTTAACTCCGGCTAATGTACATGTTTGGTTCCGAGTGTGTGCTGGATTTTGTTGTTTCATGGTGTTTGTTTGTTCCCCTCTGAACTTTGCGTGCCGGGTTGTTTATAGCGCTCGTGTTATTCTGAGAGCTTTAATCGTGCGTCATGTTGATGAAAAGCAGCTGTCGAGGTTTTAACACATCAATGATAGGAGCTTCTATCTGTTCATTACCAGAACCTTGAGGAAGACTGCTGACGGAACCAAACCGCCTCGACAGCACCACCTCAGAGCCATCAATCTGTACTGCTAACACACACACACACACACACACACTATTCCAAGCCATCCTATTTATCACCATGTTCAAATGTCAGAGTCTGTCCTTGGTAATTCAGAGTTTGATTAGCGTCAGGTTGATTAGCTTACATTAACTTCCTGTGCATCCTGTTTTAAATCCATTTATACACCATTACATGTAATGCTGTAGGAAAGAAAGTTAGTTCCCGTTTGCACTTACTTCCTGTTCACCGGCCATAAACTGTCATTTCTCATCAGATTCTCTTTTAGTTTCTCATTTGAAGTTTATAAAAAGAAACAAAATCAAACAAACAAACAACTAATCAACCAAACATGCAAGCATACTAACAAACAATCAAGCATAAACAAACAATTAAACAAACACATAATCAATCAACCAAACAAGCAAACACACAAACAAATGAACACAAAAAAACACACAAATCAACTAACATTTAACAAGACAAACAAACAAAAACAGACACAGAAACAAAAAATAACTGAAAAAAAACACAACCCAATTAACCTTCAACCAAACAACAAACTCACAAACAAACAACAAAACAAAATAAAAACATACAAATAGCAAACAAAGGGAAAGGTAGATAGCTAAACATATACACAAAGAAAATAAATAAATAAATAAATAGATATTTTACCGTCTTACAGTTAAAATAAATTTTTTTTAAAAAAAACGGAAACAAACAAAAAGCAGAACAAATTACTTTAGAGAATGATATGACTGTTTTCTTTCATGTTTTTAATATGTATTTTTACCCACTGTGCTTATATGTATTTTGAACCATATGTACTGTATTAAAAAAAAATATTGCAAAAAATTAAACAGACTGAAAAACAGAGAGAGAGAGAGAGAGAGAGAGAGAGTTAAAGCTTCTCGCTGCCAGCTCAGCACATGAGCAGTGAAATCTCTTGTAAATATTACACTGCCTGCACTCCACCATCCTCCGGGATGTGCAGCTCACCCAGGGGGGATACTGGATCCTGGGACATAGGACAAGAGGAATGTTGAAGGATGTCCCTGGAGGGGGGGAGGGCTGAGATTGGACGAAGGAGAAACGGCACAACAGTGCAGCATGATTCACCATGACGTGTTTTGATAGCGGCTCCGAAGTAACAAATCTCAAACGAGGACACCAGGACTGTAAATATCATCTGTGATCCGAGTTTGATCCAAAGTAGGGCAAGAGAGAGAGAGAGAGAGAGAGAGAGAGTATTCAATGTGGCTACAGTGAAATTTAGAAAATGTGAAAATTATATAGAGTAATTAATAATAATAATAATAATAATAATAATAATAATAATAGTTATTATTATTAAAAATCATCTTTAGTCAGAGTTCCAG
>JAQMYL010000013.1:18435656-18454537 GCA_030014365.1 Clarias pachynema | reverse complement strand
GGCCACATTTTGATGATGTGGGACCGATGTACACATTAAAATCAAGTAAATTCAAAGGATTATTTTTTTCAGTGTAGGGTCCCACAGTTAACAGTGCAAGTGAGAGCAAAATTCATGCCATGAAGTCCAAGGAAATGTCTCCCCGATGAGCACAGTGGCCTCCATCATCAACTGTAAATGGAAAATAGGAACCACTAGGACTCTGCACTGTGAATGTGTATGAATCAAAATGGATACAGGAGAACATTCCAGAGAAAACCAGCTCTGCAGCACTCCACCAATCAGGTGACTCTAAGACGACAAGAAACATTTTTTCTTTTGTTGTTGTTGAAGCACCTTTGCCAACAATTACAGCTTTAGGTCTTTTTGAGTATGATGCTACAAGATGGTTTCCCTTCACTCACTTTGACTGGGCAAAGGATCCTTGTGGTTCCTAACTTCTTCCATTTACGGATGATGGAGGCCACTGTGCTGCAGAAATTTACAATCCTGTCTCAGAGGTGTACAGACAATTTCTATGCCTTCATGGCTTGGTTTCTGCTCTGATATGCACTGGTAACTGTGGGACCTTACATATATACATGTGTGTTCCTTTTGAAATCATGTCCAATCAACTGAATTCACCACAGGTGGACTCCAATCAAGTTGTAGAAACATCTCAAGTGGAAACAGGAAACACTTGATCAGTGGAAACTGTGCACAATTTTGAGTGTCATGGCAAAAGCTGTGAATACTTGTATGTAAATGTGGTTTTTATCGTTCTAACTTCTTTCATATTGTCATTATGGGGTATTGTTTGTAGAATTTTGAGAAAAACAAAAATATATATATATATTTTTCCATTTTGGAATAAGGCTTTAATGTAATAAAATGTGGGAAAAGTGCAGTGCTGTGAATACTTTCTGGATGCACTGTAATTGCTCTGTATCTGCTTAGCTGTAAAGAAAGTTAAAGCATGGCAATAACTGTATTGGTCAAATCTGCAATAATGCCAGTAGATAGAAATGCTACTCAGGACCAACTGTTCTTCCACAGTGAATGCTGAAATAAAAGTAATTAATTCACATAGATCCCGAGTGTACAATAAAAGTTAATTCAGTAAACTTTTTTTTTTCTTTAGTTCAGTAAAAATAGTATTGTTATTGCTTTTGTTGTCATGTTAAAGTGGCATGGTGGCTTTTGCCATGACACACAAAATGGTTAGCACTGTGGTCTCGCACCTCTAATTTCAGTCCAGTCTTGAGTCCAGTCTTTTTACACCATGGTTGAGGGTTTGAGTCCTGCTTTGAGTCTGTGTGTGTGGAGTTTGTATGCTCGGTGAGTGTGCTTGGTGGCGTTTCCTCCAGGTACTCTGGTTTCTTCCAACAGTCCAAAGACATGTACATTAGGTTAACTGGTTTTCCAAATTGCATAGTGTGTGAGTGTGTGTGCTGTCTCCCTGTCCAGAGTGTACTCTGTGCCCCAGGTCCTCTGGGATAGGCTCCAGGCTTCCCTCGACCCTGTGCAGGATAAGAACTGTAGAGAATGAATGAATGTTTGTTGTTGCTCTTCTTCTGGATTTTACTGCTATTTTCTATTTATTTATTGCTGTTACTATTTATTGTTGTTGCTTTATTGATTTAGTTATGTTACTTGTTGCTTTTTTTCTTAATGTTGCTGTAGTTACTGCTTTAGCTTCTTGTTGTTGTACAGTATGTTTCTTTCTCTTGTTGTATTTTCTCCCGTTGGAGTTGCTATTAATAATATAATTATTTGTGTTGTTTATGTTGTTTCTGTTTTTTGTACTTGTTACTGTTTTTTTCTCTTGTTATTGTTGTTCTTGTTATCACTGGTGCTATTTTTGTTGTCATTGTCGTTGCTGTCACATTGTTATTGTTTTTGCTGCTGTTGTGTACATGTATTTATTTATTTATTTACTTATTTATTCATGCTATTTTGGTGTCATTGCCATTGTTATTTATTATTGTTGTCTGTGGTACTTTTTCCATGGTAGGTGCTCTTTGCATTGTTTTAGTTGCTGTAATTGCTGGTTCTTTGTTGTCTTTATTGTTGTTGTTGCTTTTGTTCTTGTTGTTGCTATTCTTGATTTTTTCTTTTATTGTTGTGGCTGCTCTTCTTGCTGTTGTTTTCCTTGCTGTTGTTGTTGCTATGTTATTTGTGTTCCTCTTTTTGATGCCAGTCTTATTGTTGTTTAATGTTGTTGGTTTTCAATTAGTTCATCATCATCTTTATTGCTGCTGTTATTTTATTGAACTTTTTGCTGCTCTTGTTGCTTATTCTGTTCTTCTTCCTCTTCATGCTGTTTCTACTGCAGTTATTGTTGTTGCTATTTTTATTATTGTTCTTATTGCTGTTGTCAGTGTTGCTGTTGCTCTTACTGTTGTTTTATTGTTTGTAGATATTGTTTATGATGTTACTATTGCTGATTTTTGATCCTTTTCTATTCCTTTATTATTATTATTATTATTATTATTATTTATTTATTTATTTATTTATTTATTTATTTTCAAGCGTACATATGTTTTCACCCTCTGCTTCTTGAATAATTATGAAAACCGCATGATGGAAACATGATTGTCGGTCACACACCGACCTTGCAGTGGGGGCACCAACACTGGGTATACATGTGTGTACAGTATGTGTGTTAATGATTTGAATACGTTTCTGCTTGTTAACATTCCTGCCATCTGCCCCACTATTACTATATCCAAGGTTATACGTTTGCATGTGTGAGTGTTTGTAAAATGATATGATCTTCTGTACCTTATTATAAATACTTTACATGACAGTGGAGTGGAGACTATAAAATACTCGCATGAAAAAAAATTAAGTACATGACATTGAACATGAAGGTAATTTAAATACCAATGCTAAAATAAGTAAAGAGTTAATCAGTGCTTAATTGATTGACATCTATATTTCTATCAAGATATAATTATATGATCTTCTGTTAAGTTATTCTGTTTAATAATTATAAAGTTTATTTATTTATTTATACAATACAGGTTTGTTACATTCTATATTTAACACGAAATTTAAAGTTTCTAAAATGTTTTAGTTAATAAATATGTTATATATTCAGTGTAGCTATACTTTATTGCATTATGTTAAATATTGTTGAGTTCAGTATGTAATTCATCAAATAATTGATTAATACACTCTTTAAAGAATTTAAATTTTGACATTTTCTATTTTAGTGTAGAACTGTGCAATTATAATGCTTCAGATTTTTCTTTTTTTATATGTTTATATAAAAGCAAAAAAAAATATTTTGTTTCTTAAAATGAACAAATAAACAAACTAATTTATCTCTAATTTTATACCTGATGTTTGCTTTTTGTCTGTTACTGTGCTAATATAAGTGCTAATGTTCAAGACATCACTGTTTTGCTAGCTGTTGCTATGGCAACGAAAAACTCTCCTCATCTCTGAAAACCACTATATATATTCTAAACGCTTTCAATTCCAGCAGATTCCTCACAAAGTTTTTGTTCAAAAATTTTTATCAAGCATATCAAGCATGTTTTTTTTTTTTCAAAATTGGTGCAAAATTCATCCTGGTTTTATTTCAAACTTATATTTATTATATACATTTAAATTACAGTAAGCAGAGTTGTCACATTGCCAAATGTAGGAATATTTGATATCATTATGTTGTTCAATTCTGGCCTCTGATCAGAAGGTGTTGATTTATTTCCCCTAACAGCATCTCGAACAGTAGAGCAGATTTAATCTGTTTAAGGCCGTTGTTCTAATACGACACTCTTTCTATGGTAACGGCTCATTGTGATCGTTGTTGAAATTTGTGCTGATGCAGCAGAAATAAAAAACGTCCAGATGTGCTTCCCATTTCATTCCTGAAGGGTTTTACCTCAAAAAGATTTCTGAGATTCGGAAACGATTGAAACAGCATCGACATGTTCGACTTCCAGACTCAACAAACACTGTGAGAATAAAATTTCATTAGAAATCTGAATACGGAGCTTCGAGACTCGAGCAGCGCTGCCAAAATAATTAAATCTGTTATTCTATGACAGCTAAAGATAAACGAGTGTGTTTGTCTAAAGCGCAGAGTTTGAAGCCTATGAGATCAAGTTTGTGTCTGTGTGTGTGTGTGAACAAGACTTACACACTGGCTGCTTACAGAATGTTGGCTTTTTACTGTCTTTTGGGTGTAATGCAACAAAATCTAAAGTACTGATGTACTGATGGTCATATAATTCTGTATTAGGCTTAAGCTCGTTCACAACAACTTGGAATAAGAATGTGGGAAAATGTTGTCTACAGTTGCATTGTCTACAATGAAGGGTGGAAATATTCTTGCTTTTGACTACACATGCTGTATGCGCACACGAGATGTCCGCCCACGTATCCCGCATTGCTTTGGTGCATAGCACATCCTCAGAAATTAATGCAATGGGTTTCCAAGTGAAGTCAGCAGGCACAGGAAGTTTCAAAGAGAAGTTCTCCAGGGCGACCAGGACAGGGGAAACTCAGCGGTTAAGGCATTGGACTACTGATGGGAAGGTCCCAGGTTGAAACCGCAGCACCACCAAGTTGGCCCCTGAGCAAGGCCCTTAACCCTTAACTGCTCATAAGTGTAATGAGATACTGTAAATGTAAGTGGCTCTAGATAAGGGTGTCTGCCAAATTTGTATTACTGTAAGTATTTGTAGGAATATGACACGTCTGAAGTTTTTTCCAGTTTCCAAAGTCTTTAAAACTTTCCAAAATGTTACCGTGGACTGTTTTCATTATTAATTCATTCACCTGTAGTTAAAGCAGAGGAACCAACTGAACGGGAGGAAGAGGGTGCAAAAAAAACCTACACCAAGAGATATGGATTTTCACCATCATTGTCAGCAACATCCCAAAACCTACAGTGCCGTGTGGTAGCACAGTGTACAGTATAGCATCAGTCAGCTGGGTGGCCTGGATGGCTGTGAATCTCCCAGCCTGGAATGTTTTCCCAGTATGACCTGTACTGTATGTTCCTGGGGGGAAAAACTCACACGTGTAAATTGTTTTTGCTTCCTGCAACTCATTCTTTTATCTCTTGAATTGTGTTTTCCCTTACTCTGATTCTCTATCTTGAATCATGTCCTTTCGGCTCGCCTCAACTCTCTCTTTCTCTCTTGATTTATCTTATCGCTCGCTCCGACTCCCTTTCTCATGCTCTCTCAAGATTTCACCGCTGTTCTCACTCTGATAGACGGTTTTCTTTCAAATCTCAAATAGAAGAATTTAACCTTAGATTTTATCATACTTCAGTATTTATTTGGCTGTTTTGTGGAACATTTTAATGTTGTTATGTCAAGCTGAGTAAGTACAGGGCTGGAATTTAGTGAGAGCAGAGGAGTGTTTTGCACACAGGAATGTGACACCAATATAATCCTATACTCACACACATACACACACACATACAGTATACACAGATGCATACAAGAAACTTAATGGTGCTGCATTTACGCACCATTTCCTTACTGTTCCAGCTCAGGATATAAAAATCCACACAAGGATTAGAAAGTTCATATTCAGTGGAGAATGCCGGATTCAAAAACACATCTAAAGCTTCAGAGAGATTCACTGATCACAAAGTTAAACTTAATATTATATGCATCCTAGAAGATGTCATGCTATGCAAGAGATATTATTTGCACTTTGCTGCATATACTGTATGTTTGCTCTTTACATATCTGATCAAAGCAGTGGCAGAGACGGGGAGAAGAGGAATAAAGCACAGTCATTCTGCAGGCATACATTATCACTGAACGTTTAATTGTACTTTTAACTTTCATCAAATTAAAATTGTATTGTCAAATCATATCAGGAAAATATAAATAAATAAATAAATAAATACATACATACATACATACATAAATAAGCTATTTTCTTATTAATGATACCATAGTTATTGGACATATCACATTATTATTTTTTTTTTTTTTTTTACGTGACTTTTTTTTTGTTGTTTGGTACAAATTATGACAATTTTCTCATTTTTAAAAATCTTTTTTTACTTTTTTTAAAAATTATTTTACATATTTTATTCTTTTAAATACAGTATATCCTTAATTTTTTTTATTTACTTTCACTTTACTTAGATTTTTTATTTAGATTCAGTACATTTGTGTATTATTCATTTCCATGCACATTTTTATATTTGTTTACAATTGTTTTTATATGTTCTTTCTCACACACTTGATTTATTATTGCACAAATATCTTCCATGATTTACAGTATGTACTTCTCTAACTTCATATAGCATACTTTTGTAAGATTTTTTTTTAAATAAATACTTACATTTTTGTAATCAGATTTTTATAAATAGTTATTTTTGCTTTTCAAGTTTTTTTTTCTCACATTCATTATTTTGATCTTTTATAATGATTCATTTTATTTCTTTTTCCTGTCTTCAACTTTAGAAATAGTTTTATTTGTCACAAGTGATCGAGGCATAAGATGTGAATTGCACATGGAATTAACTCTCGCTGAAAATAAGACACCCAGTACACCACAACAAACCAGTCATGCAGACCAACCAACAAAGGGCAGAACCACGTAAAAAATACTCTGCATTGTTCAGAACGGGAAGATCCACAGATAGAGCCGCGGTCACCCTGACACACGGTTGCCAAGCGACAACGGCGTAAGTGCAATGAAACGCGCTGCACCTGGCGGCGGGTTTATTTAAGGGCCTTTATACAGGTACCTGCGCACTTCATGCAATCATTGGGTAGTTCCAGTAAGGGATCAGGGCCAAGAACAAGACAAAGAGCGCCACAAGTTCTGGATAAAGACGAAGACAAAGACTCTTCACCATTCTTAGCCTAGATTCGTATTTAATACGGTAATGAAATGAACTATGATTAAGACCAGTGAGGACTGTATGATTTCTTTTGAATAGCAAAATTGAAAATAATAGGCAAAAAAAGTAGGCTTTGAATTTAAAACCACATAATGCTCATCTTCAGGAGCAGCCGGCTTGCAGAGAGAGAGAGAGAGAGAGAGAGAGAGAGAGAGAGAGAGAGAGCAGCATGCCATCTGACACATGCACACTCAGTTTAAGTTAACAGCTAAAACACATATTGTAAAATCACACATAAATCCTCAGTAAGTGTGGACTCACCCCGAGATATGCAAAGTTTTATTTTTAGCTTCTCGAGGAGACGGCGGAGCTCTGTTAGTTTTTTGTTTTCAGTTTTCCTTTTGTTTTTTTCTTTTTAGTTCTCCATTAATAACCCCACGCTACCTCTAAATGGGAAGCTCTTCTCGTGCATGTCTCATAAGCACACTCATAGCCTCCTACTGTATTTCGTTGAAGCAGCTCAGAAGCCCTGCGTAAGGACTCTTATAAATATTTTTACATCCCATGGTGCGGCTCTCTAACCTGCCAACGTAACATTTACATTATGCTTTTATTCTATTTTAAATTGATTTTCAGGTGAACAGTCTGTTTTTTTTTGGTTTTGTTTCCTCTACATGGAAAATGTCTAGATAGGAGCTGGAAAATGAAAACAAACTTCTTTGGAGCTCTTCGACCAGGCAAGTGGAGCTGCAGGTGAATACTGTAATTCTCACTGCTGGGAAACAATGTGAGCTCAGCAACACTCCAAATGAAAATGCAACCAACCAACCAACCAACCAACCAACCACTCACTCACTCACTCACTAAGTTATCTGACCCTGTGTGATGCTGTTAAAGAAAAACTATTGATGACAGACTTACTGTTATAATCACAGTTGTTTATTGTCCTATAAGAGTACAGTACATTCTGAAATTCTATATTTTCCTTATACAGTACCATGGCCAACTTTTCGCTTTTGAAGTTCATAACAAAAAATGAAGATTATTATTATTATTATTATTATTATTATTATTATCAAGAAGTCACAATTTACAGTATACACATTGAAAGTGCTGACACTGGAGACTCCTTCCATAGATAAGTATACAGTTTGTCTCATCAGAAATGTTTCACAACGTTAAATGTGGAACAAGTACAGTATAACCATTGATGGACAAAATACACAAATCTTGTACTTGAGTAAAAGTAGATTCCCCAGGGCAAATATAACTCAAGTACAAGTAGAGGTCCTCCATTTATATGCCTAGTTGAGCATAAGTACAAAAGTACCTTCACATTTGCTTAAGTATCAAAAGTACAGAGCTTCTACAGTATGTTGCAATAAAACTATTGCATTATTAGGCATATATTGAGAGAAAGGTAAAACATGCAATTATTACTAATAGTATATAATTTAATTGTATATTTAATAATAAATCTAATTAATAACATATCTAATTAATATAACTATCAATTACTACTACTACTACTAATAAATTCCCACTTCATACTGTATACTACACATCAATGTGGTTAGGTAACAGAACACCATGCAGATATGTAAGTAAATGCACAGGTATTTGCTGTACTTTAGAGCAGAGTAAAAGTAAAAGTAAAACAATAAACTACTCGTATATGAAATATGTATTTACCTACAGTAACGATGTAAATGTACTCTGATACTCGGGTTTCTACGACGTTGTAGTCAGCATCCATATTGTAACAGTCAGCCTGGTTGCTGAATATTTTCCCCAAACTGCACCACACGTTCCTTCTTATTAACTAATCAGATACTCATGTAATGAATATCACACATAGAAACGTTTATATTTTAATATATAAGTCATGCAGGCAGTTGCATCATACCCTGGTTTGGTTGTAGAACTCCAGATTTGTAATTCCTACATCGGAAGATAAAACAAACTTTCTTTTCCCAGTTGAAGGATAGAAATCACTGTGATGTGAGGACTGCTTTTCTTTAAATATTATTATTCACTCTAATTGGATACCTGTAGGAGAAAACATACAGTATCACCTGTGAAAAATATCAGCTCGCTTTTTAAGAATTGTTGACAGTGTTACAGTAACTGGTTCATTCTTAAAGAGCTGTGCTTTGAATTAACCGCTAATTATAAAGTTCAAATACAAAGACATTTCATAAATTCAACCTTGACACTCTGCACTGTATTTTTTATTTTCTCAATTTATTTATTTATTTTTACAAACTTTTGAATGGCATGGGTTTTAGTCTGGTGAGGTGCACCGTGTAGTTCATAAGACAATCTGTATAACACAGACAGAACACAGGAAAAGCAATAAAGTGTCTGTGTGCTCCTTTATAGCGAAGGATTATGGAGCTCACCGTTGCTCAGCTGGGATTTCCCCCTGGCTATATGATTTAATCAGAATCCACTGAAATGTATACTGCGCTGTACAGAACAGTGCCTGCTATTTTTCAAAAGCTCGATCGTGTCCCTGAGGAGGAAACAGAGGGGTAAAACCCACAGGCCAATAAACTTCCATTGGCTTCTATCTATCGCTCAGGTTCATGACATACGTTTCATTTACAGAGTGCATCACAAACAGTGTGCTTGTGAAGCTTGTGATCGCTGTACAGCATGTATCAGGGCATACCTGTCACTTCCTGGCTGCTGCTATCAACAACACAGCAGGATTCATGGCTCATACTGAGAACTGATGATACCGAGTAGAGATGCAGCAGGTAACTTTGCAGCCTCGCGGTTCATTCTTCAGCTCATGGAGTTAATTCTGGATTCCTTTCAAACAGTAAGTGTAATAGGGGGTAAATAATTATGCGAGGGCATGCTGGTGGATGGGCTGCTAAATCGTTGATCATACCCATATAGCCGACTTCAAGCCAGAAATAAGCCAATCAGATATTCAAATATTTGCCCCTAAGTCTAAAACCTAATCAGTTCATCTGCTGGTTATGATCGTAACGCCATATAAATTCTACTAACATTCAGTTACTTGCTCTTGTGATTATCTCACGCTCATGGGAATCTCAGATGGTTCATAATCCCTTCTTGCTAATAACTGGAAATAATTGGAATATAATAAAATAATACATGAATAAAGGCTCACCAAATACTTCGCAGTACATACAAATGCTAAAGCACATGCAGAATGGGAAATTGATCTTGCATATAAATAAAAAAAGTAGCAACCTGCTGCTCGTTGCTCCACTGACAAGCGAAGACATCGAAACAGTATTTAAAGTATATTTTTATTCATGTTGCATTGCAATTCAAAAGCCATAGAAAAGCTCTAATGGAAAGACGGAATGCCAGATCAGTGTATCTTTGCCAGATCAGTGTATCTTTCCATTCTTTTAGAAGAAAATAGTAAAAGAAACAAAAAATGCCTAGATTTTGATTTAGTACTGTAATGAAATTAACTACGATTAAGACGAGTGAGGACTGTATGATTTCTTTTGAATAACAAAATTGAAAATAGTAAGCAAAACAAAGTAGGCTTTGAATTTAAAACCACATAATTTGATACATAAAGATGATGATAACTATTAAAGCTATTTAAGATCAGTGATTAGAATATTTTCTAGAGATTTCAAGAAAATGTAGCAAAATCATCAGCTTGTGAACTAGATTTTGTATCTACATGTTTATTCAGGCAGATACTACCATAAATAACTGAACCTCTTTTAAAAATAGTCAATTCTTTATTCAGCAAAACCTGCATTCCTTAATCTAATAAACTAGCATTTATTAAACCCCTGAGCAAGAAACCTGACCCTGACCTCGGTCAGCTGTCCAACTATAGGCCAATACCACCCCTTTATCTCCAAAATCCTACAAAAGGTTGAAGCACATACAAACAGCTACAGTACTAACACTGTATTAATGATTTTTTTTGAGTATTTTCTACAGTCTTCTTAAGGCAGCCTTATAAGAATCCAGCATTTGTAGCCTGGTCATAAGTTCGTGGCCAGGTCGATGATCTTCTCCAAGATTTTCTACGAACGCGGACTTGGGATTGCCTTAGGAACAACCTAACAATATCAACGTACAATGTTTGTAGATTCAGAAGACATTTCCAGAACTTCATATTCCTATGGTGGCTGTAGGTACTGTATGCCACAAGAACAAGTTCATATGAGTTCCTATGAACGCAGTATGAAATATGGCATTTATACAAATTCACCATGGACCAAATGCACCAAAATTTTAGTAAGATCAACTTATGTAGGCTATAGGAAGGTCTAAAGGCAACCTTAAGGCGAATGTAAGAACTCTACAGCCACCGTACAATAGAAAAGTCGTCTTTTTTTTTTTTAATCAAGAATGCCTTAAGTTGTTCTTAAGAATTAAACAGCAGCTGTGGCAACGTCCTAAGAAGGCTATAGAAAACTATGATCCGCACCACGAATGTCTGAATTTGTAGGAACAGGGAAATTAATATGAACCCGATTTTGTAATCAAGGTTTATTGCTCAGGATTTTGGCCTCATCATAGTACAGAGAAAGCACTAGTTAAAGTGGTAAATGACCTATTTCTAGCTTTTGATCAGGTTATGTCTGTTTGTGTTGCTTGATCTTAGTGCACATTTTTATAAAACTGATTATATTACTCTCCGTTAATGATTAGAAAATGTTGTTGGAGTTGTAGGAAAACCCTTTCCTGGCAGGTCGATTTTTAAATTAGATTCTTATCTGTTTATACACGGTATATATATACACACACATTTAATTTAGTAGTGGGGTACGTCTTGGGGTGTGGGCATGGAGACCTTCAGTGTTCAGTATTTGCCTTATAGTGCAGAATGAAACTTCAGTGCCTGCTGATACAAAATCATTTTATACCGTAGGTCCGTTGCAGTCAAGTGATACTGTAGCTTTCTCATTCTGCCACATCCAGAAAGTGCAGCCTAGGCAGTTTACTCTATTTCTAGGAACATTTAGTGCCTTTTCTATTTTTTTATATCCTCGTCCTTGTTTGTGCAAAGTAATGATCTCTTCTCTTAATTGTATGCACAACTTCTCTTGAGTTATCCATTTCTGACATGCAGTCTAACATCACCATCAGCAAATCTCTAGAAAGTCCACATATATGATGTGTTCTAAATCAAGTACACATGGGGCATCTAATTAGTTGTATCAGTTGTGCTTATGACAACACCAGATTTACAAATTTCCAACAGATTACAAAATAAGTGTTCTAATGAGAGATTTTATTCAGAGGTTTGAATAATTTCGAGACTGCAGTAATTATTAAAAGGGGCCATTTGTGTTGAACTTGGAGAAAACACTCGTTATATTAGTTGTGTTGAGCTAGGTAAAAACTTTTGTTTCATTGGTTTATTACAAACAACTGCAAGTTAGTAATTTTGGCTAAAAAAAAAAAAAATCAATGTTGTTGAATAATTTGAGGGTAACTCTATGAAATATAGAAAGAGTTAAATTAGAAATTGTTCTAAATATGATCAAAATGTGCAGGCTACTTGTTGGCATCTCATGTAATGACGTACAAAACCCCGGAGTAATGGAACAGCCTTCCAATTTGGAACTCAGTGTTTCATCTAGGCTATTTTATTTGTCAAGTCTTTTAAATATATAATCGTCTCCTTAGGTAAAGGAGTAGATCTGGAGCTGTGATGCAGTCATAGGCACGAGTACTGATGACAATCACAGCTCAACAGCTGATATCCAGCACAACCTTGAGTGTGATTGCTTTTAATGTATATGACAGATTCACAAACACCATTTATTATCAACAAATGCAAAACCCATCAAGCACCATGTTGAAACTGTCTCTCATGAAGACATCTCCAGGAAAGTAAGACCAAAACTTACCTCTGCTGCAGAGGAGAAGTTCATTCAGAGTCACCAGCCTCAGAAATCACCAATTAACATCACATTATGAACTGTTCAAATGAGATTATTGCATATTTTGGACGCCCTCACATAAACACCCAGTTTATGTTAACTTTCTTCTTTTGAAATTGCAAATGATAAAATGAGGCCTCATGTGTGAAGTAGCAAAGACAAGAATCTCTAGTTACAGTGGAGGAGCTGATAATAACAGCACTGCTAAATGCCACGTCTCTAAAGGATGACAAATGCCAGAACTGTTTGTTTGAGAACAATCTCTCTGCAGTAAAAACTCTAATCATTCATAGTGTGTCTATCTTCATGATGAGTGAATAGCACAATCCTTTTTATCTCATGTCACTGCTATGGTTTTGTTTAAAGCCGTGTTTTGGAGAGATTAACGTTGTGGATCAGACTTGTTTTTCTAGAACATCCCGCAGATGCTCGATTGGATCGGATTGACTCGTTGTGGATCTGGGGAACTCGAAGGCAAAGACAACACTTCGAATTCCAAACATTTTGTTTATATGAAAGTTTGATTGGCCTACTTCTTCTCATAGTAGTGTTATTGAAATCCATCACTGACTAGTCATCAGGAAAAATAGAGAGTGATGAATTAATTAATATATATTGTATTAAACACAGCACCAAACACTTTACATCAGGACGGTGTTATTCCGGCTATTCGTATAACTTGTGCAATATCTTCTCATCACGGACAATCATGTTTGCACTTTTTTGCACTTTACTACTTGCACCAAGATCCAGTACATTCCATTGTACTGTATATATTGTTGTTTATTATATTTTACTGCAGTTATCTTGTGTTTATTCTTTTGTTTTTTCTCTATTTTATTCATACGTTTATTATTGCTGCTGGTCTCTGAGAGCTACCAAACAAATTTCACTGTATCACTACAATGACAATAAAGTCTCTCTTATCTCTTATTAGTTTACGGTTGCCTTTATCATCTCTCTCTCTCTCTCTCTCTCTCTCTCTCTCTCTCTCTCTCTCTGTGCATCCCTATTGTACATGTGCTGTTTTCAACACTGACTACAACCAGCTCTGCTTCTGATTTCAAAAACCTGTTGAGTTTTTATGTGTGTCGTCAAGGAAACCTAAGACAAACATTTACACAAAATAGTCAGCAGATGGCAAAATTCCTACTTCGCCTCTGATGTTAAGTAACGCAACACTGTGCAGTAATGTAGTGAAGTAAAAGTACAGATGTTTGGTGTCCTTTTGAGTGGAGTAAAGGTAAAAAGTATCCTCTAATAAAACTTCTAAAGTAATACAGATAGGTGGAATACGTATGTACTTAAGTCCAATAATAAAGTAAGTGTAATCAGTTACCTTACACCTCTCCAAACTACAGACTATTGCCTGTGGTGGAATGTAGCCTGAGTGAAGATGTGGCATACAGCATTATCTCTTGTATCTAAAAATGTGTTTCATTTTTAAGTTGAAATTAAAAAAGAAGCTAAAAACATTAATCAGACTGTTATAATAATAATAATTATAATAATAATAATAATAATAAAAGATTCACTCCTAATTTTGGAAAAACAGCACAATGTAAATAAGCTGGCATAACTACAGACTTGCACAAATGGCATTTTGGTTGATTCAATTGTAAAAATAAACACATTTCTTAAGAAAAAAAAAAAAAAGTAAGAATATTTTTGCAGAAAAATAAATAAATAAATAGGTTTTCTCACACTGCGTTAGGGTTTTCTGTCATTGTGTGACTTTTTTCCCCCATGCCTCTCTCTTTGTTCTCTGTCATATGTGCATAAAACAAACCCCTTATTGCACCTATATGTAGGTTATTCATGCAACATTCTCTTTTCCCCGGAAGCCGTTCATTTCCCCATAACCAGAACATGTTAATATCTTTTTGTTCTTTGATGTAACAGGCATTTGGCTGAAATACTCTGCCCATGCTGTAATAAACCAGAGAGAACCATTCAGACATTACAGTGCATGCTGTGTGTGACTGTTCTCTCCCAGGCGACAATTGCACCATAGCGGTACGTAAGTGTATCGAGGCCTGGCAAATGCAAGATTTTTTTTTCTCAAGATTTTAAACCTAACAACTGGCAAAGAAAAAAGATTTAAAAAATATCTATACATATAATAAAACTGTAAAGTGGACGTGTGTGTACATTAAAGATATTTTCAGCAAATAATTTGGAGTGACTAATGTTAAGATGAGTAACAGAACACATCAAGATAGTTTCTGGAATTTTTGTCTGTTTGTTTGTGCATATGGATCACCGTTTCATCTCAATCAGCCCACGGCAAGATTGAGATATACTCATGTAAAATTTAAATGAAAAATGCTCTTATATTATAAAAAAATCAACCTTGAAAAATCATTAGTTAATTTTAAAATTCAATAGATAGCGTTGTACATTTTTTCTAATGCACGTGTGCAATTGAAATCTACAAAGTAAACGCAACCTTACACTTTTATTCTGCTTATTTGTGTGAAATTAAATTCCATGAGAACAAAGTTGTGATAACATCTAGTATTAAATAAAAGTATTCCTGCAACATTGGCAAAAAACAGTAAAATCGACAAACAATTTCAGGAAGCATTTTAAGTTAGGATTTAATAAACTCAATTAATACACATTTTTAATGATTACATCTTACTGAGTAATTAATGATCTTAAAACAAAATTTTAATGCAGCATTTTTTAGGTATTAACTTAACAATAAAGGTTTCATTAGCACTATTAAATAATAATAATAATAATAATAATAATAATAATAATAATAAACCATATGACTTGATTCTAAATTATGGTTCCTTTTTCTTTATGTCACATGTAATGAATAGAGTTCTTGCACTATTATGTAAATACAATAGAAGTTCTTGCTCTATTTAGAAACATTACTTATGAAAATGCTCTTAGCACACCAAGAAAACATTTCAATTAATCTTAATGGATATAAAAGTTCTTCCAACTAAAGTTCTCTGCAAATATTTTCAGATGATATGGGAAAAAAAATCAAGGACGCTTAAAACACATGTGCTTTAGCACAGAAAGATAAAATGAAAGCGAAGAAAAAGAAAGAAAGTGTATTTCTGCACTTCAGCTTCGTTTGTTTGCTTCTTTGAGCCAGTCCTAATCCATCTGCATTATGCTGAATGCAGGAGATTTCTGAATAAGCCCTGTACATTCAACTTCTCATGTTTCCTACAGACAACAGATCTCGTCCAGAGCTCTACGGCTAAATTTATTAGCAATGGGCTTTTTATAAAAGGAGATCGTGTTTCCTCAGAACTTCTACTTTTCTCTGCGTGAAAAACATTCAGGCTAAGAAGCGTGCCAAAAAAAAAAGAAGGGGAATAAGCAAGCAAATAAATAAATAAATAAATAGGAATTGAATATATTTGCATGAGCTTTCACTTTGATATCATGTGCTAATGAATAAACATGTCGAAAGGCCTCATGGACGATTTAATAATCGCTTATAATGCCATTGTTATTCAGCTAGGCTTTGAAGCTGAGCTGCGTCATTGTATTATGCATTATGTTTATGAATATTATTCATCTGTTGTTTTTTTTATACACTGGCAACAGAACACTTTTAAAGTTTAGTGCATTCGTTCAATCCACGACATTTCCTGAATTCTGATTGGTTGAAATAACAATGAATTCATCTTTTCTTATCATTATTCCTCTTTTTCTGATGTAGTATTGGAGTGTATAATAATAATTTTAAAAAATTTGGTAGACATATTTTATTTAAAAAAGATTTTATATATATATATATATATATATATATATATATATATATATACTGTATATTAAATAGAACAAAGAAATATTATGAAGACTAGACTAGAATAGAACAGGGCGGCATGGTGGTGGAGGGTTTAGCACTGTCGCCTTGCACCTCCATGGTCCAGGTTTGATTCCCATCTCTCTGTGCATGGAGTTTGCATGTTCTCCCTGTGCTTGGTGGGTTTCCCTTCGGGTTTCCTCCCACAGTCCAAAGACATGCAGATTACGCTAATTGGCGTTTCCAAACGTGTATGTGTGTGCCCTGCGATGGATTGGCACCCTGTCCAGGGTGTACCCGCCTCATGCCCTAAGTCTCCTGGGAAATCCTCAAGGCCCACCGCGATACAGAATACATTATAAAGCGGTATAGATGATGAGTGATCTTCTGGTTCTAACTTTTAACGTTCTGCACCATCTGCCCGACAGCAGTAGATCAAACAGTTGATATCCTGGGTGTGAATTGTCCAATCTTATTGGCTAATTTGAGGCAGCGGGAACTGTTTTAATCTTCCAAATTGATGAGGGGAAGCCGAGGATCTTCTGGGCAGTCATGATGACCCTCTGCAGTGCCGTTCTCTTGGCCACAGTACAGCCATTATTTTTTTATTATTATGCAGTTATTTAAATTCATCTTAGGTTTAACTTATAATAAGAACTGCATTTAAAATCATTATCATGTCCACTTAATTATATTAGACTAGATACAACAGAACAAGAGCTGTTACATTAGAACTAACATAATTTATTTTTACTGGGTTAGTACTTAACCACCATCATTAAATTAAATACTGTACAAAAAAAAATTAAAGCCCAGTGTTCATTTATGATTAGATTTGATTGAATCTTTATTTTGTATTTCAGATGTTGTGCAGCACTTTGCTTACTGAAAACTGTATTTTGTGATTTATAATTAAAATGTAATTAAAATAATTTAGTTTCTATAGTTTGGGTATTGGTGACTGATTGGTAGATCTATCACCTGCCGTAAGGAAGGCCTGGGTTCAATTCCCACCCAATGCCACCCAAACCCCAGCCACTGGATGCAGTGCCGGTCCCAAGACTCATTTAAGACCCACAGCTACAGGATTGAGTTATTTTTCAAAACCAATGAAACCAAGGTCTGGGTTGTTGAAAGGAGAATCAGTGGTTCGAGCCCTGTCACTGTCATTTTTTTGCTGTTTGGCCCTTGGACAAGGCCCATAAGCCTATGCAAAATAACCCATGCCAAAACCAGAATAATAAAAGAGGAGGGTTGGGTGTGAGGCTGGCCACCTGGTCCCATATATATTACTTTCAGTATAAAAAAATCAGTTACAGTTAACTTTCTTTCTCTTCCTAATATGTCAGAAGGCTCTTCTGAATAATTTTAAATAATAAAGAAGCAGCCGTGGTCAAGAGCGTGAGCCGGGGTTATCAGTCACAGCTTTTCCCATCATCTAATTGCACAGGCTTTAATAATAATCCTCTACTGAATTCGCTTTTTTTTCTCTCTCTTAATGATGCACAGATTCCGGGAAAAGGGCAAAACCTCCTCATTGTTCAGCATGAAGTAAAGAGAAGGGGCTGACTCTGTAAAATTTTATACTCTGGTGTCAAGGCAATGACTCGTTATGTTTTCCGGCTGAAGGCCACTATCTCTGTCCTTTTTCTTCCCACGTGAAATATGATCTCAAAATCTCTCTCTCTCTCTCTCTCTTTCTCTCTCTCTTTTTCTTTTCCTCTTTTTCTCCTGCTCTCTCTCTCTCTCTCTCTCCCTCTCTCAGCCTTGAGCTTTGCAGTCTGGTGAGGAACATGTAGGCCAGCTCCTGATCAGAGCTGGAGGAGACTGATTTGCTGTAGTGGACCACGAAACAGATCTGAAACATCGCTAAACAACACAACTAGGTAAAAAAAAAAGTGCTATTGAAGGATACAAGCTGGTAACTTTTTAAAATAAAACACACAATGCTTTTTAGTAATTTAAGGCATTGGTATTTGGAAAATTAACAGTTTATTGCTGTTGTCTATTTACATTTTCACTATTTTAACTTTCTCCTGCCTGTCTTTCCTTCAATTCTTTTACATTCAATTATTTGTAACGTGTATCTTACAGCACAGTAAAACGATTTTATTTTTTCGCATATCACAGTTTGGAAACTTGGATCAGAATGCAGGGTCAGCCAGGATACAGCGCCCCTGGAGAAGATTTAGGGTTAAGTGCCTTAATGCTCAACGCTGGGGCTTGAACCCCTGACCTTCTGATCAGTAACCTACAGCCTTAATCGTTTGAGCCACCACTGTCCCGTTTGAATGGTTCAATCAATCAATCAACAATCAATCAACATTTATTTATATAGCACTTTACAGCAACCTAAGTTGAACCAAAGTGCTTCACAGCACTAAAAATG
>JAQMYL010000013.1:18395515-18410253 GCA_030014365.1 Clarias pachynema | reverse complement strand
TCCTAATCTAACTTTTCCTTGCTTCCCGGTAAATTAATCTGAGCAACTGTATAATCAAGAGCAATTTCCCTCTGGGATTAATAAAGTTCTTTGAATATTGAATCTTGAATCTTGAATTGGCTGTTCCTCATGCTATCAAAAACTCAGTAAGGATGCATTTGTACATTCTACATAGAGATTTAGGTTTCTCCAAAAGGGGTAAAATACAGTAAATGGGAAGCAGTGGAAAATGTAATTTCAAATTTTAAACAATGTCATATTGTTTTCTGTTCTGGAGACAATTGTGGTGGTTTATCAGGTTTTTTGTTTGTCTGAGGTTGTATTTGCCTAATGCAAAGATCCACTACTATCAGATGATTTTTATTATCACACACAAAAAACAAGGAATTAAAAGATGGGGTACTAACTTTTCAACTTGACTATTAGTGTAAATAAGAGAGGTGTTCAAATTAAACCGGGTGATGAAATCTCTGGTGAATGAAGGCATAAAAGCGAAAATTTTCATTTACAGAAGTCGTCAAGCACAGTACGGTGATGACTTTTAACTGCAGTAAAACATTTAAATGGTGCAGACATTTTAAAGAGGGCCGTACGTTCATCCATGAATGAAGATCATGGCCGAGTTAGCTCGGGGCCCACTGCAGTCGTTCCTGTGAACATTCAGCGAGTCTGATCATTTTATGACCGATAAGTTTGGGGAATTTGAGATATTGTAAGGCCGGCGTTTCAGACATATCTCAGACAGGCAGTCCCATTATGGCTCTGGTGTATTGAGAAAACTTTCTACCTTGATGATGTGCAAGCACTAGTGAAACACTGGGATAAGTGCATTAGTGTAACGGGATTATATAGAGAAATAAAGGGAGTTTATATTCTCAGAACTGTGTTCACAATCAAAGTGCCGGTTTTTCTTGAACACCGCTCATATTATTGGAACTTTGCAAAAGATATTAAGGTATGAAGACTTCAACACATTAAAGGCAAATCTGGTCATATATACAATTACAAATGTATAAAGATTAAAGGCAAGGTTACTGGGTGTATGTTTTGAAAGGATGTAAATAATTAGCATCTAGGCTAGTTTCTGTAGCAGCTTGGCTAGCAGATTTACATTGTCTAAAAATTTATGATGAATTGGGGCAAGACTAGTGGGCATCTGATTTTAACAGTTATAGTTTTTAAAGGTTTGGTGGCTCAGTGGTAGGTGTTTCGCCTGCCATGCGGAAGGCC
Source organism: Clarias pachynema (assembly GCA_030014365.1). NCBI lineage: Eukaryota > Metazoa > Chordata > Actinopteri > Siluriformes > Clariidae > Clarias > Clarias pachynema. Next base: position 18,409,023 of record JAQMYL010000013.1, on the reverse strand, counting down.
CGGGTTCGATTCCCAGCCAGTGCCCAAACCCCAGCCACTGGATGCAGTGCCGGTCCCAAGCCCGGATAAAATTGGAGGGTTGCGTCAGGAAGGGCATCAATTAAAATAAAACCTGTGCCAAGTTGTTGTGCGGACTGGATATTCCACTGTGGCGACCCCTTGCCGGGAGCAGCCGAAGGACCAACAACAACAACAACAGTTTTTAAAGGTTTTATATGCTTAAGTGCAAATTTCTATGAAATCCAGAGAAATCATGATGACTTATTCAGATTACTATCACCTCATTGACACAAGCCTTACACTTCTGGTGTTCTGTACTCCTTTTTTTTTTTTTTTTTTTTTTAAATGGACCTGCCCTGAGACTTGGGGATGTTAACAAAAGGCGAAGGAGGTCAGGAAGCCACCGACACCCTGCCATGACTGACACACTTGAAAAAACCCATCTAATGAAATCTTGAACAATCTTGTAATCTTGATTTAGTGTTTCACTCAGACACTTTTATTCCTCCAGTTCTTCTCTCTGGAGCCATGCTGAAGCGAAGTGAACTCGCTGACCCCTGAAATCATTTTAAGAGACTGGCGTGACCTTGGAGAGCCAACAGGGAGCTGAGGCAGTTAGAACAGTGAGCAAGAAAAAGTCCACAGTAGTCTTATTACCTCTCTCTGTGTTTCCTGATTTGATTTTTGACAGTTTTAAATCACTTTCGTGATTTTTATAGACGGCCACATCCAAAATAAAGTGAACAATCGTGTTAAAAATTCTTGTTGTGGATATCAAAGCAACTCTGAGGCAAATATAGCCAAGGCCAAGTCTGAAGATATATTTGCAAACTTCCCACACATGGGTGATAATCTTCCTAATGTTCATGTTAATGTTCTTTAAAATGTGTAGGGAATAAACTACTGTGCAATGGTGTATCCAACAAAGCCAGTCACCCTGAAACCCCTGTTTTAACCCCTAAAAGCACACCCTGAAGATTCCTTTAAAAAAATTACACAAGTGCAGTTTGCAAGCATTTAAAAGTACAACCAAATGCATAAAGAAAATGTATTTATGTGCATATGTGCATTGATTAAGTAAAAGTAAAATAAGTAAAGTAAAATAAAATAACGCTTTTAGATTATTATAATTTGATGAAAGGTTAGAGTGGCTCTAAAATGTGGAACACTTGGCTCTCAAATGTGCAGTTATGACATTCAAATGCATCACGTATCCTGATGAAGGAAACAGTAAATATACACCATTCAATTCAATTTTCTTTATATAGCGCTTTTAACAATTGACATTGTCGCAATTATTCAGCTATAATATTATGTCCACTGACATTGATCTCAAGATCATGGGCACCCAAGGCTCAGCCATGTCCACGGGGACCAAAAAAACAGCCCATTCGGTCTGATCCCACAGGCAATGCTGGCTATGATGGAAAGGCTCCAGAACACCCAGTGCACCACAGCCTACTGTACCTCAGACGGGAGGAAGGAGTCAAAGAGCCCAAGGCCCCTGATCTGGCCCCAAAACTCTCCAGATCTGCCACCCTGCAAACAATGACCTCTTTCCAGACCCCCCAGAGTCTTTCAGGAGCCGCACCTTGAGGGGCCAGGGCTGCCCCAGTGGCACAAAGTGCCCCAGTGGGCTTAATGTTCAATGTAAATGCACAAGATTTGTGCAGAAATGTTCCAAACATTTAGCTTTAACCACCATGAACTAAACCAACAATTAGATGAGGACGTAATTATTGCACCTGAAATTAACGATGTCCTGCATCCAGAAGCTGCACATATTTTTCACGCTACATTCAGTATAAATTCAATGCCTCCCTAATGGCAATGCTGCAACATCTTTGCTAATATGCGTACAGTACATATTCATAAGCCTTCATTTGCTACATAAAGATGATCTTCCGTCAGATGAAGTCACAGTAACCTCCATCTTGACTGAACACTCCACATGGAATCCTTTATTAATTAATGGCTTCATTAGAGCATTGTATTAGCGTACTCGTTCTCGGCACTTGCGAGCATGATGGAGGTGGAGAGGGAACACTTCACATCATTCTGAGAACATGCCACAAAATGAGTCTGCTGTCAAAGCACGGGTTGTTCAAAACAGATCGGCATCGCAAAGGACGGCCATGTTGCTGCGACCGTGGCAGGCAACGCAAGTCAGCATGAAAGCAATATGGAGGGAACAGAACACTTAATCAGTGCCAGTGTGGTGTCATGAAGTGGAGTTACGGTTAGCCTGAAGATGAATATTTTCCTGTAAGAGGACGTCCCGAAGTTCTTTATAGTGGAGATGTCAGAAAACTTTCTCTCTGACTGGTACGATCACTGACACTAGAAATTCCTTCCATTTTTATTATTTCATTATTACACTTTGTAAATATGTTTTCTATAAGATTTATATTGATGCCTGATGCTCTGCTTTGTGTAATTTACAGAACAGTATTTTGGAGAAAATCACCAGTCTATAAAAGATCTGCAGTGATTTAATTACAACCCCTCAGCATAGCTTGATTGAGGCACTTTACAGCCATTCTGTATCATCTAACTCTATTTCATATTTATTTGTGCCATTAGAGCTTGTTTTATTGTCCATCGCAGTTTTAAGCTGCACGCAGGGACACACGGGTCAGTTATAAGGTGGGGTTATTTACGGAGGTCATTAAATGTCCAATGGTGTCCGGCGGTCAGGGTTTGTGGTGGTGGGAAGGTTATCTAGTCGCTGCTCTGTCTGTCTGTTCAGTTGGATAAAGCACCCATCATTTAATCACTCTTTATATCCTTTCATGTTCTCTCTCACTCCCTGTTTCCTTTTTTCTTTCCAATCCAAGAAGTTAACTAAAATGGGAAAATAAATGTGTGGAATTTATTTGAAAACTTTTGGCATTAAGCAAAAAAAATAAAATAATCATATCCAAGATATAATTACCCTTTTATCAAATAACAGATTTATGTGATTTAAAATTGCTATATATTTATATAAAAGTGTTTTAAAATAATTGTGTGTTCTTGATGTAGTTCTTGGCTCATACTTTTCCTTCACTTTATCTATTTTTATACTTTATTTTATTAATATTTAATTTAATTCATGCTGTCATGTTTCATTAAATATACACTATAACAATTAAGATTAATTATCATAATTTGTTTTTCTATACAGTTCGTGTTACATGAGATGGGAAAAAAACTACCTGATGTTTAAATATAAAATCTTTGTAATCAATTTTATTACAATTGAATATAATACTGTACATTGCAGAAAATATACAGTATATATTTTAAAATCTATTCTTTATTTTTTTTTTAATAGGATACATTTTATTTAGCATTTATTTCATAGGGAGAGGGTAGCTCAGTGGATAAGATGTTGGAAGGTCGCGGGATCAAGCACCCCTGAGCAAGGCCCTTAACTCTCAGCCATAGCATAGATGTATAATGAGATAAATTGGAGTTGTTCTGGATAAGGGCAACTTTTTCCCTAATATCATTTTATTTTCTTTGGTACATGTGCTTCCTTGGAATTATCTCACATGAGGAATTTCTCATGTATGAGTCTAGATGTGTAAGAGGAAGGACATGAATTATTTTTCAAGAAAACCAGATAATAAAAAAAAAAAAGAGGCTGGTGATGAAACTACTATCAAGTGTAACTATAAATGGTTAAAAAGTAGAACATATTACAGATATATTCTACAAGTAGTGGTGTTGAGTAGTACTCCTGGTGTGACTCTAATTGCTTGGGGGTGAATGCGTGGAGTTATTATATTCGTGCTCATGGATAGGTCATTCAGTGTCCTTCACATCAGGCCAATCAGATCCTTTGCAACTGTGGCTCTCCTTATGTTGCTGTTCTGGCTTTTCTCATTTCATTTCACGTCTCTGTCTCACCTCATCCGTCTCTGAGGGCCCTCGGACCTGCCTGTGAGAGCGCAGCAGTAATACTCCACTTTTGGACCTTACACGATGAGGCTTTATGGCAGAGGCAGAACAGAAAGGGAACTCCATGTGGAGATGGTCAATTCATTATAGCTCACCACAATAGGCTCATTTAGGGCACAGTCAGGGTCCAGACATTTCTTTCTCTCTTTTTCTTTTTTTTTTCTTTTTTCTTTTTCTCTCGATGATTCACTTCCTTCAGAAAAGTAGTTGTCAAGGTTTTGACATTGTAGCTTGGTGAGACGGAGCTGGTCATAATACCCTCTGTGCAGAAATCGCCTGATTCGTCGGTTCCCTTTGTCTGTGCAAAGAAGATCGGCATCAGCCAGCAAGAGACAGAGCATTAATTTTTGCCCGGGATTATTGAAGACGAGATTTAAGCAGGAGTTGGCGGACAGTTCTGTCTCATATCTCTCCCTATAACTAATTGGTCCCTTGGAAAGGAAGCCCTCGTGCACTCTTGTAGAAATAATCTGAAAAGTAAAGAATGAGCTCCTTGAATATAAATGTGCAAATACAATCTTCTAATTACAGCACTCAAAAATCCGTCTTCCTCTTGGCACCCAACACCTGACACTGCTGACCTTTACATCTCAAAGTGAACAGCCAATTCTCAAACTAATAAAGGCTCTCTTAGCATTTCAGAGTTATGCCTACAGACCCGGATATCTTTGGCAAAGTGCCTGACTACAGTAGGTTTAGTGCCGGTTAGATGCGGATATAACCCTTGCTTAAAACCTGCAAATTCGTGAATGAGGTGGTAGTAAACATTTGAAGTCTGGTAACTAACTGTCTTCATATCCATGGACCTTGAAGTACAGGTCATTAACATAGTGTATGGTTTGCTATGGTGAGCGGCCAAGGTCAGGTCTTATGAGTGACATCTTATTCACTGAAACGGTAGGAAAAGTATTCTTTCAGCTAACATTTGCTTTATGCTGAGCGTGTCTGGGGCAAACATACTGTACGTATGGAGATTAATAACATGCCATGTTTGGTATTTGTTGCAAGTTGCATAGCATCAAGATATGAGAAGAAATGTGCTGCTTCAGATGTTTGCATGGAAACAGCAGCAGACTTTTACTTTCTGATTTGAGAGCAGGTGCGTAAAAAGAAAAGAAATAGCATGGAAATTGGATGGAAGGTCATGGAGAAGGTTTAATGCCACTTAAAGCAGTAAGATCTAGGTTGTGTTTTAAGCTGTTAATATTCTTACATTAATCACCCACATGCCTACCCGGTCACTCACCTGCCGATTTATTTAGCCACTCACTCACCCTCTCATTCACTGCCCACTCACCCACATGCCCAATCCCTTTCTCGTCCACTTACAGTACTCACCCGCCCATTCATAAACCTGCTCACTCACTTATCCACCCACTCACTCACCCATCTTCTCACTCACCTGCCCACTCACTTACCCACCCAGGATATCTTCTTATATGAGGTCACATTAGGGAGGAATGCTAATTCCTCTGCCCAATACAAAAATCTAAAAAAAGCAGGTCATTTTTATTTCCACTCCTTTGTTTGCACTCACACTAGTCCCCTTTAAATTGTTATTTTTGACTGAAAGTAATTATCATATATTAAAAACAGATGTGATTGTTTTTGTATCTTTCACAGAATCTTTTCATAGCAGAATGACTTCGTGGTTGTCTATAAATAAGATTATCTACTGTACTCATGAAGCGACACTTTTTTCTTACCAGAAAAAAAAAGAAAACCTGACCTCTGTTATGTATTCAGTAGGTATTGATTCACCAGCACTTCAAATCTCCACACGAAGAGGACAGTGTTTTCAAGCATTCATCTCTGAAGGTTTTAGACCAGTATAGTGAGTATTGGTGGGATTCAATCTTTTTTTTTGGGGGGGGGGAGGGGGTAGAGATGGACCTACATGGTTTTGAGCTCCAAAATGAGATTCCAAAAAGTCATGGCCATGCCAGTGTGTTCAGTTTTAAATCTACTTCCAGATGCGTGGAAGTTGAGGTTTTCTCCCAAGATGTCGACCTGGAAGATTTCTTTACTTCATACACTCGAGCGAGCTGTCATCACATCAGCCTGTCAACCTTGAAGTGTGGCTACAGTCGAGAACCTTCTGCCTGGTTTCAAGACTTTTAGTCCAATATTTTGACTGGTGGGGGAAAATCTGCTTGTTTAACTTGATGGAGGTGACTGAAAAGCAGAACCTCTTTGCTTGCACAAGTTTGACTTATGTTAAAATTATGAATTAATTGTTACCCAGCAACATTTAGGAGTTAGTTAAAACTAGCACCATGTTGAATTTCAATTGCAACACAGATAGTTAGGATGGATAGAAAAAGAAAAAAAAAAACACATTAAAAACAGGAAATCCTAGACAGACAGGCACATTATATGGCAGCAGTATAATAAAGAAATATTACACTCATGCTGATATTCAGTACAACGGCACGACCTCAAATGTCTAATATTGCTTTTATACAACAGTTCCACGAACGGCATTCATTATTAACAGATTATTATTTGTTTCTTAACTTTTTGTTTATGATTTGTTGCATTACCAACACACTAACTAACCACGACTGGCAGAGTTCCTGACCAACAGATAGTAATCAACAGGTGTGAAAGAAGTTTAAATTCTTCCTGATGATATGTAGCCAAAAGATGAGTAGAATAAACCATGCAGGTGGTGGACTGTCCCTGAGAAACTTCCTGAGATTTACTTTATATGTCCACTTATTCCACTTAATATTAACGCTGTTAACTTCGAGGTTGAATCCATGTAGGGTGTGCAATCCCTTGTTCCACACACCAAGTAGTGCCCTTGATCAGGGGTTAGAAAGGGATTTGGGATTCAGCCTTGTGTTAGAAGCTAGTTATCTTTGTAACTCGCAATAGCCGTGACCAGAACAACATGGACAGTTCAGAAGTAATTCATAACAGCTTAAAAGTGATTACTGCAGAGACGGCGTGTTGTTTAAGACAACGTAACATTATCAGATGTGTGTTCTTGCTGAAAGTGCTTCCGTAACTGGTTGTGAATGTGGGTTTTGTCAGGCAGCTGCTCTCTCCTCAGTACTGCGGACCGTACAGACCTACTCTCACCCACGCTGAGACACACAGTTAGTGTCATTAACCACTGGACAACACCTGGGATGCATATAGTTAAAAGTTCCAGTGCTGTTAGGCTCTATTATCACCACTTGTGGAATGCACTCTCACCCAATCAGAGTCAGAACTAATTTTTGGATAATTAGTTGAGTTGAGTTAGTTATTCTTCAGGATTGAAAATGTTGAAAATCTACCGTTGAAATGGGCTGACACTGGAGACTACTTCCATAAATGTTAAATAAATAAATAAATAAATAAAACTTCACCAAAAACACTACTTTTTTATAAAAAATTAAAAAAAAGAATTAAATAACACCGAAACAGCCTGCATTCCAAAATGTCAGGTTCTGTTTGAAAATAGTCAATTGAAGACCCCCGATTCACAGTGGTTGATTGAAATACATTTTCCTCCAATTAAAACAATCTACTAATTTCTCCATTTTACATTGTATTTCAAATGTCTCTGGCACTCGACTGTCCTGTGAGATCTACATCATTAAAGCTGAAATCAGGCTACGCTGATGCACAGTGTGAGGGCTGACGCGTATTTTATTTTATTTTATTCATTTATTTATTTATTTTTCCTTTTGTAATGAATAAATTCTGTCGGAGCGTGGCCGGTAATTGCCTGGTTGAGAGGTGCGTTTAAGTCCATTTTGAATTCATCACTTCAATCTGTGGAATGTATTTAGGGCCAGATGAATTAAAGCAAGAATTACAAGATCCAAGGACATGATATTAAGACTTACAATTTTCTTTTCAGTTTTTGTTTGATTTTATTAAGACGATTTATGAGGGATAAAGTGTGTGTGCATGTATGTGGGTGTGGGTGAAGGTGTGTGTTTTCTGAGGAATAGATGAGGTGAATTCCTGAAACATCTTTTCTTGCATACGCAACATACTTACTAAGAGACATAAATAATGCTTTGTGCATTATTCATATGCATAAAGTATACATATAATATGCATAATAAAAAAATAAATAAAATAATAATAATAATAATCTTAATAATGTTAGATGTTATGTAGTTTAGACAAAATTGGATAAATGCCTAATATTAAACACATACGTAATGCATTAATGATTTTACACTATAATATTGATAAACATTGTAATTCATACCTAAGAGATGTATAAAATGAATTAGAGTGCATTGTACATTCCTGGCATGACTATAAAGTGTAATGCATGAGTTATGATGTACTGTAGAAATAAATAGTAAATCAAACCATACATTTTTATTTGTATCCTCTGAAACTTTGGACCATTTTAAGCCTTTTATCTTAATTAGATTGCATAATGGCATTTTTTTTCTGAACTCGACACTGAAATTAATTTTATAACTGTTATTTATTTTTTCTACTCAACTTTGCTTTGATTAAACTTTTAATTACATAATATGTTGTGTTTACTGCATGTGGGTGTTTATATACTGTATGTACAGTATGTGTGTGCTATCCTTCCTATGTTTAATAAAACCACTACAGTAGAGGTTCTTGCTCTTCTTAGTTTGAGCTTTGTGTTGCCTTTACGTGAGCCGTGAAAAGCGAGGTTACTGAAAAGATGTGACATTTATGGATCTCCCCATACCATGCGGCTGCATTTTATACATATGCGTTTTCTCACTGGTTTTTATTTTTTATTTATTTATTTTTTTTCAGGTTTTGTCTCTCAGGGTGCATTTCATTCATAACATGTTTTTTTTTTAACGATCCATACCTTGTGCACTTTCACTAAGGTGAATGTTCAAATGGCAAGAAAATAACTACATTCCTTAGGTAGCATTAGACTACAGCTTGGAAGATTCTCAAAAAACAGAAATGCTTTAATTTAAACAGAGTAAAATCATTTACAGTTATTTCAACCGTAAAGGAAAATCATGGTCGATATGATTATATATAGTACAGTATCTAGGGGTAAAATTCAAAGTGGAAATTATAGATAATTGAACAAAATCTTACTCTGTTAAAACAAGTAAAAAATTGTGTGAGTGAAAATCCTACAATTAAATATATTCGAGTATTAAAAAGGAAAAATGTACTTGTTTTTAATTCATAAAATTAAGTCTATGTTATGGAACAGTCTTCCAATTAATGTTTAAGTCTAGGTCAAAAACCTATTTATTTAGCCAAGCATTTTTATAAATAGATTTGCCTTAGGTACTGTAAAGGAGCAGATCTGGGGGACTCATGGACGTAGAGTATTACGGTGAACTGGTATGTTTAGATGCTGTCTTCCTCACTCTCATTGATCACTCAGGTTTGATAATGGTGAAGTGACTGGTTGCTTTACGTCCCAGTTCCCCCTTATGTCCAGTTCTGGCTCTCCCTTTTAGTTACACTGTCATAGTCAGTCCTGTCGGAGTCCCTGCTTGCACTCTGCACCACAACATAGACATTCACCTTATACATTGTGTGACTGTGACCATACGTATGTGACCATGTGGGACCTGTCGGACTCGTCCTGGTGCCCTGCTTCCTGGTTGGAGATCTCGTTGTATGGATGCCCCGTGTGGTTTGTCTGGGATGCTGACAGTCCTGGTCCAGTTGTTGCTGACAGCTGTTCTCTGAGGACTTGTGACTGCAGTCTGTCAATATTTCACGACCTGGAATTCCCTACAGTTTTGTACCTGAGCCTCCAATAATGAAACGGGACTTCATATTAACTTAAACACATTATCTGTTATATTGAACTTACAGCCGCCAAACACACAGTATGACTGCAGATCAATCCCTGCTATCCGTTATCACCCAGATGAGGATGGGTTCCCTGTTGAGTCTGGTTCTTCTCAAGGTTTCTTCCTATTGCCATTTCAGGGAGTTTTCCCTTGTTACCATCATCCTCGGCTTGCTCATCAGGGACAATCATTTAGATTCATACATATTTTCTCGCACATGCTGCTTTGCGACAATGACAATTGCTAAAAGCGCTATACAAATCAAACAGAATTTAGAAAACTGAATGTTAGACCTCTTCACCACATCAACAATATTTGAAATCTGTTATGTACAAGTCTGTGTGAATGAGCTGTTACTATGGAAACAATACTGCATTACTGTAGAAAGAGTGCATTAATGTAAGCCTGTGGTTTGTATCTTTATTGCATTTTTTGTTGCTGTTACTAAAACATTGGCAGCTTCTGACCAATCAGAATTAAAAATCTGACATTTGCTTTTTTACACTAAATGCTTTTTCTAAGAAGGAACATTAGAAGCATGGTTGTTTTGCTCATCTGGAGCTCACATTACAAATGAAGTTGTGACGTGCGTGTACACACACACACTTTGTCAGTGATTTGCAGGGATTAAGCTTTGATTCGTTCTGTCTCCTGCAGGGAGTAAAGCGCCATTATCAACACACAGACCTCGGAAAGAGAGACTCTGCAGTGAGCGAAGGCCATTAGCTCACTCTAAAAAGACTGCTCTATCGCTCCGACTGCTGTTCTACAGTACAGTACATCCTGCTTCTTCGTGCAGATCATGCCTTTAAAATAAAGGCACTAAAGATTAGACACACAATCGCAAAAATCAGAGAATAACTCAATGTCCTAGCACCAAACAAAATAAAATGCACTCGTCTATCCCTCTATCTATGATGAGGACGAGCACGTTAGCACTATAGCTGACTTGAGAGACCTGCATGAGATTTAACTGGAACATGTGGTCTCGAGAACGATGTACAAAACTGTAACTCTGTAAAGGATTTTTTTTAAAAATCAGTTCACTCTGTATCCACTTAAACCACAGGGAACAATCTCCATTAGCTGGCTATGGCACCATTACGCGTCAATGTCATTAAGGGAGCGAGGTTCATAATTACACAGGCCTGCTTCACAGACAAACTCTTAATGAGCACGCAATTACAGCCGAGCTCCTGGCAGCTCTCGCACAGCCGTGTGCTCTTCAGCTCCATCCATGGATATTCCTGAGAACAGTCAGGCTATTTAGCAGATGATTATGTATGTGTTAAGTCCTGGCTTATTTGCATAAATGCTGAGTTTTAAAGATGTCTCGCTGGCATGCAAGTCCACTCTTGTAAAATCAGTTGTTTTGAGTATTTTTTAAAATCTTTTTCTTTTTAAACTTATACATTGAGTCAACTTTTGTGAGTCAGGTGTTTGAATTTTGAGTTAGTTTTTGAGACACTTGAGTGTGTCACACTCTTGTAAATCGGGTTTTGAATATTTTTTGTCATTTAAGTGCGTCAGCTCTTGTGAGTCCACTGTTTGAATTGACTCGTTGGATCAGAATTTTGAGTTGCTCTTTGAGTCATCTCTTGTACAGTAAGTCAGGTTTTTGAATTGACTCATTGAATTAGAATCTTTAAGTTAGGTTTTAAGTCATTTGTTTGAGTCACCTCTTGTGTGTCAAGTGTTTCAATTGGATTATTGAATCAGGGTTTTGAGTCATTCGCCTAAGACTTAGTTAATCAGTTCTTATGATTCAGGTGTTTGAATTGACTCGTTGAATCAGAATATTGAGTTGCAATTTGAGTCAGCTCTTGTGAGTCATGTGTTTGGATTGACTCACTGGTGTTAGTTTCAGGTGTTTAAATGAACTCAGTCAATCAGAGTTTGGATTAGTTTTATTGAGTCATGCATAGAGTCAGCTGTTGTAAGTCAGGTGTTTAAATTGATTTATTATTATTATTTTTTTTTAATTGAGGTTGATTTGGGTTTATTTTCTGAGGCATATGTCTAAGTCTCAGTGAGTCAGCTCTTTTTCAGGTGTTTGAATTGAATTATTGAATCAGAGTTTTATTGAGTCACTTGTTTGAGTTGCGGTGTGTTAGTTATTGGGAGTCAGGTGTTTGAATTAACTCATTCAAGTTATTTTTTTGAGTCACATTTTGAGTCAGATCCCCAAGGTAGACCTTTGAGTTGTGTGTTCTTTGAATTAGCTGTCCATTTCAGCTGTGTGCTTTGGGCTTTTGAGCAATGCATGTGGCTGTCTATTTGAGTCAATCCTTTTAAAAAAAGTCAGCTGTTTGAGTTTTTGGCAATGGTATAACTTACAGAATTAAAGGATACAAAGATTAACAGGATTGATGTAGAAATACATTACCTTATTATTTGACCCACAAAGAATAGTAAGTAGGCATTTGTATAATTTATAATGAGGTTTAAATCTTAGATTAAGCAGAACCCAGTTCACAATGTCGTACCTCTGAAATGTTTGGAACCAACTATAATCTCAATCAGAATTTTATACCTTCATCAGGATTACGTACTTAAAGTAACATAAAAAGGTGCTTATAAGAATTGACACAGTTCAGCAACTCGAGATGAAAAGAATTGGCCAGCCACTACGATGATGTTAATAATGACAGTTAAGACATCACAATCAGAGAGAAATCGTTGTTTCTGCAACACTGGAGCATTTTACTTCATTTCAGTATTATCACACACAGATAATGATATTTTAGGTTCTAATTTTCCTATGTATGTTTGTGTGTATTTGTGGTTTGTCATCTACATGAACTAAGCAACCAGCATGCACTGTCCCTTACACATGGTCTTGAGTGCTTCATCTATACCTGGGGGGCAGTGGAAGCTCAGTTTAATCAGAAGGTCAGAGGTTCAAGCCCCAGCTTCGTTGGGCCCTTGAGCATGGCCCTTAACCCTATCTGCTCCAGGGGCACCATATTCTGGCTGACCCTGAGCTCTGACTCCAGCTTTCTAACACACAGAAAATAAATTTACTGTTCAGTAAAGTTTATGTGCAACTGTGTAACTTAGTTACGATCGCATCACTGTGACAATACCAGGCTGTTGTTTTTTTCGGATTTGTTGTAGGTCTTGTTGTTGGGATGTTCTTCTCAATTATAATCAAGTCATAGCTCACGCTCATATCTAGTTTTGTTCTTTTGCTTTTTGGTTTAGGTTTAACAGGTTTAAGAAACTCACACCAGAGCAACATCCTTGCCTCCATCAAGTCCTAATAATTCTCTCTGAATGCATTTAAGAATTTGGTGTCACCATTAAGTACTTCAGTTGATTTCTGGAATGAATGTGGAATTTATTGAGGTGTTAGAAAGCACTTGATGTTTAAAAGTTTGACCCCGGGCTCTAGAAGTTTTCTATAATACAACTGACTGAAAAGTGATGAAGGTTCCTGAGTGGTAAAAGGTACGATATAAAGGTGTTTCATTCTCAATTTAAAGAAGAGGTTTTGGTTTTTCATTAGTGGCTTCACCTACAGGCTTGGGTGCAAAAGGGTCAAAATATATTTTTACAGTAAATGCCATAATAGTAATTTGATGATTTGTGCGAATTTTTTGTTTTACAATTCGACCACTGCCCCTACTGCTTCCACAAGATTGACTTGATGCTTGAGTAACAGTTTGCTGGTCTGAAGCATTTAGGCATGAGTTAACACAATGCCAATAGGGAAAGACATAAGCACTGGTGTTAGAGAAGCAGTTGTTGCTACACCTCAATCTTGAATAGGATTATAAAACCACTTTCAAA
>JAQMYL010000013.1:18363946-18375656 GCA_030014365.1 Clarias pachynema | reverse complement strand
ACAAACAGGAAGTTAATATCACCAACCATTCCCATTTTATTAAGGTGTATCCATATAAATGGCCCACCCTGTACATTGACTACTAAGTTTGATCTACAGAAACTTAACTGTTCCCTTTTTGAGCCTGATTCCTCACAAGGTTTCCAAAAGGAATCTAAATTTCTGTAAAGTTCCATTGGGACGATGCTAAACGGTAAGTTGAAGTCCAGTGAAAGTGAACTCACCCTCGCGCTCTGGCCAGCAATGAGCTGGTCGTCTTCAGTCTGGACGCTGGTACGACTCCGGGTGTCATAATCTTCTTGCTCAAAATCAGAGTCATCCTCCAGCTCTTCAGGGGTCTGAAGCGAAAAACACAAGCATAACTTTATAACAAAATCCATACCCGAACACAAGCGAAAATGTAGTTGCGACAAGCGATTTTGGGGCCCAAGCACCAAAAATATAGTCTTTTAACGAGCCAGTGTACATCATGGCATAATGTATGGGGGATGTATGATGTATGATCATGCTGACCAAAGGTTAATATGAATAAAATGAATCTACTTTTTTAAATCCACATAAATGTAAAAAAAAAAAAAGAAAAATGGCTCTAGGCTAAGATGATGGATATGATTTTGGAATTTGCTTAAAATAAAAGCCTATCAAATATGGTACATGGTGCTAAAAACAGATGCTTGCATGTAAGAAAAATGTCAAGGGAGAGTGCTTTTGAGCCCCACGGCTATATCGGGGTGCGGTCTTTTTGCCAAGTTTTTGTAGTTTATACACATGCCAAGCAAAACTTTAGGAGTACTACAGTACTACTACATATACATATAAAAACTAGCTAGCTACTAAACATTCATAACTGATCTCCATGACCAGTGTCCAATCAGTGACATACTGTATATTCCACCGTGTCTTGCATGTCCTCTTCTATCCCCGCTGTGTATACTGACAGTACGAGCAGTGTGAACGCCCCGTGCCCTTCTCCGAACAAAAAGAAGCTGTGAGCATTCCTAAAGACATGTCAGCTATTCCAGCAGACAGCTCGGCATCAATAATTCACACTGCTCCGGTTTCATGCCACTTACATCATTGTATTCTTTTTTTTTTTTAAACTCTTCCTTGCTCTGTGTAAGTGTGTGCACTGTAACCAGAAATATTATATCACTCCTAATATCACATTATACAGTAAATGAAATGCTTTTCTCCTATTATTCGGAAGATGTAGTTTCAGCACCATCCAGACTCTAGATAAACCAGGCTTAAAGCCTAGATGCTGTCCAGTAAAAGACAAACTACAGGGATAAACTGGGTAAAACAGTGGTGCTGCCGAATCGATATTAAAGTCCTTTCATTCTTGTTCTATCTATCATATGCTTAAATGATTAGGAATCCCTGCAGGTTCCAGTACGTATAAATAATTTTTTCGCCTTTTCTGCGCACCAAATATTACTTGGTTTCGTTTTTTTATTTATTTGCTTAGTTCTGTGCTTCAAATCATTTACCCGCTGGATATTTTTTAACCTCTTATGAGAAGCTCAACCTCAATTTCCAATTCAATAAATGAACAAATGAATGCCGTACATGCTGACCCACCCTGTACCAGTCCAGTGGAAGTTTGCGCACACCTTCTAATTCAATAGTTGAATGAACGCTACGATGAAGCTTGCTCTCATGAGGATCGTCCCAGGAAAGGAAGGCCAAGACCCTTTGAAGATCGTCCCTGATTCATTTCTAGTTCAAAATTAAACCACTTAAACCAATTCAACCACTCAGAACCTCAAATTAGAGACTACGTGATCGCTACACAAAGATCAAACAGCAGACAGATCCGCTGATGAGAAGGTACGCAAACTTTTGACTGGTACTATATCTTCGCCAGGACAACATCGAGAATGTTGGCGGGGAAACAAATCACATTATTAGCTGACGGAACCTGATGGATATTTGTTTGCTACTCTACAGAACCCACACTAACGTGTGACTGCAGCCACTTATCAGCTGCCATGCTGTCTTCTACTTCTTCATCTTTTTCTTCACCAGGAACAAAGACCAACAAAATGCAAGAGCTCAAAGAAAGACAAAGCAGTCTGGCGACTAAACAGCTACGCTAATGGGTTTAGCGGGTAGCAGTGGCAACACAGCTCCCAGCCAGTCAGGCATGACAAACGAGCCGAGTGTGTCTTCACTCTGCAGAAAGCAGACCTCCGCTGCTTAATTATCCTCAGCTTCTCCTGCTCGCTGCCAATCCACAGCTCGACTTCCCCGTACTTCCTGACAGCATTCGCATGGCATGTCACGGTTCCTTTGGTGCATTTGTTGTTGTTAGCTCTTATATAATATAATTACCCTAGCATCTACTGTATGACCTATAAAATATATCTCGTTCTTGGCCTTTCGGCTGCTTCTGGAAAGGGGTCGCCACAGCGGACCATCCTTGCTACAGGTTTTCCGGTTTTAAGGATGCCCTTCCTGACACAACCCTTCCGTTTCATCTGGGCTTGAGACCGGCTGTGGCGGGGGGTTTGGGCACTGGCTGGGAATCGAACCGCATGGCAGGTGAAACAATAAGTCTATCAGTGTTGCTTGGCACTGCCAGGGTTCAAGGTTCAAATATTGCGTCTGTTCCGTGTGCATAGAGTTTGCATGTTCTCCATGTGCTTAATGGGTTTCCTCATCAGGTTTCCTTTACTGTCCAAAGACGTTTCCAAATTGCTGGTAGTGTGTGATTAAATGTGTGAGTGTGTTTGTGTGTGTTGTGTTCTCTAATGGGTTGGGGCCATATCCAGGGTGTACCCTGCCTCGTTCCAGGTGCTACACAGGATGACCAGAATACATCATGAATGGATGAATAGATGGTGACCACAATATCTTTTGCAACAGTGCCAATAATTATGGATCTGAATGAAAACACACCAACAGGTTTTTCAGAATGCATGCTGCTATAATGTGCAGAAATTATGAGGCATTACAAACAGTGTCCTGTATAACACACCTCAGTCACTTACACCAGCGCTTATCCTGTACTGGGTCGCTGGGGCCCTTGTGCCTCTGCCAAGGGATCGGGGCAATACACAGGGTACGCCCTGGATAGGATGCCAGTCCATAACAGGACACAAGCACTCACACAGACTACAGGCAATTTGGAAATAGGACTCTGCATGTCTTTGGACTGTGGGAGGAAACCGGAGTACCCGGAGGAAACCCACCAATCATGGGAGAACATGCAAACTCTGAAGGCAGGATTTGAACCCTCAACCCTGGAGGCACAAGGACCACAGTGCCGCCTACACACTATAATGAACGAGTGTCGATACACTTTATTAAGCTTACTGTAGGTATTGTACATGTATTAATGTCATGTCATGTCGGGCTATGTAATAAATTATAATATTATGTCGTGATGCATTATAGAGTGTTGCATTTACTATGAGTTATACTTGCAACCATGGAAAGAAAAATCCACTGGATGATGCATTCCTAATGCGTTAATCATGCTTTTTTTTTTTTGGTTAGAGGGAACAATGTAAAGAGTATTGATGAAAGCACACAAGAAAGAATTGACATGTTATGACACCGTCATCAGGATTACAGATCATCGCGTCAGATACGTGGCTGGGAACAAATAAAATATTTTTGACACATTTTACAGCAAATTTGAAATAGCCTAGCGTGAATTCATTTCCTTCACATGCACACACACACACACACACACACACACACAGCCTGCCTAATGAATTACTCTACAAATAACTTTCTCCTTTCTTCTCTTTTTCTCTTCTACTACTATTACTGATAATAATGGTAATAATAATAATTTATCATACAGGCTGAATATACGCGATAATCAATTATGTGTACACTTTGCTGTAATTATATGTAGGAGTATTTATCAAAGCCAATATTTCTATAGCTAACAGAATGATAGAACAATCTTATTGAATATATCAGGGTATAAAACCATATGTAGAAGTCATTAAGTGCTAAAGGACCAGATGTACGGCGGATAAATGGAGGCGCCGCGGCGTCGTTATTGTATTATTACAGTACGCCAGATGTTACTGAAAAAAAGTAAATAAAAATTTTTTTATTTGCTTTTGTTTGGGGAGTGAAATTTGTCTGTTTCTTTCTTTCTTTTTACTTTTCTTTCTTCTTTTTTTTTTAAAGATCGTTATAAATAACTAGATTTTTTAAAAATAATTAAATAATTATTATTATTTAAATAATTCTTCCTGATCAACACCTGCATTGGAATATAATTTTTTTTTAAAATATTTATTTAACTTTTATGTAAGTTCCCCTTTCAAAGCACAATGTTTAAACTTTTTTCAAAATTATCCATCTTTAACAGTTCCTATGTACTGTATACCTAATGCATTATAATTGCCTTAACCTGTCCTATTATTCATTATGGGATGATAATGCTTCATGAAACCTGGGATAAACTTGTATAGATGCTAATTAATAGTTACGGTTACAGCATAAGCATATGATATATTATAATAAATTCAGAAGTTGATCATGTCAATGCATAATCAGACATGTTATACAAAAAAAGAAAAACTTTAGAATAATAACAAAGCAACCAAAAATGTTATAATGACTGATCGCATAAAGTAGGAAAACCCGAAAAGGCTCTGTGATACTTTATAGTGCATTATGATCTTCCTTATGAACAGAATTAGAATGTGTCACATTAAGATGTTAAAAACCTAAATGTTATGAATTCAAGAAGCCATTCAGATTTTAATTTTGGCTTATTCCAGAGAACATAAAGCATCATGCATGGTGTATTATACATCCTAAACATACAGCATTTATAATGCATTATGTAGACCGCACTTGAAACGTGGCTGATGAAACCAAAGGAAATGTTATAATATCATGTAGTACAGGTAGTTGACCAGAGCCTGTACATTATAATACTTTGTAAAGTGTTACGGAGGTTGGTATGTTATAGACAATTATACAAGCTTATTCTGTACTGTACGTACAGTAGTATCCAATAAGCATATGAATGCATTATGATGCAATATTATTGCAATCGTTTCTAAGAGTAATGGCATGTTGTTAGATTGCTATACCAGACACTACATTCTTATGCACAGTCATTATAATATGAAATGTAACTATACATTGAGAATTCATGAGCTCAGGCTTAATAAAGCAATTATATAGATATAAAGTGTGTGTATATATATAATTATGGTGAGTTAGAAATACATAAAATCTCTGTTCGTGCACGCTCACCCGTATCATGAGGACGGCTTTCCTGATGTCACGCACACCATCGTAGACCAGACGTGAGGCGTCGATGAACTCGTTCTCCTCGAAAGGTTGGGGTGGGCTTGTGCTCAGAGCTTCAATGGCCACCTCGACCTGCTCGGCAAAGCGGGGCATCACTACAGAGAGAGAGAGCGAGAAGAAAGGTTCAGATTCCAAATCTCCCAAATTCTTTTAGCGTCTTCTTCTTTTTTTTTTTAAGTATTCATTCCATCCCTGAAGGAGTGTAAAATATGCTTTAGGAAACGTCTGCAAAGCTGAAAGAACTGCCGATGCCTGGAAGCTGGTAATGAATGAGGTGGTGTGCTGTGAGACGCGGGTGGAGGGCCCTGCGCTGGGCTGGAACCGTCCCGAACCTGATACGGAGCAGCAGTCAGATTTCCACAGGAGCTGTTTAAAATCGTGCACTTTGAAGAGACACCGAAGAAACGAAGCAGGGCTGCAGCCTGTAGTGTGGAGGACGAGCTCAGTGTGAATGCAGACAGCTCATGATGAGAGGATAAACCCCAGTCCAGCTAATGGCTTTAACCAGGAGAGGAAAAGCAGAGCTTATATATGCCTAATAGAGCTTTCAGTACTCACATCCACATCTCTCTCTCTCTCTCTCTCTCCTTCCTTCCCTTTTATTTCTGTCTCCTTCCTTCTCTTTCATTTCTGTGTCCTTCCTTCCTCTTTTCCTTCCTTCCTTCCTTCCAACTATTTAATTTCTATCTCCTTCCTTCCTACTGCATTCACACAATGTTTTGTGAATTCGTGGAAATATGGCTTAGTGTTCTTTCTTTCTTTCTTTCTTTCTTTCTTTCACTCACATGGACTTGTATAGTAAACACCTCACTTTTATTAAAATGACTGATGTGATGAAGTTTCCTGGAATATTAGGAGATCTTCATGTAACACACATGGAATGAGTCTCCACTTCCAGCCCTTTGTAACAGTCATGGGTATCGCCTTCGTATCGCCTTCGCACAGTGACAACAAGAGCGACAAGCTGAAGTTTGTAAACAGATTAAAAAGATAAATGACACCTCGTTCATACTGCAGTATAAAAGCAATAAAACACTTTAGGATGTGCTGTTCCAGGAAAACAATAAACATCGAGCATGTAGCAGTAACAAGACCAGTTTTTTCCCCTCTGTGTTGAGAGGAAGTGAAGCAGTTGATGTTTTTTGTCCTAAAGCCTGCAGTGAAATGGAAGCTCAGGCATCATGTCGGCTGCTCGTTAGGTGGTAATAAGTTCTGATATCGTTCCTCATACTTTTCTGCTGCTCAGTGACACAAAGTGTGCCGGACTCCCCGAGCAGTAAAGCTTCAGTGTGTGAGGTCCAGTTATAAACTTAGTCCTCTACACCAATCAGAACAAGAGACTTTTACAAACTTTGTGAACATGTTTTAAGCCACAGTGAGATTGATATTGATCATTATTGACTCTGATTTTACCCCATCATTGCCCCCACCAATCAAAGTATCACTAGCCAATCATAGGTCGCCGCTAGGAAGAAAGGAAGGTAAGGAAGACAAACAGGAATGAAGGAAGGAAGGAAGGAAGGAAGGAAAGAAGGATCGAAGGATGGAAGGAAGGAAGGAAGGAAGAAGGAAGGAAAGAAGGAACAAAGGAAGGATGGAAGACAAATAGGAAGGAAGGAAGGATCGAAGGATAGAGGGAAGAAAGGAAGGAAGACAAACAGGAAGGAAGGGAGGAAGGAAGGAAGGAAGGAAGACAAACAGGAAGGAGGGATGGAAGGCAAACCAAAAGTAAGGAAGGAAGGATGGAAGGAAGGAAAAGGAAGGAGGAAAGAAAGGAAAAAGACAAACAGGAAGGAAGGGAAGAAAGAAGGATGGGATGTAGGAAGGAAAAAGGAAAACAGAAAGGTAGGAGGGGAAGGAAGGAAGACAAACAGGTTGGAAGGAAGTAAAGAGGGGAGGAAGGAATGCAGGAAGGAGAAAGGAAACCAGACAAGAAGGATGAAAGAAAGGAAGGAAGGGAGGAAAGATGGAAGGAAGGAATACAAAGAAAAAGAAATAAATTAAGACAAACAGGAAGGAAGGAAGGAAGAAAGACAAACAGGAAGGAAGGAAAGAAAGAAAGAAGGAAGGAATGCAGTAAGGAAAAATAAAAACAGAAGGGAAGGAACGAAGGGAGGAAGGAAGGAAGACAAACAAAAAGTAATAAATTAAGACAAACAGTAATTAAGGAAGGAAGAAAGGAAGGAAAGAAAACAGAAAGGAAGGAAGGAAAGAAGACAAACAGGAAGGTAGGATGAAAGGGAGGGAGGATGGAAGGAATAATTCATAAGGGATTCAGAAGGTATAAGGATTGGAAGGGAGAGAAGAAGAAAGAAGTGATGGAAAAAGGAATTAATGAATAAATGAAGTAAAGAAAGTAGGTATGATAGAAGGAAGGAAGGAAGGAAGGAAGGAAACAAAAAGAAGGGAAAGAAGAGAGAGAGCAATGTAGGAGGGTAGGAAGAGAATATTTAAATAAGTGAGAAAGCCAGTACATAAAGAAATAAATAGTGAAACAGATAAATAGGCAAATAGTTCGTATTATCTACATTGTTTGGCTGTAAATATGACTCTATGCTGTGTGTAATAATGTGTGCTGTGTATAAGGAAGTAAAAAGGGAACACAGGTGGCTCGGGTACTGAATAAATCAGGAAGCAAGCAGGTTAATAAACATATAAGTCAATGAGGAAAAATTTAAGTTTGTATATAAATATGAAAGCAACAAATTCAACGATAGAAACGCTCGAGCTAAATAAACAGACAGATGAGTGTGTAGCAGGTGTGGAGTTGACGCAGCGATCAGTTAGAGTGTGTGATTCTCTTACGTTTTGTTTTACAGTAAAAGGGAAATAAAGCAGACGAACGCTGTCAGTGGCACGGCAACGCTGCTCTTTTTTTACAGCCTCGCAGCAGTTGATTTCAAACAATAACGAAGTTGCATGAGACACGAACCCTACATCACAAGGCAGCTGGGGCTTTTTTATTCCTTTTTTTCCCCCTTTTTTTTCCTACAACACAGCAGCTGAGATAAAAGCTGTTTCCTCTCATCAGCGAGAGGCTGTGATGGAGTGTAATTTCAAAGCACTGGATCCACAGCAGGAGTGAAATCTCCATGTTCCCTGTGACGGGGACACGTTCGCGCTCAACGTGGTGTCCATCAGAAGAGAAATTGCTGCCTTACACAAACTGACAATAAAGTGTGAAAGGTGCTGGTGGAAAAGACTGATGAAAGATGAATGAGCGTTAAAAGAAGCAACAGGTGGCAACCTGAAGTCACTCGCGCTCGCACTGACTTCATGTCTGGCTGCAAAGTTCCCTTTCACTCCTCTTACACAAAGCCGGTCCGGTTCTTTTTAAAACCTTTTCTTTTGAAGGTCCGGAGCTTTGTCGCGGGGGGTCGTTCCATATACAAGGCAGGGAAAAACGACTGCTTCATCATTATCGCAGGTTCAAAAACATTAATATTCTGGCTGTTTGGGGAAAAAATGATCTAGTCATGCAGTTTTTTTTTTTCTTCCAATGAATCTCCAATACAGTATAGTGCTGAGCCAAATACGTCTTACAGTACCATACGTCTTAATCCACCAAGGAACTGGAAATAGACACTTTGGAGACACTATCCATCTACAGTACCTTAGGGAATACAGATACAGAACCAACCAGCCTGAAGGTGGCCATGTAGTGCTTTTTATTTGCCTCTTCCTGATTTACTTACAGTATTTATCACATTCAAATGATTTGGATCACCAAACAAATTTAAATATTACACAAAGATAACCCAAGTAAATAAAATATGCAGTCAATGTTGATTTCATTTATGAAGAGAAAAAATCAGTCCAAACTTGCCTGGCCAAAACTAATACCTGGTCCACTGTAACAATGGTGAAAAAGTCATTTAACTCAGCTTTCCAAAAGGATGTGGTTAATCACAGTTCATTCATCATTTAGCAGGGGGGGCAATTACTTTTTCACATGGGCCCAGGCATGTTTGGACAGCTTTTTACCGTTAATAAATGGACTCATCATTTAAAAACTGCATTTTTTATTTACTCGGGTCATCTTTGTGAAATAATGCAATTTGTTTAATGATCTCACTCACTTACTCATCGTCTTTATTGTTTTATCCTGTATTCAGGGTCACGTGGGGCCTTGAGCCTATCGCAGGAGACTAAGGGCAGGAGGCGGGGTACACCCTGGACAAGCTGTCAATCCATTGGAGGGCACACACACATAGTACACACTCATTCACACACTACAGGCAATTTGGGAACGCCAATCAGCGTAATCTGCATAACTTTGGACTGTGGGAGGAAACCGGAGAACCTGGAGGAAACCCACCAAGCACGGGGAGAACATACAAACTCCATGCACACAGAGATGGGAATAGAACTTGGCTGGAAATCAAACCTGGACATCTCAATGATTTAAATGTTTAAAAAAAACTTTTTCACAGCACTGTACATGATATAGTTAACCTATACAATCTCTAAACTCCAAACATTCAAGTGGAACATCATTTGTTAATGCTGTCATGGTTCATGCCGATTTGAGTGGTCCTATTTAAAATGTCAGACAGGTTCTCCAAATGGAACCTTTAAAGTGTTTAACAGGGGTACTTCAATGGGGCAGGGGTAGCTCGGTGGTTAAAGTGTTGGACTACTGATTGGAAGGTTCCGGGTTCAAACCCCATGACCATCAATCTGCCCTTGAGCGAAGCCCCTAACCCTCGCCTGCTCAGATGTATAATGAGATAAAATGTAATTCGCTTTGGATAAGGGCATCTGCTAAATGTCAACAGGTAGAGTTCTACACCAATCTAAATCAGTTCCACATTATGTATTTTTATAAAAGACCATTGAAAATTTCTAGGATTTGTATAAAAACATAATCTGTAGCAGCAGATGTACAGTACAGTAGGTAGCCAAATAAGTTGCCTAAGCGTGAGGTTTTAACTTTAGTTTGCAGTGAAATATGGATAAACTAAACTGTTAGCATCAACATGCTGTACTGTGTACTGCACTTACAGACTCTGTCATCATTAGTAACTGTCTGGTCACCGATGTTTAAATTAGTGTTTTCCAAAATATTAATAAATTGAAACATGAACAAATTAAAAAGGAAATAGAAAATATAGTAGGCAGGTCTAAACCAAGATAACTGTGTGTGATGTAGAGTTGTGAACTTTTGCTAGATGTTCGATTTTATCTGATTTGATTACATTTTTATTCATTACAATCTTGGATTCGACTCAATAACAATAATGCTCACTGTCTCATTTGTCTCAACAGCTATATTTCTTACATTTTTTTGAATAATTTTAAAACTAATACAATAAATGGGACCCTTCCAAGGAAAATAAGTGACAACCTTTAGGGGGAAAAAAATCAAATCCATTAGAAAATTAAATAGTTATTGCACAAATGAGAAAAATTGAATGAAGGGTTGGTCAAATTGGAGATAGAAAAAAAGCGTGACGCCATCCTCTATAATCTGCCAACGTTCTGTTCCACACTCCAGTCCAGTAGGTGGCGCACCTACAGCACATAAACTCAAAAAGAAGCAGTGATATTTGCGAAAGATGAAAGTGAAAAAGCAAATTTTCTAATTTTTAATCAAAAACTGATCGACCGACTCAACTGAATCAGAAGACTGATTAAATCACAGTTCTGGTCAGCAGAACAGTAGTGTCAGTAGATTCTTAGTGTGTGTGTGTGTATAAATCTCTATGTTTTTGTGAAACTAAAACACATTAAAACACACACACACATATTGGTTTCTCCCATTTTCAGTCATTTATGTGAACAAATGCACACACCAGTCTTCATCACTGAAGTGTGCTGTTGTATCCAAGCACTCACTGCTGATGGGACGCCAGTGGATCTGTACCTCCTCAATGTGACTCATTTGATTTGACGAATTCTAGACCCGGAGGAACCAGTTCTGAGAACAGTTTAAGAATCACAGAACTGGTTGAATTTAATTCTAGTACTGTTCTCGGGAACCGCTTTGTATTTGCACATCTACGACTTTTCAGGTGTGCATCGCATCACATCCAGGACCTTTGAGGATTTCGAATTTTATTTGCATGTAAATGCTCTTTAAAGGAAAAATGAGAAGGATTTCAAATGAATCAAGCGTTAGCACATGAATACTGACAGCGCCAGGGGACGATTGGGACAATATACAGCCCAATTATAAACTGGAGTGATGTAGTTGAGGTTGAGGAACTGTCAATGATACAATACACACACACACACCGCTGACATCGCTGACATTTCTACATCTTTTTTTTCTCCCCAGTATTTCTGGCAGAATCAATTGTGAGGTTCATATTTAATTTAAAAGAAGATAATAATAATAAAAAAAAATGTTAATACAGGTTTTAAACTGATCCAGGTACTGACAGTGGCGGTCTCAGGAAAAATGAAAACCATTCAA
>JAQMYL010000013.1:18337493-18354700 GCA_030014365.1 Clarias pachynema | reverse complement strand
AGTATTGTTGTAGAATGTAGAAAATAAATCACTAAACAAAAACAAAGAAATTTGCAAGTGTTCTAAAACTTTTGAACTTTTCAACTTCCCTGTTGTATTGTGTTGGTCAAGCAATGAGGGCACAATTTTTAATCTTGCACAGAGAAGATACCAGCTGGAGTCCATCATGATGATGATGATGATGGTCATCATCATCATCATCATCACACTAGCCTTGGGCTTGACAAATTAAAAGACAGTTCAGGAATTCAGCACCACTGAATTTATGATATAAGGGAGTGGTATGCTTTTGACCCTTTGTTGATTTCATAAACCCCAAATACATTAAAACCTGTTCTCCAAAGTCTTGGGTAGAAAAAAACAACAACTAACAAACAGTAGTATATAGAAATAATTGAACGCCCAATACTGATGTGAAATTTACGTTCATGGTGAGTAAATGTACACTTTTAACCGCAGCTGTCGATGATATTATCTATGACAGATTTATTAAATTCTGTCACATCTGGTTTGTTCAGTTTGGATCAAAAACCACATCTGGAATTCTGTAAAGCTGCTGTGTGGCAGTGGGTGTTGTTAAAAGCAATGTATGAAAGGACCCTTACCTGAGGACACAAGCTGTCGATCTGTGTAGCCGCCATGCGCACCAGCTTCACCCCTTCCTCGTTGTTGGAGATAGAACATGCCAGATTAGCCACCTGGAGAGAAAGAGAGTGTGAGAGAGAGAATATTAGTGAGATATTGGGTTATAGGTAATGGCTTATTAAAATACCAGATGAACAACGAGGCAGTCTTGCCATTTAGTTGCATAAATCCTGGTGAATCTCTCTCTCTCTCAGACACACACACACACACACAGACATGCAAAATCCTCGTCCTCTTGCTGTTCATGTCGTCAGTCGCCAGCTATCAGTACGGCCTGCGCTGCTCGGGATTTTATGCCTGACTTGTAAAGGCAATGTCAGGGCAAAATATGTACAGAGCTTTAGAGCGCGTTCAAGTGTTAGATTAGTATTTGTTATTTCTCTGCGTGAAGAATGTGAATTTTTTAAAGACCCCCCCCCCTCCCCTACTCCCCCTTCATCACCATCACCTCAACACAACACTTTTTTTTTCATTTATTTAAATGTCCACCAAGCTCAAGAACATTAACGACCCATGACTCTCTGCTGTCTTTTGTGTAGGAGGCGACGGCTACACAAGGTACTCACGAGGTAAGTTGCCATCGTGAAACACAATCACCCTTAAAATGTCACCGGGTGCATGGAGAGAGGCCTAATTGGAGCCCATTTGGTAAGTCGGCAGTGATTAGCTAGCTGCGCCGAGGTCTGTGCTACAGCAGAGTCATCCTCATTACGTCTGAATATTCGGAATGATCGCGTCAGTGTGTGGCTCGACCGTTTGATCCGAAAGTACATCTCGGTGTGTAATTATACTAGCAGATGTCCTGGGTAAAGCAGAGCGCCATGGCAGCTAATTCTGAGGCAGAACAAGATCGACAGGGACGCCGCTATCTGCTACCTATGGTGCGTCAGTTATACGCACTGAGTTACACATCACATCTGCTAAGAAATGTTTTAACATGGATTTTGCCTAATCCATTGTTGATTAATGTTTTATACCAGCACACCATGAAGTGTTTTATTTCTTACAAAAATAATACCTTCACAGCGATGAACATTACCTCTGTTAAAGTTAACTTAAAAGGCAATGTTCTGATTATGAACTCCTCTTAAATGCTAATTCTGATTAGATAATTGCTAATTAATTCTAGGCAGGACAGTGGCTTAATGGTTAGCACTGTCACCCTGCACCTTCAGGGTCCGGGTTCGATTCCCACCTTGGGTCTGCGTGCATGGAGTTTGCATGTTCTCCCTGTGTTTCCTTGGTTTTCTCCGGGTACTCCGGTTTTCTCCCAAGACACGCAGATTACGCTAATTGACGCTCTCAAATTTCCCATAGTGTGTGAATGACCATGGTCGGAAAACTCGGAATAAACACAATGATCATCATTGGCCTTCAATGCTTATGGCCTCCACGGTCCCTAGTTGGACTACAGAGGTTCCTAGATGGAATTAATGCTAATTTTGAGTACTATTGGTATACGCCTAGTACTGAGATCTCTTGTGTCCAGTTTGCAATGTCACCAAATAGTGTGCATGAATAAAACATGGCTGAAATCCTGGAAGCCTTCAGCCTAAGAACCTTAGCAGGCCTGCTAAATTATACTGAAGCTATACTGAAAAGTGTACTTGTGACCACGGAAGACTAAACTGGTGTAGGTTACTACACTCCAGACGGACCTGCCATCCTTACATTTAACACCTTACTCAGTCATGTGAAGTGAATGTGTGTTAGAGGATTTCTGCTTCTGACCAGGTTCTCCATTGAAGTTCTTACAGCACTATGATGCATCCTCTGCCCTTGAGAGCAGATGAAAGAAGAAAGCAAATGCCTGAAGATGGAAGGATCAGTGCAGTGAGAAGAGAGACATTTAAAGAGTTGAACTGAGTGCCTGAGACATCTGTGCTATCAGAGAGCTTTTATGGACGTCTCGAAGTACCGAGACCTCCAGGATTTGCAGGTAACTCATAATCTCCTACTGCAGATGTGGTCTGGAAGACAAAACCTTCTCCTCGTATACTTCTTCTACCCTGCTTCTAATTTCATTCCCAGTTTTCTGAAGAAAAGCCACGCTGCAGCATCAAATCCAGTCGAAAACTGGAAGTCGCAAGAATCTTATTGACTTTTTTTTTCTTTCTTTTCTGAAAAGAGGCCTCATGCGACGGCAGCCAGATTGCCAAACACGTTTTAATGGTTTCGTTGGCAAATAGAGCGAATCTAGTGTTGCACTCAAGATGAAGAAAATGAGTCTCAGAAAGCAAACGCACAACATGGTGTGACATCTTTGGGTTTTCGCCATCAAATTATTGATTTTTTTTTTGGAGCTCAGATTTCAGTAGGGTTCAAGATGATAGATCAAAGGTGTCCAATTTGATCTGAAATGGACTGGTGGTTTTCATTCCACGCAAGCAGGAGAGCCAGGATTACCTGAATAAACACTTGGAATCAGGAGTACCTGCTGATTGGCAGAATGCGCCATTTCTGCTATTTTTTTTTTCCCTTCAAATTATTGCATGATAGACTGTAAGAAAGCAGTTTTGGGTTAAGCCTGTAATAAATATTCCATGCAATGTAAAGTGTCTTCTTTATGTCAGATTATACAATGATGATCCTCTTACAACAGATCTGTGATTTAAAAGCGATTATTATATTCTGCTCATGTCATCAATCAGCGTAATCCAGAAATCAGCTTAAACAGGCTTGTTCGGGTCAAACCAGGACTTGTAATGAAATTGCTGGTGAATGAAGAAATAAAAGCCATCGACGTTTATAGAGAAGACTTCAAGCGCAATATGGTGATGAGACTTCTTAGCTGCAGTAAAAGGTGCTGGTCAACATGCAGAGAGTGGAATGGCTGGCCCTTGAAAATCGATGGATAACTTGTTACCCACTTGTGAAGAAAGAGACGCATCTGTCTGTGTGAACTGTACACACGATCGTTCACCAACACCACTTGCACATTACAGGAGCTCGACTAGGAGCCCACCCCCCATACAGCCCTGACCCCGCTCCAAGCCAATTCATATTTGGGCCATTAAGGGAGTTCCTGGGAGGCCAGCGTTTCAGACATGAAATGATCATACTGAGAAAACGTTCTATCTTGATGGTATCCAAGCACTAGTGAAACCCTGGAGTACATGTGCATTAATGTAGCCTGGGATTATATAGAGACATAACGGGAGTTTTTACTCTCAGAACAAATTACTTAAATATATTCATGTTTAATTCAGACTTTGCATTCTACCACAAATTGTTAATCAGACATATTTTGGCAGGCATACACAGGTTATAAGTATTTCTCCCCGAAGAATACTGCACGCCTTCAAGTCTAGCCAGTGCTCAACAGGAAAAAGAAAATATGCCAAGCGCTCACTAAGACATTTTTCGTCCATGGCAGCAGTTCTATGCAGTAGCACCTAAAGAAAGAACCAGAAGATAGGAGAAGCTGTTTGCCTGACTGCTCTAGCCGATCGCCTGCCATGTCCCTGGACGGAGCTTAAATAAATCAGACTGACACCATGGCCAAGACTGAGGAGCGTGGCCCACTGGGGAAGTGCAAAAGCAGGGTGCTAAGTGCATCCACGCCAGAGCTAGTCACAAATCCTTCCTACATCGTCCCAGTGGTACTGAGCCACAAGGTCCTGGCTGTAAAACAGACAGAATCAGGCTTATATATATATATACTGTACTGTATATATAA
Organism: Clarias pachynema; assembly: GCA_030014365.1. Lineage (NCBI taxonomy): Eukaryota > Metazoa > Chordata > Actinopteri > Siluriformes > Clariidae > Clarias > Clarias pachynema. The sequence goes on along the minus strand of JAQMYL010000013.1, from coordinate 18,350,376 downwards.
ACCTGGAGCTGCAATGTGGACAAAGCTTTAAATAAAGTGCTGTTAGATCATGCTCAGGACATTTGATGCAACAAATCAAACTTTAAATGATTTTTATATCTGGGTTGCTTCTGGGAAATTGCTTGTTATGGGGAAACGGTGCTTTACTTCTCAAGGCAATATGAATAATCATGTAGTTTATTTATTTCACTCCTATACCTGAAATGCCCCTCCAGAGTTTAGGTTAAAAAAAGCAAAAAGTTTTCTAAAATCTAACCATAAAGGCAAGACCAGCTAGCTGAAATGTTACCATCTCTCATTCTGATGTTCTCCAGTTCTCCAAAAAGAAAAAAAATAAAGGTACTAAAACTAATACACCAGCACAGAAACAGGCTGAGAGATGAATTGGATTAGAGTTTAAAAAGAACATGCATTTTTTTTAGCATTCAGTCCTGCAAATGGACATTAACGATCAAAGTGACACGAGAGTTAGGTGTTAGAAATCTTGAGTCAATTCACAAGTAAAAATCAATGCAAACTGATTACTCAGAAAGCATGTTAGGCTAATTAATCATTAATAGATGTTCAATATCTATGAAAAGCTACTGATGAAACCCAGATCATTAACAGACTCAGGTGGAGCTGTGGTTTTCCAGTAATACATAAACAAAGGGAATACATAAAAGTAAATGAATGCCTGAAACAGATTTCCTCCGGGTTATGTTAGAGTTCCTGTATCGATCCTGAGTCGTCTATCTGCAGTTTCGGCTCATCTGTAAACGCCCGTGCGGTTCTCCGTTTTTTCTCCCACCTCCACAAAAACATTGGTAGAAAATATGTGAGCGCATGGTGACCTGTAACAGAATGCCATCGCATCCCATGGTATATGGCCCAGCATTCCCCGGAAAGGGCCCGGATACAGCATGACCCTGACCAGGGCAAAACTTTACCAGCAGGCAAGGAGGGTATCTCAATCCCAAGCAGCTGTCTCAATTCATTTCAACTGAAATAAGGCGGTCTGGTACTGTAAATGCAGGATTTCCTATTTCCATCATCTCTTGTTTCTGCCCTTATTGTTGCATTAATGCAATATGCATGTAAATTAGGGACGAAATCGCAAAGATTGTGGTTAAAAAAAAAAGGTTGGATGTGGGCAGAATGGTTAAAATCGTGTAACAACACTTAAGCATGTCATTTTAAAAATATATATTTTATTTTTATTTTTATTCATATCCTCGGGTCCGTCTTCCAGCATCAAACGATCCTGGGTAAGTTTGGATCAACAATTCTGTCCATTGTTGTCATGAGAAAGAAGTCTGCAATTGCCTGTCATATTCGAAGAATCCTTCAAAACAAGAATGCCTCAGTCGCAACACTATAATCGGCCTTGAAATGCATTATTTGAAGGATGTGTCCCCCAAATTTCCAAACTGAGTGTTTTAACTTTAAATGCAGCTGATCTCAAGTCATGCAAAGGAAAAAAATTATGATAACAAAAAAATATGATAATCTTCCTTCCAGCAATCTCACGCTAATGCTCTTCTGGGCATCTGACCTTTAACAGGTGTTGGCTTTTCACACTTTCCTTAAGTGACACTTTTTTTTTGGAAAACGCCAAACAGTGGAAGTGATTCATTCATTGCGTGGGATTTGTCATGACCGCGGAACCTCACGTGTCTCGCCTTGTTGGTGATGACATTAAAGACTAGCTGGAGAAGGAGAAAGAACATGAGAGGGGGGGCCATGGCATGCTAATTGCCACAGGCTGGCATGCATCTGGAGCTTTGAAGCCTGTCTAATGTCGGGTACGAGGACTTCTTTCAGCTCTTGTTGAGCAGGGCTTGTGATAATAATCATAATGATAATCCGTGAGTCTGAGACATTTATAAAAAGCGAAAATACATACAATATATGACGCTCGAAGAACATGCACCGTCCTACCGTACCGTATTTTAAGCTTAAAGTCTGCCTTAATCATAGTGACTCATCTTCCTGATTCCTGATTGCTGATAAAACTTTAGTTTTTTTCTTCTTTTTTTTTCTTTTTGCATTTCAGCATAATTAACTGCTCTTCAACCGAAGCGGCTGATAAAGCGGATGAGTCACAACTGAAAATAAATCGAAGGCAGGCAAACAAATGCAGAAAGAAGGCATGGGTTAAAACCACGTTCATTACTTCACTTGACTTTTAGGCAAATACATTTGTCTTGATCGCTGCAGTGTACTTTGTGTCAAAAGATTACAAAACACAATTTGGCTGAGTTTGCACAAGTTTGACTTTCTTGTATTTTTAATGAAGTCTCGAGGAAGGACGTTTTTGCCTCTCGTTTTTTATTTTTTTGGCAAGTTTTTGTCTCTTGTTGATTTTCAATCCAGTGCTTGTATCTAAACAGTTTCAGAGAAATGTATCTACAGTATGAATTTACAGATGATCGGGCCGGTGATTAGTATACTGCTGATGCTGAACGCTGATTGGTCTCTTTTTGTCTCCAGTAACCTTCAGTAATCACTAAAAACTAGTAGTTCCTAGTATTAGTACTACGTAGTTTCCTGTAAAATGCACTTTCGATGGCCTGCTATTAATTTTTTCTAGAAAAGAATTACTAACACTAACATTACATACAGTAAATCCCATCCTAAACACAGCCAAAGAAGAAGCTCGGCATACAGTCAATGCAGTTCAAGGAAACTTCTCGCCCTAAGCTACTTTTCTAGCTAAGTGTTATTCATACGAAAAGACAAGGCTTTCATTTAGATTTGATATCGATTGCTATGTCCTTAATAAAAAAGCCTTTCCAAACTGGAATTTCCTTTCATTTCGCTACCTTTTGCAAGAATTACAAATATCAGCACACACCTTTTATCTGAAGCAATGACAGGAACAAGGACTTCACTTAGTAGGAATCTGGCCTTACAGTATGTTCAAAGAGTCAGGCCTTAATTCGATGAATGAACAAACACACACACACACACACCCGCACACGGACACACAAAATCATTCTTTGGACGAAGTTACGTTACATAACAGCCAGCGGTGTGCAATCCAATATTAACGACTACATCTACACGAGTAAGAAGCCAAGGTCCAAAGCTCAGCTTGGCAGATATAACACCAATAAATGAATGAATTCTAAATATGATTTATGTTCCTGAGTGGAGTGTTTAGGTCTGAGAGCAGGCAGGCATGGCCTGAATGAACACCCAGTTACTCATTTTGTTCATATAAAACTTCACTGACTTAAACATGCAACATGGAAAGTGACAGAAAGCAAAGTGGATAAAAAAGTGAGACTGCTGGATTATTAAGACCGGTCATGCCATGGGAGTCTGCGTATATTCCCGACCTAAAATTCAATTCAAACTTTATTATTACAGAATATAACATCAAATAATATCTCGATTAGAAACAAACATCGGAGCTCTGCACATGAAATCTCGTTTGTTGGCACATCACATAAGATTGGCCGTAACTACCTTTGAGGACTCTGGACCTCGTTATGTTAGAAAGGCCGTCTTTGGTGTTTTTTGCCTACCGATTGAGTTGAGGGAGGGGTTCAGGTGGGTGGATATGTGCGGTGAAGCTGCCAAAATTATACTGTAGAAACTACAAACCTTTACATGCACACTTTATTATTAATTATGGTACATCTTTTTTTTTTTTTACTATAGAATAAAACGTTAATTAGTGTAAGTTTGTTGAATAACACAGTTCACACATAAGTTATATTTCACAACAGTTCATTCTGCCCGAGTAACCTGATTGGACGAGAGTCATTAAATGAATAGTGATAATAGAGAATAACAACATTTATATGTCTGACTTTATGTGTCACTCGGCATCCCAGATGTTCTACAGTGGTTAATTACACTAAAACGTCGGTCGCAGTACTGAGGAGAGAGCAGCTTCCTGCCAAAACCCGCATTCGAAACCAGTCACAGAAGCACTTTCAGCAAGAACCAGACATCTGATAACGCTATGTCATCTTAAACAGCACATTGTGTCCTTAGTAATCACTTCTAACATTGTTCTGTTCACAGCTAACACAAGCTACAGAGCCAACCAGCTTCTGAATCCCAAATCCCTCTTTAGTCCCTGATCAAGGGGACTACTTGGTGTGTGGAACAAGGGATTGAACACCCTACATAGTGGTTAATTAGACCCACCAGTCATTGAAAAATATGTGTTGGCGGAAAACAAATAACATTTTAAATAAACAAAATTTTTTATAAAAAATTGTAGCACTTTCAGCGTTTTACTGAAACATGATGAGGAGGAGCTGAAGCAGCACCTAAACATTTGGCGCTGTGTGATGCGGACTTTGCTAAAAAACAGCCTTAATTCTGCACCTCTGATCAAAAGGATAGTGCCATGATTTAACAACCCTTCTGAATTTTGTGAATGTGAGTGGATAACAGTTTTCTTCCTCGAGGAAAAAAAAAAAAAATACTATCAGGACCCACGGGATGATGGCGCCGTGGCCCACTTCAATTGCCGTATTGATTGCTCTCTGGGATTGCTGCAAGGCCAGCAGTTGCACCGGGCAGCCGAGCACAATTATGAAAATGGACCAGAAGATGTTCTTTTGTTCATTTGTCTGTTTATTTAAGAAAACTCGGGAGTCGGGATTTAAAAAGTGCTTGGGGAAAAGCTGTGCATTTTCTGTTTAATTCTGGGTAATTTGTGCCAAAGGCTGTTGTACCAGTCCTGTGGAGAGCACTGCTTTCTATTCTCGGGTGCACTGCTGCACTTTTTGCCTTGCCGGGTCCACCCTTCAGACAAGGATGCGACAATGGCGCGCGAGAATGGTGAAAAAACAAAGCACCAGCGCGATTCTTTAGCGCTTTTTCTTATATATAATTAGAAGGTTTCGACAAGTACAGAACATAACCAAATTCCAAATCTGAGGCTCTGCAAGTCAAGAGCTGGCTGGCTTTATGTGGCTTTTTGACCATGCAGTGTGTGTGTTTTAATAAAAGACAAATTCTTATCTATCCTAGGATTTAGGAGGCCATCTAAAGGCTGCAGAACGCTCCAGACTTTCTAATAAATAAGTAACCATGTACATAACCTCATTACAATTCCAAACACACCCACAAATCTTCATTTCCTGGCAGCTACAAACTATAAAATCAAATCAACAATAATCTCTACAATATGTTATTAATTTCAAACGCACTTTAGGTCTGAACACACCCTGAGACATGACTGTATTCGAGGTAGCGACAGCGTACAGTGGACACACCGGCCGCTCAGACTCCGGAGCGGCTCTGACATTCCTACATATATTTTGCGTGACGGTTGCTCACCTCTCACCTTTTTACAACCCATTCTTTTTGAGTGATGGCTCTTGGTGAGGCGATGATTCATTCACGCTTCACCTAGAGCAGAATAGACTGATGATGAATTGCTGGTGAGAACGACCATCTATATTGTTCTTCATCACATGTCAGGGAATACATTTCGGAGAACAACTCGCAAAACTGCTCGTCCACCGACAAGCCAACACTAAAATTCATGCCATGTGTTACGGTATATGTACATTTAGGCACTTGGCAGACGACATTATCCAGAGCAACTGACAGTTTTATCTTATGATATATATGAGCAGTTAAGGGCCTTGCTCAAGGGCCCAACAGTGGCAACGTGGTGGTCGTGAGGTTTGACCCGGGACTGTAGTCCAATGTCTTAACCACTGAGCTACCCCTGACCCCCTATGTACAACCTGTGCAAAAGTCTTGAGCACCCCCCCCCTAATTTCATTATATAAAAAAAAAAATAGATTCAATTAAAGGCGGTGGTGTAGTTAGCACTGTCGCCTTGCACCTCCAAGGTCCTGGTTCGATTCCCAGCCAGGCTCGATTCCCGTCTCTGTGTGGATATAGTTTTCATGTTCTCCCCGTGCTTGGTGCGTTTCCTCCAGGTACTCGGGTTTCCACAGTCCAAAGACTTGCTGATTAGGGTAATTGGTGTTCCCAAATTGCCCATAGTGTGTATGTGTGTGTGCGCCAATCCCTGCAATGGATTGGCACCCTGTCTAGGATGTACCCTGCTTTATGCCCTAAGCCTCATGGAATAGGCTACAAGTCCCTGTCACCCTAAATACAGGATAAAGCGGTATAGAAGATGAGTGAGTGAGATTCAATGAAAGAAATGAGAACAAATGTTTTACCATCACTGGCTGCAAATTTAAAACTTGGTTGCTTTTGTAACAGCCTCAGCAGCGACCTCATTTCCCCTCTCGTCTGTTCCATCCACTCAGCATTCGGCATCAGCAGTAAACTAATCACCGGCCTGATTATCTGTCATCATCTGCACCTGTTTCTCACTGATGCTTAAATTACGCAAAAACCTTCCTCTGAAAATAAATGAGAGACAAAACGTCCTCCAAGAAACTATTCTCTATTTCGTAAGACTACATTAAAAATACAAGAATGTCTGGCTCTTTGGAGGCAAACTTACTAATATTTTTCATAAAGAGACAATATGAAAGGTATAAATATAGCCTGATACCCAACAATGATGCCGTACACAGGGTCAAATGTCTTGTATCAGTCTAGGTTTGAAGTGTGTCTCACTCAACGTCACAGCACGAAACAGAGTCAAGGACAGGATCAGATATATTAATAATTTCCATTTTCAGCCAGTTAATATGCAGCCAGTTCCAAAATTACGGACATCCTTTAAATGAATAACTAAAAACCTTTAAACTTAACAGAAATAACTCACATTGTGTAACGTGCATCTTCAGCTTAATCAAGTGATGTAGCGTAAAAATTGCTCTACTAGTCTTTGAACCCCAGGTTGTAAAGTGCCAATTTTGTGATCTTTGTAAGCATTATGGTCATGCTACAGAGCGCTTCCTCGAGTGTGACAGTTTCCGTGTATGCTCACGTCATTGGTCCATGCTTACAAGCACCCTTGCACGTGTCACCTTGGACTCACCATGTTTGCTCATACTGCTCGGGCACGCTCAGGTCATCCGTCCTAAAGAGTTTATCTGTGTAAACCACCATCAGCTGATTTATCAATATTGCTTGGACCTTAGATATTTTGCATTAATTATTCAAAGGTATTAGAGGCAAGATATTTTTTTTTATTCATGTTTAGATATGGGGTGTAAGTAAGATCAAGCAATTAGATTTTTCACCCTTTTATAGTGTAAGAACAACCCCTTCCTTGGTTTATTGCTCTGCTCTGTTGTTCTCTGGATGGGGTGTGGCTCGGCAGTAAACCACCACATTTGGCTGAGGAGTGAAACACAGGGAAAATGAGGTATTAAAAACTGTATTACTGTATATGAGGTGCATTTCAGTCGGAGCATTAACACACACACACACACACTTTAGGTGAGCTCTGTGGTAGTCAAATATGGGACCTTTAATTGTAAAACACATCCACATTCACCTGTGATGTCACACCTGATCATTAGCATGACAATATCCACTAGAGACTGCGACAGTATCATGTAGCATTAGATGTTGGTATTTTTTATGAGGATTAGACTGGAACTGGATACCAGTGTCAATACCAGTGCATTGCACCCTAATAGGGATAACAACTTTTTCCCCCCATTGAGTGTGTTTGCCTCCCCGGCGCATTCACAGCGCGATCTCAGTACAAACCTTAGTGTTCCCGATGATGGATGTATCACTATTCTGTGCAGTGTGGGTAAGGTAGCAGATCCATTAGAGCTGACATTTATACATGGTTACACTCGACTTTCTCCTTCTCTTTGCTGTCAAGTACATATACACACATACACTCACATATCCACACACACTTCGAATTCATTACTCCTTGACTGGAGTCCTTAAGGTGAACACCACATCATCGACTCTTAATTCCACCTTTAACCCCGCCGACTAACTGTGCACTGAAATACCATATTAGAATAACAGAAGGCCCGTCTCTGATAGTCTCCCCGTGTTGATATTAGGGGTTGAATATATTGATCACTGTAATCTATCGAACACTCAAGGCCTTGTGTAATAAATGTGAAGTCAGCTTTGTGAATCTGTCTCCGCCTGGAGCAGCTGCTACCTCCGTTTGAAGCCTTTCCATCTTCTGAATTGTGACCCGGCACGGCAGACGCTGCTTCTCCTTTTTGTTTATGAACTCGGCAGATCGTTCGAACGGGAAACAAAAATCAGCCTGCTGCATCTCACATGGAGATGATTCTTGCGAGAGAACAATGAAACATAATGTAGAGCAGGAAACATCCAGGACAATCAAGAACCTGGCAGTGGATGGGTGATACCTTGATGGTGATACCTTGATGGATTTGATTGTAATCAAACACATATGCAGCACACTTGGACTCTGGGAATCGGAAATATTCTCACATGTGCTGAATTTCACATCGCTCACATGACTTCCTTGTTCCTTCTCCAATTTTTTATCCTACGGTAATATCTGTTTATTCGTATTTGCTGGATTTTCTACAGCATCATGTACAGGACTTGGTAAGGTACACTACGCAGTGTGATGTTGAGCATCTAGGTTCTGAAAAGGCTTTGAGTACAGGAACATAAAATCCATCACAAGATCCTGCAACATTATTATCTTTCGAAGACAGATATTTATGCACAAGAACAAAGGCATAAAGGTCGATTTCGAACACTGAAACCACCAGTTTGACTCTTTTAGTCATGATATTTGCGTAACCCGCTCCGGGACACGACCCTGCCATTATAGTTTTATCTAATTAGCTTATTAAGTGGACAGATATGACATTTGTCACAGATCAGCAATTACCTCCACCCCTACGGGCAAATGCTCTACAGTCGGTTTTTTTCATCCACGTCCTAATAATAGCCTCTGCTTAATTTTCCTGATAGCTATAATTAAAGAATTTAGATGTTTATTGTCAAAAATGGGACGCATGCGGGGCACTCGAGTCTGCGTTTTCCATTAGTAGGTCTATATTCGGGTGTTGTTTTGGATGTTTATTACATCAATTAGTTCAGTATTCAGTAATTTGCATTGCAGTGAGAAAATAGAAAGCTGGTCTCTCCCATCTATCCATTCATCCCCCACTGAGAACAAAGGTTTGTGTATCCTAAGGAAAAAGGAGGAAAGAAATACTTGCACAGCATAAAAAATAACCCAATAAAAGGTAAATAAAAAGTACATTGTTAATCAAACAGAAAATGTTTAACCATGGGCAAATTTCTGAGGAATAAAGAGACATGCTGTCCATCCATCCATCCATCGACAGTGTCGCGCAAAAGAATTTATACCCCTTGAACATTTTGTCACGTTATAACCACAAACGTAAATGTACAGTATTTTATTAGAATTTTACGTGATAGACCAACACAAAGTGGCAGATAATTGTGAAGTGGAAGGAAAATTATGGCTTTTAATTTTTTTTTTTAATTCAAACCCCTTCACTTTTCCCCTCTAACTAAATTCCAGTAAAAGCGATTGCCTTCAGACGTCACCTAATTAGTAAATCGAGTCCGCCTGTGTGTATATTAATCTCAGTATAAATACAGATGTTTAGCATTGATGGTCAGAGTTGATAGGAAGATGGATGGAGCCAAATACAGGGAAATCTTAGGAGAAAACCTGTTAAAGTCTGCAAAAGTCTTGAGACTGAGATGTCCCAGCAGGACAATGACCTTAAACATACAGTCAGATCTACAGTACAATGGAATGGTTTAGATCAAAATATAGTCATGTGTTAGAATGGTCCAGACCTACTGTAAATCAATTGAGAATCTGTGGTGAGACTTGAAAATTCCATCCAATCTGACTGAATTTGAGCTGTTTTGCAGAGAAGAATGGGCAAAGATAGTAGAGAAAGCTGGTAGAGACACACCCCAAAAGACTTGCAGCTGTAATTGCAGCAAAAGGTGGTTCTACAAAGTATAGACGCAGGGGGGCTGAATACAAATGCATGCCACCCTTTTCAGATATTTAATTGTAAATATATATATGTATAAAACCATCATAAAAATTCATCACTTCACAATTGTGTGCCACTTTGTGTTGGTCTATCACATAAAATCCCAATAAAATACATGTACATGTATGTGTGGTTGTAACGTGACTGAATGTGGAAAAGTTCAGGGGGTATAAATACTTTTGCAAGGCACAGTAGCTGCATAAATCCATCCATCCATCCAACCATGTATATCCATTTACCCTTGCTTTCATCCATCTATATATCCGATTACCCTTCCATGCATCCAACCCTCCATCCATCCATTCATCCATCAATCCATATCCTCACCCACTCATCCATTCATCCATCTACCCACCCATATATCCTTTCACCCTTCCATCAATTCATTAATCAACCCATTCATCCATGCATCCATCCATTTGTATGACCTACAGTACAGTAATAATGCCACTGTTTTACTTCAATTAGAATCACATGTTTAACATATAACCTGGAGGGCACTTACTTTAGGTTACTATGCAGCAATAAATTTATTATGCAGTTATCAACTAGTACAAAAACTACAATATTCAGCTTATTAGTTACCAAGAAGAAGTAATCATTGCAAGTTTACTGTGGGACAAGAGGAAGAAAGCACATCTGGATATGTAGTCATAGGGAAATAATCAACTTTTATCTGTTTGTCCAATTGGTATACAGTTGAGTGGAAAATTATTAAAGAAATATTTTCCCCAATAAGAAGCATGCACTTTGAATTTTACCACTTTTTTTGAGGATTTGAATTTTTCAGTAAGAATTCCAATTAGTGTTACAATATTAGAGAATTCCAGAATATTTAAATTTCTACGAAGGATTTACAAAGTGTACGGGTTAATCTGTATTTTTTATCCAAAGATATCATCTAAAGCTGGGGCATTTGTTTAATTACTGTAGATGCCCCGGCTAACAGCATTTCCTGGCCTTAAAATGAAAATGAATAAATACATTAAAAAAAGAAAGAAAGAAAAAAACCCCGACAGATGCTGAGTACTATTGAATCTAAATTAATAATAGATATGATGTACATTTTGCTGAGGGGAAACTATAAACCACGTTAATATGCATGCGCTTTTAAGTCGTAAAGGGCCGGTTTATCAGAATAAGCAGGAAAAAAAAACTGTATTTATGGCGAAACTATTTATTGCAAAAATTAATCATGCTTGCTGCTGGGTGTAAATTATAAGGCAGGCATTAAACAGACGTATAGCTGAGCCGAAAGGATTTATGCAGGTGAAGTGAGGCGAGCATCGGGACGGAGTGATTTTCATAGCTTTCAGACTGAAGTTTAAACTTTTATAAAGGTTTAAGCGCTGCTTTAGTTTTTAACTTAAAAACCCGCGTGGCCTTACAGCACTTTTAGAACCGAATGAAGTTTAATTCGTCATGCTGTTATGGGAAAATAATCAACGATGGTGTCGTGTTATAACGTGCATTCTCTCTATTTTTATTTATTTATCTCTGATTTGATATTTATTTATCTTGCATAATCTAAACCTGGATCTTCAGGCTCAGTTGATTCCAGTGTAGATCTGTTATGTAAAATCAGGACTGTACTTATTTCTACATTAAAGCTTCAAACAGACCTCATGGTTTCAGCTGGACTGCCGGTGGGTTTTTCTCCTTCGCCAGCCTGTCTGAAGTAAAGCTGATAGCAAGAGTTATTTCAGTTCAGGTACATGTAGGAAATAAGAGGTAACTCTTAAAGCACAGTTCAGGAAGTTACGGATAATGGAACAGGGCACTGAAAGGAAACAATCTGTACCCTACGTGGTAAAGGTTCCACGCTTTCATACTCTTACATTTCTTATTCTCATCAGGTAGAAGAACAAAGCATGGTGGTCGACTGTGACCTTCTACGCAGAGATAATTATGAGCGTTCTCCGCACGGGAAAATGTCCATCTGTTCCTGAGATGTGGCTTGTTTTCTAATCTTACTTTTGTGGAGTTCTGTGCCAAAAACAATGGCAAAAAAATACGATTCTGTGTGTCCATCTTGTGGAGAAATCAACAGCCAAGAGCCTGGCCATCAGGGGAAAATGAGTCTCTGTTACTTCCTCGTAAAAGTTTCTGGAAGTGGGTAGGCCTCCATTCTCTCCCTTCTGCTTCATTAATCCAATAACGGTGCGATAAGGTTTCTGTGCTCGCTCAGCCGTCCCTCGTTCCCCAGCAGGATCAGAGTCACGTGGAAGATTCGAACCCCGGAGGAGACATGAAGTCCAAACCATGACGCGGCCGGTACTGAGAGGAAAAGCAAATCTAACTGACGCACCTCCACTTACTGTATGTTACTCCACCTACAGGAGAACTGATAAAGACTTGTACAGTATGTGTGTGTGTGTGTTCTGACTGCAACCTGGGTGAATTAAAAATGCACAACTGAAAATAACATAAAAGCAATAAATAAATACATCATAACAATAACTTATATAGTATAATTTAAACATTTATAAAGTAAGTAAATAAATAAATAAAAAAAGTAAAATAACATGGTTAAAGCACTTGAAAGTGGTGTTTATAAATATAAAGTTACAATTTAAATCAGAAAAATAATGGTAAATAAGGGAAAATAATAGTATTGTCAATAATACATAATTCATTTTAAATGAGGTTGTACAAGCTCAGTTGTGCTTTAAAAAAGTTAGTTTTTTTTTCCGTTTGTTTAATGTGGACAAAATAAATAAATAAATAAAATAAAAATAAATAAGAATAAAGATTACAATTGTTGTTGTTGTTATTGTTGTTATTATTATTATTATTATTATTATTATTATTAAAATATTACATGCTTTTTTTTTTTATCTCAGATTTCTTTTTTTTACTGCTGAAAGGTCATGAAAAAGCAATAAGTATTTATTTTTTTAAAGAGAAATGTTTTCAGTGATGGATTCAAAATGATAAACAATGGACCTTCACATATTGCAAATTATTTGATTATGTAATCAGGTGCCTTTAAT
>JAQMYL010000013.1:18297172-18321795 GCA_030014365.1 Clarias pachynema | reverse complement strand
GGGTATTCTTTAATCCAGCAGGAGTGGGCAGTTTTTACTCTTATGTTGATGTCTTCATGTGGGTGGAGGAAAAGTAAACAAAACCCTTCCCTTGTTTTATACACTTTAATACTAATCAATCAGAGTAAGCGATAAAGTCAGATTATTGGATCAAACGCACAAAAGAAGAAAACAGCTTTTAAGACAATTAAGGGCCACTGTTTATTAGTGTCTGGGGTTAATTGCTATCAAATAACATTTATAAAAGATAATTCATTTCCCTTTAAAAGCTACTTCGTAATTGCTATTAGTTTAATATTTTAAGTTTATTAGAACATAACCTACAGTAGCTACACAACTATTCTATACAACCACAACCACCATCAGTACCCCTAACCCATCAACCAACACGACAACCCAATCTTTACAATGCAAGGCAAATTAATTTTAATAAACAAAGAACTCCACAGGATGCATCTTCTATAAATAAACAATATGATCTCATATAAACGGATTACAATTTACAATCACCTAGAATGAGGCGCAGGTTACTGAGCCAGATCAGAGTGCACGATCAAATTCACAACATTCTTAAGACGTTTGTAATAATTAGGTGGACTGAATAGAGCTGCTTGTAAAACACAGTCCCTGAACATGCAGAGAGGAGCTGCTTCCCGCTGATGGAAGGAGATTGAGTGTTTCTGAGCAGAGCATGGGAGGCAGCGATGCAGAAAGAAATGCAGGAGGAGGAGCAAGCTGAGACAGTGTGAAAAAGTGCAAGAGAACAATGAGGTGGGGAGGGGGGGTGTAGGGTACGATTAAATGAACTTTCATTTAAGTGCAGTGGCATGAAGGAAAAATGGCCTCTCAAGGCATAGATACTTAAGGTTCAGATACCTGCTGGGCATATTTCACATTTCAGCCTGGACATATACACATTATATACACACTTACGTGGTAATCATGCACACACAATCAAATGGACGCTATTAAAACTATGCTGAATTGTTTAGCAGGCGCCTGTATTCAAGGTTTGAATCAGCCTTGTAACTAGCTACAAGTGGTTTAAGGGCCACCACAGGCACTAGGAATCCAGGGCTATTTCAATATATCCTCAAGGACAAAAGAAAGATTGCACTATAATTTTGTTTGCCTTGTTACATTAAGACTGTGCATTTGAATTAAACAAAGACTTTATTGTTTTTGACTGAAACTAATTCGTTAAGAAATGTATACATTATGTTTTCCATGAATATACATTTTGTAACTATATTTTTTGCACAGATTTTTTAGTGCCTCGAACCTCCAGGGATGGGGGTTTTAATCTTATATTTATAGCAGACATCACTATGCAGAGGGACTTATGTTTTTATCTCATTATATGTCTGAGCAGTTAAGGGCCTTGATCAAGGGTCCAACAGTGGCAACTTCGTGGTGGGATTTGAACCTGGGACCTTTTAATCAGTAGTTCAATACCTTAACCACTGAGCAAGCCCTACCAAATTTTACCTCTGGTCTATGTGCATGGAGTTTTCATGTTCTACCCACGCTTGCCGGGTTTCCTCTGGGTACTCTGGTTTCCTCCCACAGTCCAAAGACATGAAGTGTAGGCTGATTAACATTTCCACATTGCCTGTAGTGAAGGATTGATTTTGTTTGTGCGTGTGCCCTACAATGCGTTGGCACCCCACCCAGGTTTGCCCTAGTTTGCCCCCTAAGTTTGCTGAAAGAGGCTCCAGGGCCTTCGTGACTCTACACAGAATAAGCAGTGTATATTCTGGATGGATAGATGGATGGATATTTTAGCAATAAGGGACATGAAGCACATAAATCCCATCAAACTGTCCTTGAACTGTACTGTAACTGTATCTTTATAATCTTTCCGAAGTTCGATATGTGGTACGTACTGTATTCATCAATCTATAACCTACTGTAAGTCTAACTAAAGATTATGCTTTAAGATTGAGGTGTCCATTAATCCCCAAATGGCAAAAGAAGCTATAGGCCAAACCTGGTGCACCATATTGATATTAAGCTGAAAACAGTCATCCATAAATGTAATTCTGTGTTTTGTGAGTTAGGATGAGCTTGGGATTAGCTATTCCTTGGTGAGATGTGGAACAGATGTGGTGGTAAGCATGGATTATGACTGGAATACTGCTCATTCACTATCAGAAGCACGCAGCTGGTGCCCAATCAAAAACATCTGCACTTACAGTGATCATATTTTTTATTGCATTTTGCTTAAGACAATTGGGAAAGTTTAGTCTTGAATTATGAATTATTCATTTGGAGTTTTTTGCTATGACTTACATCAGCATATTCCAGACTTTTTCTTTTTTTTTCTTTTCAATACAAATGCTAATTAGGGGATGCTAATTCAAACATGTGTTTGCATCCTCACGCTCTAACTCGGCATGCCAAAAGTAAAAAGCTTTGCATTCATATTTGTATTTGCCTTTCCACTGTCAGTGAAGTCTGTCTGTATATCGAAAACTATGAGAGGGAGTTTTGTAGTGTTTTGGGGAAACTTCCTTAACCTTGTGGCGGAAGTGTTGGAGATAAAGAAAAACAAGAAAAAGCTAGTTACGGATTAAACGTCTTTGTCCTGATAAGAAAGAGTTTGAATTTCTCCAACACTTCTTGCTATGGTATTTTCACCACTAGCAATTTCCTTAATATATTATAAAGCTACTCACATATTGCAAGTTTGATTTTTTATGATGCCACATGGGATGCCACATGGGATGCCCCCCCCCCCCCCTTAGTCCCCCAGTCCCCCAGTATTAGCCAATTATGGGCACCTCTGAGATCATGTACATTGAAGAAAATAGACAGCTCTTTTCTAAAAGTGTTTTATGTTGCTGCATGGACATCAGTCCCATGTTCCCATCTTCACAATAAAATTTGCTCTATGGTTTCAAATCATGCTTCCAGCATGTTCTCACGTCATTATCCAATGTGTGGCAATAAAGCGCTAAGGCGGAGCTAAAGCAAAATATAGTGCACTGCCAGTGTCTACAGATCCCTACAGAGAGACCTGCAATAACCGACTAAATGTTACGGGTGTATAACTTGTGGATAATACAGACTATTAAGTACCATGAATGATCATGTATAGGTTTACAGAAACATACTGTATATTAGACCTACAGCAAATGCATAGGTCAAGATCTTACCATAAGACTCCACACGGCTCATCAAACACCTGGATTTCCTTCGCACAATAATTACCAGGAAAAAGTACAAAAATGTGCATGAGACCTGTTATTAAGACCATTAACCAAAAATATAGAACAGTAACTAGATAAATTCTCACTCGTAGAAAAGCTTAGAAAATGTTAGACTAAACAAAAAGCTAAATAGTTTCAAGATAAATTCTTCTGCTTCGATGAGTGGGTGAGATATAATTGTGTTTTTTGCAAGAGTGCACATTATATTTAAATGAATGCGGGCGCAGAGTCCTGCTAAAGAAATTTCCTGCATTCTTTTCTTTTTTAGTCGTTCCTAATCTCTGCTAATCCACTTTAGAGTCATATCTGCAAAACAGAACAGAACTGTTGTGCTGCTGTGACGCCAAAAGCTATTTATTACTTAAAGACTTTGTTAGTTGCGGTAATCAAATTGAGATTCAGGTTGCAGTGGCTTTGGGTGTGGAGTGCTGCTTTCTGCTACAGTATGTGGAAGCAACTGTGATGTTTCTCTAGTGCCGCTGCAGGACATCTTCATACTCGGGCTAACATGCCAAATTAGGGAAGAAATTTACGTGCTGTTAAAACCATGCACATGTGAGGCCAACCGGCAACATTGTGTATGTATTTATTCACATATTTGCTTTTATACCATGTTGTTTTACCACAGGATTCCAGTAGGGGGCACACAAGGGAATTCAAACAGATAGTATTGCATGAAGTTGGAAGTAGAACTGGTGGTGGTAATTGTGGACTTGGTCGCACAACTCCTCCTTGGAACTTGTCACCATGCCTGCTGACTACAATGCTCCTACTGTTGACATGTATATTGCATCTTGTGGGAACATTGTGTACATTTCTGAGAATGTGGACAAGCTCGACACCAAACAAACATGGCTAGAATGGCAGGAGGATATTGGGTGGTACGTTTTGGATTTCTTTGGCTTGTCCTTCTTGGGGAACCTTTAAAAGTGCCATATTTTACCAGTTCTTTAAAAAGTTAACACATGTCTCAGAGGTCCAACACAGCTTATATGGCCTCTTAAATGAGGTCATAATAAAGAAAAAAAATCTAATCGGCTTGTTTAAGCTATGGCCAGTCCAAAATTGGGAAACAAAACCTCATCATTATTCATTTATTCATTTATTTATGTTTAAACATGTACATATGAATGTGTAAATCTGGATGTCTAAAAATTACTAAAAGGTGAATTTTGGATAATAGGTCTGCTTTAATTAGACTAATTAGTTTTAATTTATAGCAACAACATTGTTTTTGTGTTCAATTCTGATTCGTCACATGGTGTGCTGATAAATTTTTACAACAACAACTTTGACAACAAAAGCGTTGTGTGTAAAGACTGATGCGGTGTAACTGACCGGCTCAATCGGATTGAAGAAATATCGTCCATGTAAATGCAACTATTGATGTGCGGAAGCTTTCTTAAAATAAATAACAATTCATTAGACGTTTATGAAATCAGTCTAATTGTTATAGGGAAACACTACTATTCTACATAGATTTGAATTATTTTAAACATGTCATTTATGTGCCCATACAGCTTTGTTCTAGCAATAAATGTGTCGTTCAAAATTTATTATTGGCTGGTCACTTCGAATCCATCCCCTATTCGCTTTAACATTTTCTTCTTTCTAATTCATACAGACTTCATACTTTGCCGTATTACTCAACTCCCATACTCGCTTTCAATTCCGAGGCGGTAAAGGGGATTTCATTTAGCCTGAGTGCTAACCTTAACATCTATGTTGTTAAAATGATGGGCAGTCCAATTACATTTTCCGCTATTCAGTCCCAGTCCTGGTTCCTGCTTGTCTATATTGACGTCGAGAGGTGGATTAACAATAGAACTGGCCTCTGTCTGCCCTTCCCTTTCCCTCTTTAACCACTCACCAGGGACCGGGCCTTAAATAATGGCTGGCTAAACAGCATTTACTGCATTCTCAATTGGATATGAAAGGGCTAATTCTGTAGGCCAGCCACAGGCCAGAGAGCTCCTCTTATCTAATAGCCCTTACCATAGCTATCCAACCCGCCCTGAGCTCTGCCCTTTTCATTTATCCGGTTTCAGATTGCTAGATTTAGATATTCAATTACTGATTATTAACTGGTACAAACAGATGTGTTCGGCGCCATCGCCATGGACGATAACGATACAAAGAGTTTATTGGATTGGCGCTGGGACGCAGAAGAGGAAAAGAGGGGAAGGGGGCAAGCCAAAATGGAATGACTTGAAATCTGTGGAGTATGAAATAGAAATTAACTGTCTGTTTCAATGTATAATAGGCCTCAATATTTGTAGTGTTATTGCAGTGTGATAAGATAAGCACACACACACACACACACACACACACACACACACACGCACACACGCACACAGGGAGTCTTGGGAAAATAAAGCGGCAGGGTTATAATGATATTTCGCCCATGGCTTGGGTGCTGCAAGCTAAACTAGCATGGAGTTAGAGCTTGGAGATATGATGGCAGCTGATAGAGAATAAACCATCAAAGATGATCTAAAATGCTGAGTTACTAACGAACAAACATCTCCTCTAATGATTTCTAGAAAGGGAGAAAACATTTGCGTTATCCAAATCAAGGCACTACTGTCATTTTTCCAACAAGTGCTTCTGGACCAGAGATACATTTGGTAAAGTGTAAAAGCTGTTCCCGGGCCTGGGAAAAGGTCCAGGACCACCAGGAAACAGCTTGTGGTGCACTTACAACCATATATACTCCCCTGCCACGCTAATGCACTTATTAAATTCGAAAGTTTTCTTCATATGCTGGAGCCATGATCGGACTGGCCGCTTCACTTCTGAAACGCTGGCCTCCCAGGAACTCCTTTACTGGTCCAAACCTGTGGAAATGGCTTGGAGCGAGGTTAGAACTGTACGGGGGACGTGGCAATAAATCCCAACTGAATTCCTGTAATGATCAAGTGGTGCTGGTGAATGATTGTGAATGATCAGGTGTTCCACTGGCTAAAGGTTCATGGGAATGATTGCGGTGTGCTCTGAGCCACTTTGGCTGGCCATCTTTAGAATGTTCCCAACATTCTAATGGTTTACCGCGACTAAATCATCACATCTTACAGAAGTCTTCTGTAAACATCAATTTTATGCCTTCATTCACCAGAAATTTTACCACAAGTCCCAGTTTGACCTGAACTCCCCCTGTTATAAGTACCCCTATTAGTTTAATTTCTCGCATTTTATGATGTACTGTATAAAGTTTTTGCACTGAGGGCACCAAAAACAAAAAGCGATAGAATGAACCTAGAGGTTTCCATCAAACATTTGATTAGTCCAGAACTGGTCCTGGGTGTGAGTTTTCACAAAAGAGTAAGCAAGCCTGTCAATCTGGGAATCGACAAAAATAACAGCATCAGCATCTTTATTGCATAGTACACTTGGGTGCACTTGGCTATGAGGTCTTCATTTTGTCAATTCGCCATGATGTAACTATATCTCTGATTGATCGCGCCTATAAAGGAGTTTATAAATGGTCGCTTGTTACCTCCAGCCATCAGTTATCTGCTGATCCAGTTAAACTATCGATTCTCTTAGACCACTGTGCGGTTTCATGACTGCCAAGCGTATATCACGACAATCAAGAGTCATTTACGATTGGACTAGAAGATTACTTAGTGGTATTTTCCCAGCAGTTGGGCATTAAAAAAGTTACGGCATTGTACACATTATGGATCGGAGTGCCATTTGTTCGTGTGCGATGTTACATGTTGGCTTCCAGGCATTACTGGATGCAGTTTGTAAGCAAAGATTAAAGGCTTAAAGTGCAAAATTTGAAATGGTGAAATAATAAAAGCCATCAGTTAAACATGACAGGGAATGTCTGCTCGGTAAGGCCAAAGATACCTGACCATTAATCTTTCCGTCATGGTCTTGCTCGTGCTGCAACATTTCACGATTGAATTTTTGGACTCGGAGTGGGTGGGCAAAATGGACTGTTTGGCAAGATCTCTCCTGTAACGTAAGTGCATTGCTCAGATGTGTACAGTATTTAAGAGCGACCATGCTAATTCCTGAGCATCGTCATAAGAGAAGAAGTCATCCACGTACTGTATATAATCGAAGTCTATACAGAGGTCATAAACCAGTGGACTGGGACTTTTAGCAAATCGAGGCACTTAAAGGAAGAGTGCAGGAGAATGGACAAATATTTTTTTTTAAAAATGGCTGTACTTCAGCAACTCCACTTTTCTCAGCATGAGCCATGACCACTTCTGTTGCAGATCCTCTTGTGAATTATTTAGCTGAAAGCAGCTCACTGTGAAACTGTAGAGTTTTCACAGACATTCGTGCATTTGTCACCCTCTCTGGTCTGATTACAGCACGATGATGGAAACCGAATTCCAGACAGACGTCAACTCTGTTCACAGTCTATGATGATAATCAAAAGTAACTTCAAGTGCTACTGTGAAACAAAACCTTACTTATCGCCAATCATCGGTTGTTAAGTGTGAACCGGTAAACTTAGACTTGTTATTCTCTTCTCTGGACCTTTAAAATGTTTTTGTGAAAGCCAAATATTTTTCTAATCGATAGTAAGAGGGGAACTGAGTGGGTTTAATAAGAACATAAGAGGATGATGTTCAAATGTGTGGGTGCTGTCATTCATTTAACTCGTCATTAAACACCATTAGGACTGGAAGAAAAAAACATAAAACAGCTGGTTAAACTGACTGCAATCAATTAATCACTTATCCTCCATGTATTTACCTACAGCATTTTAAATAAAGCTACCATGGACGCCTTACAGGGTTAACTTAAAATGGAAAAAAGAAATGCATCACGTTTCGGTTTGCAAATGTACAGTTGTGACAGTCCTCTGTAGAAATCTTTGTCTTTTACATCATCATGTCTTTCATATCATTACCTAAGACTTTGTTGACATCATTAAAATGTTTAATTCGGAGGACTTTGGGCTCCTTTTCGGACACGGCTTAACGGTACTGTACGTTCCCAGATGCACTCGAGCTCCTTAACAGTCTCTGGTGGACTCCATCTGACTCTGGACCTGCAATTCCACTGCAGTGGTGGAGTCAGGGATGACGGATGCTGACTGCTGAAGGCAGGATCTAAAAATAACTTCAGCAGGCCGAGCTGATCTATCGGTTACCGGGCTGTCTCCCAAAACCACCTCGGCCACTAGATTTCCTCGGAGGCCTATAACTCTGCCCCGGATGGGCTGTCGTGCCCACCCACAGACCCAGGTCATCACAAATAGACTTGTCCGAACATCCATCCATCGTATCCGGGACACCGTTTAATGCACTCGCACCCGCTGAATAATAGTTATTGCTCGCAGCAGAGCGTCTCAGGCCGCAAACCCTGAAGGCCGACTCAATATTGGTTACCTTCATTTTGGTTATTGATTCTGCATAATCATTAAGCGAGCGCTCGCCATCTCAGCAGGAAGGTCAGCGCTTTAAATTGCTTGAGTTTATGAACCTGTCTGAAGTCTGGAGGGATTTTGTACGAGCATCATTAAAGCATTGAGTTATTGAATAATAATATAATATAAGAGCCAATCATGTTCCAGTATGCAAATGAAAGCACTAATTCATCAAAGAAAGAGTGTGGCTATCAATTTGCATATGCATAGAATTTAGAATTCTTGATCAGAACGCATAAATACAGCTCAATCTTCTCACTGTTTTCTAATGATATTTTTTTAAATTGTACTGATGCACCATTTATTATTCATCCAATTCATTATTCATTACTTGAAAAATAAGTTAAAAATGATCATTTTCAAAAAGGTTCTAAATAGAAACACTTCACTTCACTTATCGTTTTTGAGCGAATATATTTAATATTCTCTATTAGAGGATTTTAATTAATTCCAAAGCTTTCAAAGAGGCCACAGTTGTTTTTAAACCGTCTCTGTTTGGAAATGAAATGAAAGCTACTGGATATGTCAAACTGGGGACGTTCAGAATCTTTAGTGCTGAGACTAAGTAATAAACGAAGCGCCGGGGAACATCACCAGCCCCGCTGTGAGCTGGTTTGTTATCGGTGACATAAACAGCACCATTTGCATTAATAAGAAATCCAACTTTGCATTATTAATTGCATTTGCACTACGACTTGCTCTTCATTTGTTGAGAAGAAAAATCCCTGCACAGGCAAGCCAAGATCAACATGGTGCATTATTAAAGAGGCAGTAAAATAATAATAAAAACGCACTTAAACATATAAAACAATACTCAAAGGTCATAAAAGGCAAAACAGGATCTATAAATGCTCTAAAATCTATCTAAAAAAATTATGCTTCACAGCTGAATTAAATGATTCCAATGATCGTTAAAATATAAACATGAAAACAAGAGATGCACTGGGAGACTTAAAGCTTAAATAAGCAACCACAAATGATGTGTTTAAGCTTCGGGGGTTACACAATCTTTACACCACAGAACTATGGATTCTGATTGGTCAGAAGGGGTTGGGTAAGTAAAGCTTACCATAGTAACTACTTACACAGGGACACAGGGACACAGGGACAGCACTTCCAGTGTCATAATTGTGTATTATTCACCCTGATGGCACGACCAAAGACGTATCAATGTATGCACCCGGATGGACGCGTCCCCATTAGAGTGAGATAAAAGTCACTAGTAATTATGAACGTGAACCGTCATGACATGCAAATCCGATCTGACCAAAAGAATCTGCTTGTAATGTGAAAGTAGCCTGTAATGAGATGAAACAGCCAGTCTCTGAACTCTTTTTAAACCAGTGACATGTCATCCACACACTCCTCCACACCATCCGGCAAACAAAATTCATAATAAGCATAACCTTTTTTTTTTAAAAGCCTTCATCTCTAGACGACTCCAAACATAGGCCAAGAGTTTTAATTAATTAACAGCATGTCAAGGTTGTGGCGATGCAATTACTGCCAGGTAAGATGATGTTAATAAACGGAAAAAAAAGAGAAGAAACAAGAAAGCATCAATTAAGAGCAACGTGAAACACGGAGGGTTGGAGCAGGAGCGCGGGGAACAGAGCGAGGACTCCAGGGACCGACGACAGGTCAGAACCCTCGTCATTATCCACAGCCACAGATAACAAGAGCATTTGGGGATTTTAGATTCGTTATGTCTCACACGCTGCCTGCGAACGCAGATCAAACAGAAATTCACTTGGAGAGATTTCGTTTTTTCGATCGATTTGTGTTGACACCGTGCGAAATTAAGAGATGCTTTATTACGGATTCGAATTTAATAAAGAACTATTGTGAAGCATGAAGTTTGTGTAGCTGAATGGATTATAATTACATCTTTTGGCATTTTTGTCCATTTCTGATAATAAAACCATGAGAAAAGGCCAAAATAAACAAACAATCAAATAGTAGTTTAAGGCAGAAAAACAACAACATTAAAAACATTGCAAAAACACTACTTGCTTGCCTATCTATCTATCTATCTATCTATCTATCTAATATATTTGCTTACTTGCTTATTTATATTAGGACAACAATTACATTTTTTGACAAAAACTGTAGCATCTACAGAAATCCAAAAGAAGTCAAGCTAATTGTGATGTAATGCACAAAACAAGACAATTGAAAAATAATGTAAGGATACCATTGAGAGATCGATCGACTGACTTTCCAATACTAGTTTTACCATTTTTGCTAAACAAAAGAAACCCAAAGAAACAAAAACAAACAAACAAATAATGTTCCAACACAAAAATAAACCTAAGGATAATTATACCTAATCAATATACAGTATTCACTCTCATCTTCTATACCGCTTTATCCTGTATTCAGGGTCATGGGGGCCTTGAACCTATTCAAGGACACTTAGGGCACGAGGCAGGGTACAATCCATTGCAGGGCACACACACACATATACTACGGGATATTGGGGAACACCAACGCCTAATCTGCAGGTCTTTGGACTGTGGGAGGAAACCAAAGTACCCGGAGAAAACCCACCAAGCACGAGGACAACATGCAATCTCCATGCACACGGAAACGGGAATCAAACCTGGCCGGGAATCGAACCTGGACCCTGGAGGTGCAAGGTTCTTTAAATTAACCTTAAATTATTTTCATTCTCTTTCTGTCACTTTATCTATCTACTGTATCTACTTATTTCTGTATTTACTTACTTACCTATTCACTAACTGTATGGTTTTACCAATACGATTTAAAGTAACCCAAAGAAAAGAAGGTAAAAACTCAAACACAGCCTCAAGAAAAAAACGAGAGAAAAAAAAACACACAAACAAATTATGATGAAATGCACAAAAACAAGAAAATGAAGAAAAGTAAGGACAATTTTTATTTGTTTATTGTACAATAACATTTTAGCCATTTTTGCTAAAAAGACAAACTCCAACAGTGATGGAACATGCACACACACACACACACACACACACACACACACACACACACACTGACCTGAAAAATCATTCCATCAATCTGAACATGTGAGAAAATCCATGCGGTTGTATTTCGTACCAACAACCATGACCTTTTCAACTTATTATATGAACAGAGTCGTGTGTATCAGTGTAACTCCAGACAGAGTTGTGTAGAGTTGCTTGTGTATATGTGTGTGTGTGTGTGTGTGTGTGTGATCACTGCCTCGACACTGTTCAATACTGTACGTTAAGCTGAATCGAACGAGGATCCCTGGATCCATATAGAACATACACTCCTCATGACACTCTCACTGCACCTCATTCTGATCACACACACACACACACACACACACACACACACACACACACACACACACACACACACACACACACACAGAAGAACACAGACAAATGAAAGGCAAATCAGCAAAACACCTACAGGTAAACAGCACACTACAAGAAACACTATAAGTCCACTCTATAGGTATCAACACTACAATAGTGGAAACACTACACTTCAGGTAAACAGTAAACACTACACCGCTACACTCCAGGCGTGCAGTAGTGTAGAAAGTCTTCCTGCATGGTTACATCACGCGTAAACACCACTTTAATTATCTGCAGATGTGAACCTTAATCACAGAGCTTTGGACAACAATAGAGCTCAGTGTTTGTGCTATCTCCATACTGAGAAGTCTTCATTAATGTGAGTGTGTGTGTGTGTGTGTGTGTGTGTGTGTGAGAAAGAAAGAGCCTAAACCTCACAGAGAATAATTTATACACACACCAGCAGCCATTAGAGTGTTATAGGAGCAGAGCTACAGGAGGCCTCCGATCTCAAAAAGGAATCAACAAAAAGCTCACGTACAGAAAAGAAATAAACCCACTGTGTGTGTGTGTGTGTGTGTGTGTGTGTGTGTGTGTGTGTGTGTGTAACACCTATGTGAGAATCTATATTCATTACTCAGTCCTCTGTATGAGAAAGAAAGAAAGAAATCAGGTGGCATCCTTGTCGATGAACTGTATATTGTGTAATATCTCAAAAATACCTTCAAATTTCGTACATATCCCTGTGTGTGTGTGTGTGTGTGTGTGTGTGTAAGCAGGATGAATCCCAGCACTCACCTCGACGAGTTTGTTGGCGTGTTCGCGGAAGACCTGGGCGTACTCCTTCACCTCCTTCTCGTTGCCGCTCTTGGCTGCTTCGATGAGGACCAGCAGAGGAACGTTGGTCTCCAGGAAGGAATCAGAGATGTGATCCATCACCGCCTTCCTCAGCTGCGAGAGACGGAGAACAAGACATTGAGACATGTGCAGATATGTGCAGATCTCACCACAACACCAACTAGTTTAGCTCGCGGCGGACTCGGAGGCGCGCCGTTACCGATTCTGACGAGTTAAGATAAGAACTCGACTAGTCATCTTTTTTATAGTTAAAGCAAAGACCTTCGTGATAAGCAATATGCACACTTTATACTTTAACACTTTATATTTTTAAAAGCTATATAATTAGAAAATTACTGAACGCTGAAAAGGTATAAAATACATTTCTGTTGCAAAAATTGACATTCTGTAATAGTAAATGTCCCGGGCAGAAGCAGGTGCTCATAATAAGAGTTTTACACTATAATGATGATCCCATCTGCCTCAGTGTTTTTCCTTTGCACCACTTCGTTCCAACTACTCACTCAACTACTACACACAACACCACAGCTGTGGTTACATGGAAAATGTCTGAAATACAGTCTGAATTGCTCTGATTAAAGACC
This sequence comes from Clarias pachynema, assembly GCA_030014365.1. Taxonomy (NCBI): domain Eukaryota; kingdom Metazoa; phylum Chordata; class Actinopteri; order Siluriformes; family Clariidae; genus Clarias; species Clarias pachynema. Next base: position 18,308,438 of record JAQMYL010000013.1, on the reverse strand, counting down.
CCAAGTTAACTTCTTGCTAACGTGGGCATTGAACCAATAAAATGTGTGTTAATCTGCTATGGGAAATATAATAGAAGATGAGAAGAACTGTGAGGTCTCATCATTTCCGATAAATCCCACCTTGTGTGTGTGAATTGGTTACAAGAATTCGGTGACTGGTTAGATGCTTTACTTTGAAATGTGAAGTGTGAGCCAATCAGAGCTTGTCCCTTAGCTAGAATCCCAGTGGATGAGAGTCTGGAGTTTGTTCTCACAGTGTTTCCTGATCAGCAATGGAAGAAGATTTTTCCCTCCCAGAAACCTGTTTTAATGATTTCAATCAGATCAAGACTTTGCACTGCTAATATTCACCTACTGAACCTATTATAAAAAGTTTACACCCCCCTCCATCATTCTGAACGGGCTGGATAGGATCAGACTGTTCCGGTGTTATTCCGATTCGGCTTTGATTCCCGTTATTACTGGAATAATAAGATTGTCAAGAACAATTCAATTCAATTTCAATTCAATTTTATTCGTATAGCGCTTTTACCACTTGACATTGTCGCAAAGCAGCTTTACACAATCAAACGAATTATTGAAGTTTGTATGAAATGATAAGGTGAGCAAGCCGAGGAGACCGGCGACAAGGAAAAACCCCCTGAGATGGCAATAGGAAAAAACCTTGAGAGGAACCAGACTCAACAGGGAACCCATCCTCATCTGGGTGATAACGGATAGCAGGGATTGATCTGCAGTCATACTGTGTGTTAGGAGGCTGGACGTTCAGTATATATTTAAGTTAATATGGAGTCCAGGTCGTTATTGGAGGCTCAGGTAGACTGTAGGAAACCCCAGTCCTGAACTATCGAGCGACTGCAGTCACGAGTCCTCAGAGAACATCTGTCTGCATCACTGGCAGCTCAGGAGCGACATGAATAGCTAATAACAGTGTCTCATGGTGCTATACTGCCCCCACTGGTCACGCTGGTACTGCACAATGCAAGACCGAGATTTTTGTTTCTTAGGTTGCACAAAAATGTCTCAAATGATCACAAAATAAGCGTAGCAACCATCTTACAAACACACCCAGGTTGGTAAAACAAAGAATAATCCATAGTTTAAATCCAAAAATGCATAGTCTACTGTACTTATAGACCTGCCATTGACTCAAGACCAGATGTTCTCCTTAAACAAAAAAACAAAAAAGAAAAAACAATTCATGTTATCAGCTCCTGAAAACAGGTATAACTTTTTAAAATGTATTATTAACACTAGAGCTCTGGACCTGATCGATTTGTTTACGGGTTCACTTTTGGCTCCAACTGGTAGGAGACTGAAAAAAATGGGTCTTGGGAACATTGAAAGAGGCTCTAAAGCCAGAAGAGGCATGAGCTAGCATAAAATAACACCATCCTGCCATTATTGCTCAGCAAGATCTGCTATCACTCAAGGGCTTAACACACTAGACACACACACACACTTCCAGCCAGTTGAGTTGTCAGTAACACTCAAACCTTCTTGGGGTCTTCAAAATGTTGTGATTGTATTATCAAAGCAGAGATGATGCAACCAGTAATAAGATCCTTGTCACTGCTAAGGGCTAGCGCTGTTGGTGTGGTCAGCATCAGTCATAATCATAGCCGGAAAAAAAGTTATTTTAGAAATTCCTGCCGGGAAAGAAAGATGACAGGGGTAAACACTCTTAAACAACAGTAATTACCAACCAGTCAAGCATGCACACGTGTAGCTCACCAACCAGCTAGAAAGCCCAGAGCGCCCAGAGCGCCAGGCTCCGTGTTGAGCTGATGAATTATCACTCACAAGAAAGCTAAATCCATCACGTCTTGGCTAGCAAAGCATGTGAGACTGAGATGCTGTATACAGTAAGCATGGAAGAAAAAAAGGAAAAAAAGGTGCTTCACGCATACACAACCTGGAGTCTGGGAATTTTGATTGACATGCAGTGTTTGTTGGTATCCTGGTCACCTGAGCATGAAATCCGGGAAAGAAAGTGCACTCCATACATAATGATCTGTCTCTCGGGACGTCAGTAATCCAGAAAATAGAAGCGTTTTCGTGAACCTTTTACCACTTTCTAATAATTTGTGCTAAAAGACGTGATGAAAAGAGCGCGGAATGAGTCATGCATAACAAGTTTGCCGAACGGATCATAAAGAGGTCAGGCTTTCATGCTAACTGACGGACGTACTGTACTGTATGTTCAAACATCTCCACTCTGGTGGTTCAAGATTTTACATTTACATTTCTCATGAGCATTGAGTGCACTCACTTTTTTTTTTTTTTTTTTTTTTTTTTTTTTTTAATCAGCCTTCGTCTGTGTCTTTAATGAAGCTTAGTCCAGGGAGTATATCCTCATAATACACCACATCAAAGCTGGGAGTACCCAGGAGTGTACTGGACAAGCTTGGTTTTTATTAAGAAAATCATAAAATAATGAGGATCGCGCTGGGCTGTGCTTGTCATCTCTATAAGACAACACTCGTTTATCTTAATCACAACATTTACAACACCTGCACATTGTCCAATAAGCAATTCTTTGAGAAACCACATACGCATAATACGCACCATTTACAGTGCAAGTTTGATGTCACGTTCTGTGCTCCTAGTGGTCGTTCGAAGAACTGCACATACTGGCACTTCCATGTTGGACTCATTTTTTTAGAATTCGAGGTTGCCTTTTGTTTTTGCCCAATTTAAACTAACAACACCTAACTGGGTTCAAGTATTCTTTCTGCACGCTAGACCCAATCTCCCCATCACACAACAGCTAAAAATGACATATGATGAGGATTAAAAGATACTTTCTCTGAAACAAACTTCACCTTTACACTCCTGGCTACAGATGACAGCGTAGATAGATTTGGTTTTCACCAGGAATCTGTATTTTAATAAAGATTTGGCTTGTCCTTGTGTTTGTTATTTTAAGGAGGAATAAAAAAAGTTTTATGTCTGATGATGCTTCTAGTGCCCTCGTCTCATTTCCTTTAGTTTGCCCAAATTTGCGAACCAGACGGCCCCATAGCAAAAGCAAACCTCAATAGCAAAAAAAAAAAAAAATCAATCGAAGTGAATTTGGAGGCATACCAAGAAATAATTAAAGGGGGGTGTATACTTAACTAAGCTTGAAAGATAAACATCTCTGACTGCCAACAGAGCAAAATGAGGAAGCTTGATCTTCAAAGACGAGATTAGACTTTGTCTGGCAAATTTGCTTTTTAATAGGAAACTGTATGTCTAAGGATTACGATCGGGTTCTGGCACAGAAACAGATGTCGCAGGAACTGTCGCAAGAATCCCCACGGAGAACTTTACACGGCTTATCTTTTTATTCTGAACAAATCTTACAGCCTGAGCTCGTGTCTATTATGTCAGCCGCTTGTCTGCAAATATAGTAGAATATGAACAGACTCGTCGTCGCCAGCCCCGCGGCCTGTCGCAAATTCAAAAAAGCAACAAAGACGAAATTATAGGAGAATTAGAAGGTCCGATAAACAATGCGTGACTTTCATTTCCTTTCCGTAGCCCTTTCATTTGCGAACGCAGGTAAATTGTGAGAGGGAGAGCCTGCGGGTCGACGGTGCCATGTATCTTATTAAAATGTCAAGAGCAATCAGGGGAGAAACGGGTTTCCGTGTGCGTGGGGAAGCAGCATAAATCAAAATGAAATAACTGGACGACGCGGTGGATAAAGGGAACGGCGTGTAGAACGAGATCGGGGCGGAGAAAGAGGAGCAGAGAGGACGGTGAAATGGAGAGAGCGAGATGTGGAGAAATAGGCTGGAGCACCCTGCTCTTGATCTTGCTGTGATGTCTGTAAATGGTTGTAAATTGCATAATGTCCTCCTGGTTTAATGTCTCTGAGTTTTATTTTTTGAAAAGAACAAAGTGTGCTTTACATCACACAGCTTTGTCCATGTCTACATCAGTGTTACTCCTTCGGATCTATAGTTTACAACAGATGTGCAGGATACTGGAACGCTGTGCAATACTATGGGCATGTCTGGGTTCAAACGGGGAAGAACAGAAAGAATATCTGCTTTATACTGTATGTGTAATTAAACTTTTCTTTATCTGTTTTTTTTTTTTTCCTTTTCCTTTATTTTCCTTCTGTTTTAACTCTGGGTTTAACAGTCCATAAAAATGCAACTTTATTCATTTCTAACAAAGGACTCTCTTCTGTATTCAGGAAGGTAGGTGTTAGATAAACGAATCTCAGCTAAAAGAAGATACGCTAAGATAAGATAAGGTTTTTGTATCCAGTCCTGATTTATTATTATAATTTTTTTTATTTCTGACAGTATAAACAGTTGCAAAAATATTAAAACATCAAGCTATCGTAGAGAATGAAGCAAAGTTACCTCCATCACTTCAAACTTAATTATCTGTCTAAAACAGGACACATTGTACTGTACAGCCATTAATAAATTTCTGTTGCTATGGCACATCCACAAACCCTTAGTTACTATGGATGTGAGAATTCGTTTGGCGTGGCAATTCATTTATCTTCACACCGACTCAAAAAGATATTTTTTTATTATTATTATTGGGATTTTTCCTAATTTTAGTATTAGCCGATTCCCACCTGTCATTATTGCACTCCCACATCAAGCGTCCAACTACCAATCAAGTGTTTCCTCCGAACAATGCATTTTTTCGTACTTTTTGTACAACTGCATCTTTTCGCACTGCTCACTCGCGCCCCCTTAGGAGCGGCGTGATATACTCAGAGGACAATCTGTTTCTCCTGCTTGCGTGAGCTCACAGACACCAGTGATTGACTATAGAGCCGCATTTAATGTGGGAGCATTAGAGTGCCTTGCATCCCTCTCCTCTGAGAGAGCTCAGCCAATCAAGCTACAGCATCATCTGGGATTCAAACTTTCGATATCCCTCTCGCTGCGCCACTTAATTGTTTGGAATTGTAAATACATAAGTTATATACTACTATTATAAATAATAATAATAATAACTTAATTATTTATATATTATATAATAATATCACAATGAATGACCCCTGGTCATTCCTATCCCTATTAGTTACTGCAATAACTTTCTAACATTATAGCAGCAATAAACAATCGTTCCATTAGCAGCCTGACTTTTTTCACACTCATGTTCAAGAAACACCTCTGTCCTAACAATGTTTCAAAGTTATATATTCATCTCTGTATATTACAAAGTGCTGGAGACTCCTTCCTTCACCACTGCATAAACATCTCTTCACCTTACGAACAATTCCATGTTTGTCTTTTTTCATCGAGTATACAGTACACATTCACACCCCCATGTTAGAAGACATCCATTGATACAGTATAATCCTGTGATTTACAGCTGCTTTATTATCAGCATTCCTTCAGACCAATTAGAGTCCACGATTGAAAAAATAAACCGTAATGAATAATCTGTTTAGCAGGCCTGCAACATAACTGGCTGTAGTCTGAGAAGGAAACCCAGACCAGGCCATTATCAGCTCTGATACGACAGATGGAGCTCAGCTTTCCTGATTCCTCCGCTCGGTAAATCACGGTCAGCCAGCCTCAGGTGTTATCGGTTCACACGATCATATTGCTCATACTAACAACACTACCGAACACTCCATGAACATATTGGCCACTGAGCACACTGACACTTGTTTACCAGTAAAGTGGCATTATATATGAGGAAAGATGTCTGCCTGTGTCTATAAGTCTCACTAAGACTATGAGACACATTTCCTCAGGACTGCACTGTCAAGCCTGCAAGCCTTAAAGAGCTGAATAAAGATTCGACTGGAGCGCTTGGCCCTCAGGGTCAGCGTGTGACAGTTGCATGATAAAGCTCCTCAATTAGACAAATCTCAAGTAGTAAAGAGCTGAGCGTAAGGAAGCAGATGTTTATCTCAAATTGGGTAAATACCTGAGTCCATTTTTGTAATTATAGATAAGAATGTTATGCAAATCACAAACGCTATGCAGAGCAGCAGGGGTGTCTGCAGACTGCAAATCACTGCAAGGTTGGCTTTAAGATCATGTAGGAGAATGTGTGCATGCCAAAAGAAGAATAAAAGACAACATGGTGATATGATGAGTAGTAGTTTACCGAGACCACCCCAAAGGGATATAATAATAATAATAATAATAATAAGACTTTTTATTTATCTAACCTTGGCAATGGTTGCAATATGGAAGCATTAACTAATACTCAAGCTGAAGCTAAAGCTAGGGATTGCTTTTACACACAATAAAAAAAAAATCAAATATTTAGTAAACATAAGGAATAAATGCTGCTTAAAATAAGCCTAAAAAAAAAACATATGGTACGAAAAGTGCATGTCACTAGAAGGCTGTCCTGTAGTCAGCCATCAATCAATACCCTGCCAGCAAAGAGAAGATGACAGAGGCATTAATTAGAAATGGGGTGACCGGCTTTCGAACACATGGCATAGCTCCAGCGTGTAAACGGGCTTGCATCTGGGGATTGCTAATTGCATGAGAGCAGGCAGTTAAGACTACCGGTCTAGCCTCGTCAGCCCTCTTTCCTCAATTAGTACTATTCATCCTGCTGGAATGCCACCTTCATGGCAAATTTTATATCAAATCATGCAATCAGTCTTATCAGTCTTGCCGAAGGGTTCCCAGACGTTAATTTTTTTTTCTTTCTGTCTATCTGGTACTCTCGTCCTCAGTCTGTCAGTTTCTTGCACAGCATCTTGACTTTTGATCTCTCTCTCTTTCTGCATCTGTCTCTCTCTCTCTCTCTCTCTCCGTTACAGACATGTTTGGAGCTCACAGTCAGCCTGGAGAACTCTCCTGCTAGCAAAGGTCTGAGCAATGCTGGTCTCGGAATCGTGACTGGACTTCCTTCTGCAGAATTACCTCACCTCCTGAGGATGCTAGCTCAGGAAGGAACAGAACGACTGTACAAATGGCTTACAAACTCCCGCCATAAAAATGACCAACTGCCATGTCATCTTTTCTATATCTTAAAACTATATTGGTATTGATTTGGTAGCCAAGAGTCTCAGGTGGGACTCAACGCCTTTGTCCTTATCTGCACTAACACTACATGAAGTCAGGATCTATCCTCCCTCCATGGAGAAGCAATATACCATCAAACCAAGACGACTTGCTCATGCAATTATGCAAATGAACACAACATCTAGCATAAACTGCACTCGGCTTCCTTTGCTCAACAACTCTGCCAGATGATTCAAAGAAAGCCCCATAAATAAACCAAACCAAGCAGGCGATGCAATAAAATGCAAAAAAAAAAAAAAGAAAAGAACAAAGCCTCGGCTAAACAGAAATCCCCGACCCTAGCGCTTCGCCACAGCTATTGCCGCAATTGTCCCTCCACTCTTCAAGGGAAGCGGACACTTGATTTGCTAAGGCTCTGGCTGTAGATCCTCTTGCCAGGTAGACAGCAATAACTCAAAGCTTGCTGCCACGGAGAGTTTGCTGTTCCGCCACTGAGGCTGATTTGATGAGATGGCGATGCCTTCATTCATTTGACTTAGAGCTGTGTGGAACTCCAGGCGGGGGGAAATATCCCAGGGCTCATATTTTCTCCATCAGGAGATGCCTGGACATTTATTTGTAAGCCATAACACTGGTTCATCCACATGGTTATGCTCAGAAAGTATTAAACATTTACATGTATAACACAACCCACAGACCTTGTCTTCATCTGATATATTTATATCTATATTCTACACTATATCGCCAAAAGTATTCACTCGTCCGCCTTCACATGCATATGAACTTGAGTAACATCCAATTCTTAATCCGTAAAGTTTAATATGATGTTGGCCCCGCCCTTCTTTGCAGCTATAACAGGTTTAACTCTTGTGGGAAGGCTTTCCACAAGGTTTAGGGGTATGTTTACGTGAATTCTTGACCATTCCATTTGTGAGGTCAGACACTGATGTTGGACGAAAAGGCCTTCCAGTTGTGTTCAAGTTCAAATCATGAAAATAATAGATCATGTGCATGTAAACTTAACCACTAGCCTGCTTGTTTAGTTAAGACACCAATCAATGATCATTCATGCCATTCAGATTGTCTTTGTCCAGAAGAAGGATGGATGTTTATGCATGTGTACTAAAAATACAGGTGCAAATGGTCTATATACAAGGTTTCATCCCAGGATATCATCTCATGCTCTGATCAGGGGTGTTGATTTAATTTGTACAGTAATTATTTCTACAGTAAAAGTACATTCATAAGGACCGTATGGTGGACATTGCACATAAACCGATTTAAAGAATGTGAATAATTAGACGTTTACTTAAAGCAGAAGTAACAACCGTAGGATTTCCGACATCTTTATCAAAGAAGATTTTTCAAATAATTATTTGTTAATTAGCAACATCTTAAAAGTAGGGAATAAGGAGATGCTGTTAAGGAAAACCACTGTTTATTGCAGGTTTATTGTAAGTGGGAACAGAGTATGGACAATTTATAATGATTTTTTTCCTTGCAAATTTGGTACATGCACTTTCTGGAGTCTTGTATTATTTAAGCAAAACCTTTTTTTTTCTCTCTTTTTTTAAAAAAGAATTAATTAACCAACATCACTGTTTAGCATAGCACATTCCATAAATAGCCTAATAAATATTTTACACTATGTTAGCCATCTTGTATTTGCTATACGGAAACATAATTTACTGATTCACTTCAAATGTCCATGTCTTTTCTGTCTCAGTGCCCAACCCTGTAGAAGTATCAGCTAGACACAATCCATTTACAAAAAAAAAAAAACAATAATGATTAGCGAGCAGTAAAACCATGGAGACATTCCCATTAATACCTCAAAGCTGCAGAAACCACAGTAAATAAAGAGCGTGACAGCTGCATAAAATGCATCAAACGAAGCTGCATTGCAGGCTACGGTGGACATATGCTGAGATTTAGCATTCCACGCATGTACACTAAGACATGATTCTTAATCCTGGCTCTTTGTCACTTTCAGATATTTGTAAAGCCAATGCAGATGGAATGTCGTGTTGTGTGAGGAATGAAAACAAAGCTCATTAAACTGGGACGATCGAACCGTTTCCTTAACATTTCTTTTAATGTACTGTAAAAATCTTGGTACTGTAGCTTAGTAGCTACCACTGTCACCTTGCACCTCCAGGGTCTGGTATCAATCCCCACCCTGGGGTCTGTGTGCATGGAGTTTTCATGTTCTCCTTGTGCTTGGTGGGTTTCCTTTGGGTGCGCTGGTTTCGTCCCACAGTCCAAAAGACATGCAGATTAGGCTACCTGCCTTTCCCAAATTGGCTGTAGTGTGTAAATGTCCCGGAAGTCCCACCATGGTCATAAAATTGGAGTTATACAATGGTAATATAATACAGGTTTCTGGATGGATGGATGGATGGATGGATGGAAAAAATTTAACACTGTAACCCAAACTTCTGTAAAACCCTCCCCCATGTGCAGTCCAGTTCTAGATAATAAGATAAATTGGTTAAAATGATTAAAAGTTTTACACTAGGTGAACTGGTAAAGACTTCCCTTGTTTTATGAGTGAATTTTGGTTGTTTACTGTTTTCTTTTTAGGTTGGGACATCGTGGGTGATGATGTAGAAGAAGGAGAGCCCGTGATGTATGATTGCGAGTTCGGCAACTGACGTGAAAAGTCTCGGTTCATAATTATTATTACTTGCTATACATGATTTCGGGACATCTATCTACTGAAAGCATGGACAAATCTTGTCCAGGATCTGAAAATGACATCTATTTCAGCATGCAGAACATAAAGCAGTACTCGATCTGTCTCCTTAGCTTTTCAGATGAGGAGAACACACAGAATTTCCCTGTCTGACAGGAAAAAGCTTTTATACACCACTTCCTATGATTGTATGAGAATGATTTTATTTGCCGGGTGCTTTTACCAATGGATGTTATACCAAAGCAGCTTTACAAAAATCTGGATATAATATTTTAATTTCTCCTTATGTAGAGGACACTCAGACAGTATGAGTCAGTGAGATGACGCAGACTCCAGAACAGTGCTAAAATAAAAGACTTGAGCATTTTGCTTCTTTAAAAGTCTGATTACAGCTTAAGGAATTAATTTTTAAAGTGGGTCATGTTCTTCACACTGGAAACAAATTGGCCTAATTCTGCCAAAGTGTTAATAATAATAATAAAATAATAATAATAATAATAATAATAATAATTACAGATTAATTATAATTCAGTATAGCTCTACAATTCAAGTCAATATCAAGGCCTTAATAATGGTGTGATGTCCTGATAGAGTAATACATTGATAAGGTAATAATCTGACATTGTAATTGATTGATAATGTGCAGTGTAATGTGATGTAAGGAAGTGGGATCTTGATGTAACAATCTGATGCAGGAATCTGGTGGTGATTCTCTGATATAGTGATGATGTGATGGGATGATGGAGTAATGTAATGACGGAGAGATGGAGTGATTGAGTTATGAGGTGATAATGCCATGGGTGATGGGGTGATATAGTGATATTGTGGTGATAAAGTGATGGAGCAATGCAATGATGTAGTAATATAGTGATGGATTGGTGTGGTGAGGAGGTGATAATGTGAGAGGTAGATGGAGTAATGTTGGTGATGGAGTGGTGGAGTGATTGGGTGATATATTGTCGGAATCTGTAATAATATAGTAAAGGATTGGTAGGGTGAAGGACTGATGAGCCAATGATTGAGTTATATAGTGATGGAGTGGTAGTGTGATGGGGTGATATATTGTCGGAATCTGTGGGGTGGTGGAGTGGTGGTATGATGATGTGATGGGGTGATGGAGTTATGAGCTGATGTCATGAGGTAATTATGTAATGGTGGCCTAGTGGCTAGGATTCTGCGATATGATTGGGTGATGAGAGTGGCAGTGTGGGGGAGTGATGGAGTGATGGAGTAGTAGTGTGGTCGAATGATGAGTTGATGATGTAATGGGGAGTTGGAGTCATAGTGTGGTGGAGTGATGAGGTGATGGAGTGATGGAGTGGTAGGGTGGTGGAGTGATGAGGTGATGGTGTGATGGAGTGGTAGGGTGGTGGAGTGATGAGGTGATGGAGTGATGGAGTGGTAGGGTGGTGGAGTGATGAGGTGATGGAGTGATAGAGTGGTAGGGTGGTGGAGTGATGAGGAGATGATGTGATGGCGTGATGGTGCGATGGAGTGGTAGGGTGGTGGAGTGATGAGGTGATGGTGTGATGATATGATGGCGTGATGGTGTGATGGAGTGGTAGGGTGGTGGAGTGATGAGGTGATGGTGTGATGATGTGATGGCGTGATG
>JAQMYL010000013.1:18258083-18285795 GCA_030014365.1 Clarias pachynema | reverse complement strand
ACACAAACTACAATTTGGGCTGCAGGCTGGCGTTAGACAGAGACAAACGAACGCCAGTGTAGAAGTCAATCGAGCGATAATACAAAATGCAACATAAACGTCTAGGACGATCAGAGTGCGTTCATTTATCCAAAAATGTAACGCCCGTGTGAACAAGGCCTCAATCTCTCATGGACTCTCATATTTTCACTCTCATTGAAAATTCTCATTCTCATTGATCACTCAGATTTGTTGATAGTGGAGTGACTGGTTGCTTTATGCTTTATTTTATCTATCCTTCTCTTCTCCTCTTCTCTCTTCCTGTCCCTGTCTCTCTCTGTTGAGTTACACATGCTACTCCTGAGCGTCCAGTGATCCAGACCTCCTCTGCCCTCTGGACCTGTATAACTCAACCTGATGCCACACTTCTGGCTGGAATTCTCATTGCATGGAGCCCCGTGTGCTTTGCTTGGGATGCGTGTGGTGACTAGGGACGGTTCCACTTCACCATGAGGATGGTCCTGGCCTCGGCTGATGAACACAGCTTTTTCTTTGAGGACTTGTGACTGCAGTTGCTTAATAGTCCAGGACTGGAATTTCCTATATTCTACAGTACATGAGGCTCAAATAATAAATTGGACTCCATGTTAACTTCATCATCTGTTATATTGAATTTCCTGCTTTAATTCTCTGATCAAAGCCACCTGTTCTTGATGAAAATATCAAGAACAGGTGGATCACCTACAAGCTCTCACAAAACCTCTGCCCCCTTGCACACTTGTTGAAACTTGGACCACCTGGTCATGGAGATACTCCAACCATGTCCTTATGCTCTTGGAGATACTTGGGCCATATTTATCTGTTACTGGATATAATTTGATTCTGCCCATACTCTCAGTGAAATACTCTGACCATACCAATCTGCTCCTGTATTTACTTTGATCACTTCCACATGCTACCATAGAATATCTGACCACATCCGGTAGCTTTCAAAAGATCCTCACCTGCAGTTACACTTCACACCCATCCCGCCCCAGCAACTACTCTGACCATGTACATCAACTTATGGCCACATGAACCCATAATTTTTTCACCAAATTGGTTGATTCCGCAAAGTCCCTAACTGTTCTTTCACAGCCTTGCAGAAACCCTGACCATGACCACTTGCCCCTGCAGAAACTCTTAACTATGCTGACTTGTTCCTGCAGAAACCCTGACCATGACCACTTGCCCCTGCAAAAAACCATAAATATTTTATGGCCAACTGTTCTTGCAGAAACCCTAACTATGACCAGTTGTCCCTGCAGAAACCATGAGGCATGACCACTTACTCCTGCAGAACTCTGACCATGACCACCTGCTCCTGCTAAAAACCCTGGCCACTACTACATGGGTTCCAAGAAATCATGACCACTCCAACATTTTTCTGCAGATTTCATCACCACACTCACAAAGACTCACAAAAACTTTGAACCATGCATGAGAACGTAATTTGCTGTCTCATTATTTTCCACAATCTCAAATTTACTACTTTAACCATCTTGTTTACTTCTTTACTCAGAGTTTCATGAACACCTCAAACTTTGCAGTGTCCACAAATGTGTTGATTTCTTGTGCAACACGTTTGTGAATCACACAGATTCGCTAATACGTCATTCCAGGTGATCAAATCAACAGAAACGTGTGTAAGGGTTTAATAATCATTGTTAGAATTTATAAGATTTGGTAAAAGTTACAAGATTAAGCATTTAGTTCAAAATCTGATTTCATTATACACACTTGAGCACAGGCCAGGTTCATGTTGTCAGTGCACATTAAAAATTAATTAACATCTTAACCATGTATTTTTAAAATCTACCGTAACAAATCAAGGCATCTAGTCTGTGGCTTTTGTTGTGTTTGTGGAATTTTACCAAATTGCTGGAAATGTGCTTTTTTGTCATTCTTACTGCCGGATCTTGGAAATGTTGCTGGGTTAACGGCGAGATCGGTGTGCGCCGGATGATTGCATTTGCAGCCATTTGGCAAGAGTTAGTGTCAGGAGCAGGATGTTAAGATGAGCTGGAACTCCACTTTAGTACAGCGTTAAGAGGGCTCTTCAGACACACTTATACTCACATACACATGGAGAGAGAGAGAGATCCCAGGCTTAGTAAAATGCACGTAGGGTGACAGCATACGCCACCCACTGGAAGGCTTAATCAGGTATTACAGTATATTTGTCCTTTACATGGCCATGATCATGAGACAGACTGGCTAACTTTCAAACCAAGAGACAAAACACAAAAAGGAAAAGTGAATACAGTAACTCACTCAACTTTGGTTAGAGTTCCAGGTTCTGAAGAAGTAGGAAACATACAGTAGATGTAGCCCATAGCTTGCTATCCTGCCTGTGTTTTCAGGAAAATATTCAATGATGGGTTTATGAAAATACAATTCAGCAGGAAGACAGAAATAGGAAGAGATTTTGTATGCCTATGAGGCATTTTGTATGCTTGTGAGAATTCCAAGATGTGCAGTTAGTTTCCTAGTATGAGAAAGAAAGTGCTTTTCCTCCGTCAGACACTTGATCTATTACAAATACACAACAAAGTGAATCTGGGAGCAAAAACAGCACAAAGAAAATGAAAAAATATATATCAAGGAGGTAAAACAGAAAACTATGGGATTGTTCATAATGTTGAACCTTTTACACATGCTTCTCAGGCAAACATACAGCTGCCGTTCTTGTCAAACCGGGACTTTTGATTGTGCAGAATAACAGAACACAATTCTATGAGTTAAAACTCCATTTATTTCTATATATGATCTGCTACACTAATAAACTTATGCCAGCATTCCACTAGTACTTGGATACCATCAAGGTAGAAAGTTTTCTCAACACGCTGGAGCCATGATCAAACTGCCTGTATGAGTCACTTGTGAAACACTCATTTAATGGACCAAACATGTAGAAGTGGCATCAAATAGGTCACGGGTAGCTCAGGCATTGGACTAGGGTTCGGAAGGTCCCAAGTTCAAACCCCACGACCACCAAGTTATCACTGTGGGGCATTGAGCAAGGCCCTTAACCTTCATCTGCTCAGATATATAACAAGATAAAAATGTATAAGGGATCTGGATAAGGGCGTCTGCCAAATGCTCAAATGTAAATAGCTTAGTTTCTGTATTGTGCAAGTGGTGATGTTGAATGATTGAGTGTACAGTTCACACAGGCAGATACGACTTTTCCTCAAGCTGCCGATAAGTTATCCATCGATTTTCAAGTACCAGTTGTCCGCTATATATCCACAGGGCTGCAGTGAGCTCCGAGCCACCTCGGCCATCCGTCATTCATAGACGAACGTCCTTCTTTAAAACGATTCACCGGTCAAATGTTTTACTGCGGCTAAGAGTCTCATCACCATACAGTGCTTGAAGTAAATGTCAATTGCTTTTATGTCTTCATTCATCAGAAATTTCATCACATGTCCCGGTTTGACCTGAACATCCCTCGTATATGTATGAATACATAAAAAAAAGTAAAGTAAAAAAAACAGAAAGAAAATTTTAACAAAACATTTTCAATTCTATTTAATGCCATATTTCAGAGCAGGATGTTCAAACTGCAAACCAGAGACATAAAACAATCTCTAAAATAACATCTAGGCACGATTTAAAAAGACAAATAAAGAAAAATATAAAACAATAAATAAACCACATGTAAGGTGCGGGGGGGGGGGAGGTCGGGAGTTCAAAACCCATTCAAACAGCAATAACAAGTTATGACTTTGCTGCGTGTTGCATCCAAAAAAATACAGATCTTTTTCCATTAATATTAATGAATAAAACATGCCACTCCTTTCTCGCCCTCTCTAACAGAATCATCTGGGAGTTTTATAGCCCAAGTGAAATTCTGACTGAAATATGAGCAGCACTACATGGTTCATTTCCCTCAAAACAACAAGCGTACTTGCGCAGAGACTCCCCATCTTACAGACTGCCTGCACTTCATTGTGCGCCTTAAAAAAAAAAAAAAAACACACACACAAAAATGTGGGCTCTGCATTTTCGGAAATGACTTCTTTATTGGACAAAGAAATGTAAGTTTCTCCAAACTTCTAGGCAGTTCCTTACATTTAGCTGTAATTCTGCCGGGAGCGGAGACTGAAGAGCAAATCGCGTTCAGGGAGCTGAGGAGTCGTTTCGAGGCATGCGATGTTGGTTTATGCAGTACATTTTAGATGCAGTGTCTGAATGAGGGATTTTAAACAAGTCTACATATTGAACTAACAATTCAAATATGCAATGAGATGCTGTTTGATCAGGTTCACCTGCTATCTAGCACTTTGCAGGAAACTTTTATCGACTGTAGACCATCTGTTGTTCTACTAAATGGATCATCGCTCCACTGTGCATTCCAGATACATCGAACATCCTGGAAATGAGGAAGCTGGATACAAAGAGAGAGGGTAGTTTTGCATGGTCATCTGGAGAAGCAACAGTAATACGCTTCCATGTTAAAGATTTAAGGCGGGATGGTGGTGTAGTGGTTAGCACTGTCGCATTGCACCTCCAGGGTTCAGGTTCGATTCCCGGCCAGGCTCGATTCTCGTCTCTGTGTGCATGGAGTTTGCATGTTCTCCCCGCGCTTGGTGGGTTTCCTCCGGGTTCTCCTGTCTCCTCCCACGGTCCAAAGACCTGCAGATTAGGCTAATTCCCAAATTGCCTGTAGTGTGTGAATGAGTGTGTGTGTGTGTGTGCCCTGCGATGGTCTGTCCAGGGTGTACCTGCCCTAAGTCTCCTGGGATAGGCTCCAGGCCCCCTCAACCCTGAATACAGGATAAAGCGGTATAGAAGATGAGTGAGTAAGTGAGTTAAAGATTTAATTGGCAAGAGCTGAGAAGGTGATTATATAAGTGTCCTGCACATGTTAGTGTTCTTCCATGAGCAGGGTTGAGAGCAAATGGTCTATAATGGTTGACCTGTGCTATAGAGCTGACCTTCACTGGCTCAGTTGGAAGAGTGGAAGACTACAATTGATAGATGACCTTGAGCAAACCCCCTAACCCTATTTGCTCCCGGGGAGCTACAGTATATCCTTACTGATCTCAAGCCGTGACCCCAGATTCCTAACTGGGACATGCAAAACAGTCATTTCACTGTGCTGTAAAGTACAAGTGACAAAATAATTGCACTGGACTTTCTGTCTAATATGGTCGCCCATGCAGTTGTCAACGCCAGACCTGACCCAAGATACACCTACAGTACCTGGACCATAACATCTTCACTTCAATCGTCAATGGCGGTCCTGAGTTAGTCCCTGTTCACAGTTTCGAGCTGACATACCGCTCTGAGACCACTAACTTCCTACGTACCTGTAATACCAGGTGCCATTAGTGTTGTATGATGCAATACCATGTAATAACAGTGCGCCGTTTTTGTTGGACGATTCAAACGAATTCAGACACAAATGCAAAAGTGTCACAAGCAGACTGGTCAGCAAAAAAAGAAGAAAAAAAAACAGGGAGTAAAAGATTAGCTCAACACCTTATTCAGCTCAAGATTGCTCATTCATTTCGGCGCCGCCTGCAGAAAGCCCCATAGCCATCAACCTTGCCCCCGCCTGAGACAGCAGTACTTAAATAGAAGCTGCTGGAGTTAATCGAATGATAATACCAAGGCGCAGTAGTCTCGCATTTTTCCCCCAAAAACACCACAGACCAAGACTTGCAGTTGCCCTCGATGAGAAAAGTCATAACAGAGTGGCAGGAAGAGAAAAGAGAACATTTAATTATAAAGTCTAAAAAAAAAAAAAAAAGGCAGCAGGGACATAACAACATGAAAATGCTTTCTTGTCACTGACGAGGGAAGAAAAAAATCAAGGCTATTTGCTTCTCTTTCTCCCCTCTCCCTCTCTCTTGGCGATGTCAGACACAGTTAGTAGATTTACATTTTTTAGGGATTTCTGTGTTTACTGTTTCCTGGTTAGCTAGCAATGCCTGGTGATATTTACCCATAGCCTACACAAACCTTTGCTTTTCCAGCAAATTGTCTCAGCTGTATCAGAAAGCCGATTATTGAAATAAGACAAAAGACTAACAAAACTTAACGATGTAGTCATTATTTGCCTGTAATACAGTAAGTTGCCTCTGATGTTTAATTACATAACAAATGTCACCCATATCTGCATGAAGCCTTCTGGAAAAGAACAAGAAAGGAGACATTTCGTACAATGGAGCTTCCTGAGAGAAAAATAAAGCTGTAGAATAAAATAAACCACCACCAAAAAAAAATACAAATATATGCACGCAGTCACTAAAAGCAAAATCACAGCTTTTTTTGCAACGCAAAAAATATTATACCAAGATGAACTTCAAATGAAGAAAATCATGATGTTTGAGGGTGTACAGGGTCCGGTTGAATTTAGAGCTTGTAAAGTGCTAACTGGTTGGACTGCAGAGCATCACACACATTCATGCCTAGGAGAAATTTGGAAACAGCAATATAAATACTGGCTGGAGTGGTGGGATAAAACCACAGCTCGGGAACAAATCAGAACCCTGGAGCTGTGAGGCGGTAATGCAACCCACTACACCACCAGATGTGTAATTCATTTATTCAGTATCTATACTGCTTATGCTGTACTGGGTCATGGGCGGCCTGGAGCCTATCTCATGGATGTTGGGGCAACCCATCAGAGGGATCCCACACACTCACACTCATGGGCAATTTGGAAACACTAATCAGCCTACACCACATACACAGGGACTTTGGACTGTGAGAGGAATCCAGGAGAACCCAGAGGCACTGGGGGCAGTGGTGGCTCAGTGTGTTAAGGCTCTGAGTTTCGGATCGGAAGATCGGCGGTTCGAGCCCCAGCTCCGCCAGGTTGCTGCTGTTGGGCCCTTGAGCGAGGCCCTTAACTTTGTCTGCTCCAGGTGCGCCGTACAATGGCTGACCCTGCACTCTGACCCCTGACTACTAACAAGAAGCTGGGATATGCGAAGAATAAAGAATTTCACTGTGCAGTATTGTATGTGTGACGAATAAAGGCTAAACTTAAAACTTAAGGAAACCCACCAATCACAAATCAGAGGCGAGATGTGAACCTCTAACCATCGCGATGCAAGGCGATAGTTCTTTCCACTAAGCCACCATGCTGCCACCCTCTGTGACATCACCCATGGGTTTTCTGAAGAGCGGTTTTGAAGCTCAACTCTGGGAGCTCTGGTTGTCACCATCTTGGCATGAGCTGCCTTCAACTAAACCTCGGTTAATCCATAAATGGGCAAATGGGTGGAGCAAACAGAGCCTGGCTGTTGGTTGGAACACTGCTACTTTGAATTTGATTGGACTCCATCATCTATACCCTACATGTTGTTCTGTTTCTCCTCCTAGGTTTCCTTTGGTAGGTTAAACTACAGTGAATCCAGCTGGTTAGCTAAAGTGATGCAAAGCAGACAGCTAGCATTTTGACACCTACAATGCTGCTCTCACTCAAATCAGCTGCTAATTATGCATAATTTTATGGCCTAATATAATTTTAACTGTTTAGCACAATAAAAATTAATGCATGAAGAGTTATCATGAGTGGAAAATCTAGCTAATTTTAACATTCTGACTTCTATTGGGATTGACTCACCTCCTCCTGGTCATTCGAGGAACTGCACATTTTGCCACTTCCACATTGAAATCATTTTTCAGAACCGGACGTCGCCCTTTGAGTCAAAGAGCCTACACTCTAGGTATATACAAATTTAGCATTAAATCTTCAGGTTCAAACAACGGAACACACTAGACATGGAAACTAAACAAGCCATAATGGTTACCGTTGTAAGGTTGCATGAGGATTGCTTGGCTCTTGCTCAGAGATATACACCTCAAAGGCAATTTGCAATCTTGCAGCAGTCCCTTGATCATTCAAAAGCAATTAGACTGTATGTTTGTCAGTTCTCTTATACAAACACCCCCAGAGTAGGGCAATGTTGCTTCTTTGAGATTGTGATAGACACATCAAATGGCCTGAAACATAAAAAAAGGACACATGAGCGACTGTAATGTGTTGCCTGCACAAACCATGTCAAAGGCTTGCTTGGCAAGGTTTGAGTAGTTCCATACTCGTTAGAAGCCATCCAAAACAGGCTGGCACGCGAAGCTGAGCCGGCCAGGTTCTTGGCATGAACCTGGTGTGGGAGTGGTGCAAAATGGATTGGCAGGAGAATGCTAAAGTGAGCACCTGTTCTTGCTTTAACAGGGAGCATTAAACAGTGTGTTTTTGCTTTGCTATTAACCCCTTTTAAATATAATTTCATGACACCAGTTCGCAGTGTTTACAGAATCAGCAAACTGAAGCTACCAACAAGTGAAGAACTGCCTAATTCTCCAGGCTTGAACAAAAAAAAGAAGCAAATAATAAATGCTTATTTGGGTATAATCAGATTTTAGCAAGTCCGTCTAACAAAAATGTCTGGCAGTCCACAAATCCCTTGCACTTACTCTTCAGTTTCACACCACAGGCAATATCCGAAGCATAAAAGAAACAACTTGGCTTGTCACCAGTCAAGGAGCTTACCGAAGCTTTGCAGATCTCTTTCTTTTTTTTTTTTAACTGAAACAAACGATCGCTACAACTACTTCAACTGAAGAGCAGGGTTTGTTCTTTTTTTTATTATTCTCCTCGGTTGGCTGAACGCTCCTAGTAGGTGCGGCGTTAGTCCAAGTGTGTGAAAAGTGCAGCTAAATATTGCTTTGCTCAAAACATGGTCTGAGTGCGTGACTTTTAAATTAAGGTCTAAAGGTAGTCATGGAAATGAGGTGAGACATGTTGCAGCTGCCAGATTCGATCTACGTCTGCGGGGCTAAGTGTGTGAAGGAGGGAGAAAAAAAACACAAAAAAAAACAGAGTATGTGTTTGTGCCTTACACCAAGGATAGGTGACGAATTAAAGATAAAAACTGTTAAAAAAATATGTGTAGGGGGGGATTTATTTCTTTTTTGCCAGCATAGATTTGGCTCTAGTTGCCCCGTTGGAGAGAACTGTCACCGCAAATCAATGGAAGGTTCTCCAGACTGATCACCTTAATCCTATAATAAAAACCATTTCCATCATAATGAGCGTGGTCTCTTTCAGGGTGACCCCGCCTCCATATACAGGGCACGAGGGCTCAGTAAATGGATTGATCATTATAAAGATTATGTAAATGATATGCTACGGCCTTCACAGCCACCAGATCTCGGTCTCATTGGAATATATGGGAGAAGTCAGGATTTAAGACCGCTTTAAAAGCTGCAATGCTCGATTTAAAGCAGGTTAAACAGTACTCTCCACCACTATTACCATCATAACCAACTAATACAATATCTTAAAAATAGTTTTTCACTACTCCTATACAGATCCAGAGATGTACAGAATATATGCCAAGATAGTCTGAAAAGCAAAACCTTATTAAAAACCTTTGCCTTTCAGCTTTTACAGCTGTGTGATTTAATAGATTAGACAGTTTAATTGATCTTTTCTTGATTGACTCAATTAATTGAATTGATGGGTCAGTTTTGATTCAGAATCGATTAATATATAAATATAAACTGCTTCCATCTACAACAAAGTACTTGTGTTTTGTGATCTTATCGCTTCTTATTCTTCTTATTTTAAGTTTATGAGCAATTGATGCATCGCTGCCACCCACTGGACTGGAGTACAGAGCAGTAGATTGGCAGGAAGCGGGTTCGACGCCACCTCGGCCTGGATCATCATTCACAGATGTATGGCCTTCTCTAAAATGTTTGCATCGCTCATATATTCTTGTGCGACTAAGAGTCTCACCACCGCAGTGTGTTTGAAGTCTTCTGTAAATGTCAATCACTTTTTTTTACGCCTTCATCTCAAGTCCCGGTTTGACCTGAACACCCCCTTGTGTGCATATATTGATAACCGTTCAAATCCAGGAAGATAAATGAAGCCCTTTCTATTCTCACTAAACCCAGGCTGTACTGTGAAGTATGACAAGTTGTGTGCACGCACATACACAACCTTCTATTATAGTTACACTTGCGTGAACACACTCTCAGGACCATTCACTCCACACAATGCTCATGGGTCACCAAATGCTTGACCCAGTGAGATGAAGCATTATTGATTTTTTTTTTTCCCCTGATGGTTTGTTTGTTTTTTTCACAATTTATCCCCAAAAAAAAGGAGCTCAGCGAATCGTTCAGAATAAAACGTTCAATAAAAAAGAGAGCCATTTTAATGTATGTGTACATTACCCTGGTTCTTAGAACAAAGTCTGGTTCTGCTTTGATGGGTGCACGTTATCAGGTCTGCTCACAGATTCAGGTTTAACGTTCTATTTTGTTTCCCTGACAGCATACATTACTGTAGAGATTGATTTGTAATTGTTATATAAAATAAAAATTAAAAAAACATTTGGCTGCATCTCAGTAAGATGCTAATCCATATGGGTCAATACTTTGCACACCACAAAAGCATTTTATTTATTTGTTTGTTTATTTTAATTTCTCCTATTTCCCAAATTTTTGTTGGGGTGCATACTTTTTTTTTTTTTTTTTTTTTTTTTTTACACTTGACCCAAGTTCTGTGTTGTAATACACAGGGTCAATTTTGATCATTTTATTCTAACTAAGGAGGACATAAATCCAGAATCTGTCCTGGGAAGATTGGGCAACATTGACATCCTTAATACCGTTAGCGTTCAAACTCGCGTCTAGGATTTAATCGACCTAATTGCATGTTTTTAGGATGTTGAAGAAAACTGGACAACCTGCAGGAAACCCACATGGCCAGAGCGAGGTCCTGCAAAAAAAAAAAAATATATATATATATATACTCATGAAGTTATTCTTATTAATAATGCTACTTTTTTCAATGGTATTATATGTATTTTTCTTCTGCTCAATGGTACTCAATATTTCACATAAAGCCACTCAAGTGAATATGTATGCTTAAAGGAATTCCATCTTCACAGTATTTACTCATTTGGCTGACATTTCTATTCAAACTTACAATAGAGAATGGATACAACTGACTTAAGGGTCGCTAGAGTGATAGATCGGCCAAACTCGAGTTCACACTCTCAAACCTCTGATGAGTTGCCCAGAGCCGTACCAGCTGAGCTGCCACGACGTATTCCTTCTCTAACATTCAGTCATTCATTCATTCATTTTATACACTGCTTATTCTACACACTATAGACAGGGTGAGAGGTCCACGGCGCAATGGACGCTGGGAATTAACTGGGGTACCGGGAGGAAACTTACCAAGCACAAGGAGAACAAGGAACACAAGGAAACTTCATGCACACAGACCCAAGATGGGAATTGAACCCTCGACCTGGGTTGTGTGAGGCAACAGTGCGAGTGACTACACCAACATGCTGCCCTTCTCTAACATTATCAAACCTAAAGTAATAAGTAGCACTTAATTTGATGTCCAGGAATATGATCCATTTCACACCACAATCGACTAAACTAGAGGAATTTGAGGACCAGAGTTGGACTTTAGTTGGACCAGAGTTCTCAGGACTGCACCAGTGCCAGTGCCCATTGCCAGGACTGCTAAATTGTACAATTATGCCATTTTTTTCGCCTTTCCCCCGATTGGCTTCATCAGTTGAATTTTTATGCTTCCAAAAAGCCAAGTACCCCCTGATAGAAGACATCCAACTCGGAGAGATATGATCTCCCTCGGGGTTCTCCATTCTTGCAGCAGAATGCTTGTTGGAGATGTCATTGACGCCCTGCCTTTCTATAGGATTGGTCAATTAGCCAATTAGCCCCTACTGACTACTGAACATTGTTCAGCAGTCCATTTAAACAATAGATCTGTAATCAGTAATAGTGCTAATTATCAAGAGACACGTAGCCCTCGTCAACTTGCATACACGACAAGATGCAGCCATGAGCGCCATCCCGTGACCCATAATGACTGAGATGATGAGCGACAACGACATCGCCTGCAGGATCTAACAGTAATGACGAGTGAAAGCGTAATGATGTTAATGACCATAACACATCGTCCCAAGAGATCCTGTATCGAGAGACATTTAATACATATTCACAGGCTAAACTGTGTTGATGTGAATCAGATCATGTGAGAATATTTTGCTTAGAATACTGGTAGAATAAATCGGCCATTTATCATCATTATTCAGCTGTCAGATAGTACATACTGCATCTCTCGTTTTTTTTATTTTTTTTATAAGTGCCAGAGAGAGAAAATAATATTCTTGGGAGGAATTAAAAATCAAATACACTACAGCAAATACAACAACAAAAACATAATTGGGACCAGATGATTCACTAATCTCACTATAAAATGACAACACATTCAATCAAAGCACTTACAATGTTTAAGGATTTGTTTTCCTGGTATTACTGCATTGGTATTTATAGTATGTATGTATGTATTTATTTATTTATCTTCAATTCTATAGAAATGTTTCGTTTTCTTTACCTGACTTCTTTTTATTTAATCTCTCCGTGAACCACTAGTCAACTTGAAGCTTTGACTGTTCTAAGAAACTGACAAAATTCTTCAAGTTTTAGAAAACGTCATAACAGAAAACAATTTCAGAGCGTATTGTGGTGGAGAGGAAATGAAAAAGGAGTTACATTGTGGATAGTTTTTATAGTAATCTTATACACAATAGAGTGCTGTTGAAGCCTGGATCGTGATTTGATAGACATGATTCGTTTTATATAAGAGCAGCTCTGACAGTAGTGCATCTATATACAGTATATATATAATTTTTTATTTTTTTTTAAACTGTATACATTACCCGGCCAAAAAAAAAAAAGTAACACACACTAATATTTCACTGCACCAGCTTATATATGGCCGTGGCATTGTTTTGATAATCTTATGCAATATCGCAATGTTTATTTTATTCTATTCTGCATTAATTTCTCTCCAAGATCTTGTACTGATGATGAGATACAAGTCGAACCTCTGCGTAAAGTCTTCTCCAGCACATCCCAAAGATTCTCAAATGGGTGAAGGTCTAGACTCTATGTTTTGGCTGACCCATGTGTGAAAGTGATGTCTCATGCTCCCTGAACCACTCTTCCACAATTTGAGCGTGGTGAATCCTGGCATCATTATCTTGGAATATGGCTGTGCCATCAGGGAAGAAAAAAAATCCATGGAGAAAAACCTGGTCAGCCTCAGAGTGGCGCAGTGGTAAAGCATTCGCCCTATCATCCGGAGATCACAAGTTCGATTCCCAGGTTACAGATGCTGTAACCTCCTTCAGCCAGAGGTCTAGGGAGAGCTGATTGGCTGAGCTCTCTCAGAAGGGAAGGGATGAGATGTGCATAGTGCTCCGACATTAATCACGGCCCTACAACCGGTCAGGGGTGTCTGTGAGCTCACGCAAGCGGAAGGAGTGGATAGCGCTGTCCTCTGATTGTGTTACGCCGCCCCCAACGGTGTGAGCGAGCAGTTCAAAAAGATGCGGTGGGCTGGCATCGGAGGAAACACATGACAGTCTTCAGCCCTCCCGACTGAGTGGTAGTAGTAGCTTAAAGTGGGAGCCCCCTAGTGATGAGGAGGAATTGGAAACGGGCTAAATTAGGGAGAAAATCGAGGAAAAAAAAAACTGGTCATTCAGTACATTCAGGGCGCCAGCTGACCTCATGTTTTGGGCACATAATGTTGCCCTGCTAGACCTGAGCATCAGAAGCAATCCCACATCATAACACTGCCTCCACAGGCTTGTACGGTGGACACTAAGCATGATGGGTGCTCCATTTCATCTACATCTCTTCTTACCCTAATGTGCCATCACTCAGGAATAGGCTCAATCTTGAATCTTCAGACTAAATGACCTTTTTTCATTGCTCCACAGTCCTGTCTTTATGCTCTCTAGCAAACAGAAGATTTTTTTTTTTTCAATTAGCCTTACTGATAAACAGTTTCCTTAAGGCTACACAGCTGCTGTTGTGCATATAGAAATGCTCTTACTTTCAGCATTAAACATAGCCATGAGTTCTACTGTTGTTGTTGTTGTTTTTAATGATTTGATGTCACTAAGCGTTTAAGTGACCTTCCAGGATGTTCCAGGTATTAATACTGTGTTATTCAGTTCTTAACCCAATTTTAGTAGTTTCAGCAATCTCCTTAGTTGTTTTCTTTGCTTGATGCAGGACAATAATTTGACCTTTCTGAAGCAAAGTAACATCTTTGCTATGAACACAGAATATGTCTTCTAACAAGGTTGTTTAAGAAACGAGAAGCTCCTGACTTCATCAGTTAGGGTTAAATAACTTGTTGCAGCTGAACCATATTAATCACTGCAGCAATTATCTAATGAAAGGCTCTTAATTATTTGCTTAGTTAAATCCAGGTGGTGACTTCCTATTCTTTAAACAAAACAAAACTAATACCTGAGAAAACTGCATTCTCCTCAGAGGTACATGATTTATAAGGTCAATATAGTGTACCTTAAAAGCTTTAAAACTCGTTATAATGATTTTACATTCCTTAAATTACTATACTATATCCACATTTCCAGTTGAAATATAAATAGGAAAAATACAAATGTGTACCATCGAGGTACCACCATGGTAACAAGGCTAGGGACACTATAATTCTCAGACACTATCAACTGTTTTTGCCCCAGCAGGAAAGTATGGAGTCCCTTTAACATCTATTGCGAGACTCTAATTAAAGGGAAAAGGGGGAATGGATTCAGACTGTTGTGTTCCTTGTGAGAATAACATCAAAACCATAAACTAAGAAACTTCAATGTCCCCCAAGAACAACTCATCAGAAATGGTGTTTCCTAGGAAAAGCAAATCAATGTCACTTCTTTCTAGAAGTATAAGGTCGCAAAATAGTACTTTTCCAGAATGGACTAAGAAGATTCAGTAAATGAAAGGAAGATCTACATAATGATTTAAGATATAACACCTCAGTTGACCAAGAAGTAGTATCTTGATGGTTCTGATATTAAAAATTAAGATCTTCAGTGTAGGATCTTCAGAAGTCTCACTACTAAAGTTCCCCAAGGATCGGTTTTTGGTCCGCTCTTGTTTTACTTATATTCTAAATCGAATAAAGGGATCCTTTGGCAAACATTTAATCAACTCATTTCTACAAAATCATGCCCATTTTAGGACTCATCAGCCTTCGTAAAATGAAACATCTACTATATTAGAATGTCAGAACAAAATGACGATAAGGATGACTACGCTGTATTTTGCTAACCATGCAATATGATGTGAATGAAATGTTAGCTAATCAGCAGAGCCACTATAGCCACATCGAGCAGGGAAACATGGTTAAAAACCTAATGTTGCATAAAGTATACAGTAGACAGCATAAAAAGGTATTGATTAAGTATATTCCAGAGTAAACTGAGTACACCCTTAATTAATAATCTAAATAATTGTATGCCTCCTATATTGTCCAGTTTATGTTTATTGGTCAAATGATGTGCATATAGACCTATCTGTAATGCAAATGAAGATGGATTATGTTTATTACCTATGTGCTTCTTTAAAGACTTATCTCAGCATAGTAAAAAGCCTGAGGTGGACAATCCGGTTAGAACTATTTAGCACATAATTCTGCACCGCGCAGTAGTATTCGCCAAACTTTCACTGCCCTGGTATGAGCTTTGGAGCTCCTATCAGTCCTGCTTGAATCAAATCAGTTTTATTAATAGGACAACCGAGATGATATAAGCCAGTTTGTTTCATTTGTTCTGGATTTCATCACAGTCAATTGATTTACACCGTAGTCTCCAATTTAATTTTATGAGAGATTATAACTTTTTTTTAATCCATTAATTCAGCCTAAAATAAATTTCTTTTGAAATTAACAAGCCATTCCAATTAAAAGTAATCTCGTCTGCGCTATCGCCGGATACGCTGCCTACTACTTATTTTATGATTGAATCGAAACCCCTTTCATGACCTCAACAGTGAGAATAAAATGGAGGGGAAAAAAGAGTCAAGGTCATCTCTTTCTCCTGACCACTATCCATGGGTATCGCACAGTAGCAAGAGTGAATGCTCTGGTTGAAAATCACCACTGCCAAAGCTCTTAAAAGTCTGTAAAACTAATGGCCTGGATACTCCCATCTCCTGTACGCTGTGTCAAGTCATTACAGGGTACCAAGTCATTAGCTGATGGTGCACCCATTAATTATGGCTAAAGAGAGATGGGGAGAGGCAGAAGAGAGATGGATCGTATATAGATGGTCAGTACTCAGGGTAGCTTTCTTTTTTTCCGCTCTACTGACTCTGCTGCTCGATTCATCCATTCTCTGTCAAAACTCTGCTGAGCATTTAAGGTGTGAAACTAAATGTATCTATGGCTATAGATTAGGGCAATGAAGAAGTGAAAAGAAGAAGAAGAATATCCAGTCAGGATCATGACCAGGATAATTTGTTCTAATTGCAAGCAGCAAAACTCAGCTATGGTTCTAGTCGTCAATAATCGATTAGCATTGTTGAGTGCCTGACCAGCTGAACCAGCACAAAGCTACATTACTAGCAACCTAATGCGAAATCCTTAACTCCATACACAGTACGGTCCATTTCCAAAATGAGAACCCTTTAGAAACAACCAGTGGAAACTCAGTGGTAGCTCAGAAGGTTAATGCTCTGATTTACTGATCGGAAAGTTGGTGGTTCTAGCCCCAACTCCACCAATTTGCCACTGTTGGGTCCTTAAACAAGGCCCTTAACCCTATCTGCTCCAGAGGCACTTATCATGACTGTCCCTGCACTCTGACCCCAACTTCTTATTAAAATGTGCAGTAGTGTATATAGGACAAATAAAGGCATAACTTAGTGGGGGGGGAAAGTATACCCCTCCTGAACCTGCATACCGCTAACCAGTAAAAACATATTTTTGATGGCCTGGACACTGGTTAATCGTGTCGCTAAGTATTGTATAAGATCGGCATTAATCCAAAATCCAATTCAAACTAAACCAGATGGTGGAAGTATCAATTGGTCTGCACTACAGTATAAGTATACCAGAATAAACCAGGTTCAGAAAGATAGTACTAGCAGGAATTTCATCAGATAAGTACTAACCAGAAAAAGCCATCTTTAACAAGAATTTAGTAAAGTGAGCTGGAAGCAGTATGGATAACCAGACCAGCACTTAAACATAGTAAGTTTAATTGGTTTAGGTATCTTTTCCTGATTACCCGTTGTATTGTTTATCCACACAATGTACATCAGGCATTTCATGAACAAACCGTGGCCGATCACAGGTCATGAAACTGATTATTTATACAGTAATTTCTCATGAAGAAATTCATCACATCACTTTCACTTTCAGAGTTCATACCACTGTTATAAAACAGCGCCAATTGTACAGTAGGTTCGGAAATAACTGCTTTCATCATTTACGACTAAACCTGTCAGAGAAAACACTCTCGGGTTACACAGTTTGAAATTATGTTATCCAAAATTCTTCAAACTGACATCATTTTGTCCAAATAACAAATCAAATTAATTTGCCTGACCTCACTGATGCCATAAAGGCAAAAAAAAAAGGGAATATTAATCTGCCATGTTGGCCAATAAATAAACAATATAACACTTAGTAGGGTGGGTTATAAAAAAAATAAATAAATAAAAAAAACTCAACAGAGTTTTTGTTTCAACCACGTTACTTTATAACAGCTATAAACCAAATCTCCCTTAATGGCCTTTATTTTTTCTGCCTTTTTAATAAGTCAGAGTGAACTCACAGCTAGTCATATAAATAAGTGACGAAGAAAATATTAAAGTCTGACTGTTATAAAGCGCTGAAACTGGAGACTCCTTCCTTACATGGTAAAGAAACGGAACAAAAAAGTAAACCCACATTATATAAAGGTTCCATCCATCTAGGAACCTCTGTAGTCCAACTAGAGACTGTCGAGGGCGATGATGATTACCATTGTATGTGTTCTCATTTCACAACCGTTTTAGGACCTCTGGTCAACATTCACATGCACACCAGTTAACCTTTGGAGTCTTTGGAAGGAAACCGTGGAAGAAAACCAAGGGGAAGATGAAAACTCCATGTACACAGACCCGAGGCGGGAATCGCACCCTGACCCTGGGAGGGCAAGGTGACAGCGGTAACCACTAAGCCACTGTGCTGCCATATAAAGGTTCACTATATCAATAATTACATACTGTGCATTTTCCCATATAAATTGTGTGTAGTGACCCTCTCTAAGTCATATTAGAAAAAAAAATATTAGGGGCTTCTGAGTGGCGAAGCGTTAACAAGCTCGGCCTACTTCAAGTTTGAATCCCTGGTGATGCTGTAGCCTACTGCAGCTGGAGAGCCTTGATAGAGAGCTGATTGGCCGAGCCCTCTCAGCCATCGGAGCATCCTATCACTCTCACATCGATCATGGGGACGCTAGACAATCATGGGGTCATGCAAGCGGAAGGACTGGATAGTGCTATCCTCCGAGTGTGTTACGTGTCAAGCAGTTCGAAAAGATGCGGTTCGCTGATGTCTCAGAGGAAGCATGTGATAGCCTTCGCCCTCCCTGGTAATGAATCAATACCTTCTGACCAATCAGAAATAAGATCTATATTAAAGTACAAAATAATAAAGTTTTTTTTTTTCCCTGACAGATAAGAACATAGAGAATCCACCGTTTTTTTGTTGTTGTTTTTTAACAGTTAGCATGAGAAAGGGTTGAGAAAATGACCGCTCCACCCACCCACCCCCCCCCGAAATCCCTCCGCCGTCTCCGACTGTCTGATTAACTGATATTTCACAGCATGCTAAGCAGGGAAGAGGGTTGATGCTAACATTATGGCAGGAATCAGAAGTGAGGCGGCCAAACACATGGGCACGCTTCATGCACAAGGAGTTTCACAGTTGATTGTCCTTGAAAATTAATCAGAATGAAATGACAAAGCTGTGGGTGGTGGTGGGCTTTAAGAGATCGGAGCGGAATATTTATTTAATGTGCCTTAAGTGGCAACAGATGATATCTGCATTCCGTCTGAACTCCAGGGCTTCAAAGTGCCGTGGTCGACAAGGCAAGACATACGATATGAAATGCAAATGTAGTGGTTTCCAAAGGGGAGGGCACTTAAGGGCAGACCGTAGTGCTCTGAACTCTGTTGGAGGCATTGTTGTTTTGTCATTACCATAGCCACTGAACATTATTTTTTTTATCCAACAAGCTAACGATCATCACAAGCAACACTACTGACCAAATGATGTGCTTGAAAAGTCTGCTCATCTTTCTGAACAGTAATATTCCACTTCTGAATGCATTTTCATTTGTATTATTCTTACATACAGTATGGACGAGTCGGTGTGTCCATGCCGCAGGGAACGTATGCAGAATACAATTTCATTAGATGGCTGTGCCAAAAAAACAGAAAGAAAAGGGGGAAAAAATGAGCAAATGGGATTGAATAAAACCAAAAAAGGAGAGGCAGATATATGGCTTGTTTCACTTCATTAGAGAGAAGCGGGTGGGAGGAGATAGAGACAGTGAAAGACAGAGAGATGTAGCGATGGGAAGAAGGAGGAAGGGAAGGGAGTGTGTGCGGTGGGGGGAAGAGTGTGTGTGTGTGTGTATATATATGTGTGTGTGTGTGTGTCGGGGGGGGGGATTGTCTTTGGTTTCAACTGTTTGTTACATTTAAAGTACGCTAACTGAATCCCGAGCCCTTTTGAATATGAAAATGTACCAGACACTGTGAGAAATCAAGCAAAAGAGAGATGGAAAGAGCAGAGGGGGAGAAAAAAAAAGAGCGGAACAGAATAGCATGAGCAGGAGGAGGAGTGAGCGAAGCAAGTGATGCTGAGAGAGAGCGAGAGAGAGAGAGGGAAGTGAGAGAGCTTGGCTGAATTGTGAGTGGCTCACGACACTTAGTGAACAGAAGGTGTTTCTGCATGCACTGGCATTGCACTACTCTGCTGCAAGGACTCCAGCTCATCTCTCTCTCTCTCCCCCTCTCTCTCTCTTTCTCTCTATCCCTCTTTCTCTTTTCTCTCCACAAACCAGCCCTGCCTTTCAGCCTCTAATGCCTCAGCATCTCTGCTCAGCAACAGCCTTTTGCTCATCCTACACAAAATGATGAGCGACTCTCAAAAAAGGGCTCACTGGAAACCGGGCTGAGACCACTTCGGACTATTGAAATCACAAACAAAAGAACAGCAACAAAAAAAAAAGAGAGAGAGAGAGAGAAAGAAAAAAAAATGCCAAGGCAACTAGCATTCGTCTCAGACGTGCACTCGTTTCTGAGGAGCTGTCCGCCAAGAGAATGATGACTGGTCCGGATGGATACGAGCCACGCAGCTTGCCGACAGCTTCAAGTGACGGACTTTAATTTGCGTCAACAATTCGACAAAGTCGGTTACAGGCGAGGAAAAAAGAGTTCTGTTTGAGTTACGCGTTTGTGTGCGTGCGTGTGTGTGTGTGTATTTTTTTTCCCCCCCATCTTCTCATCTCGCTCTAATCAGCGCAGCAGTCACTGCAGAGAAGCAGGAGAGGGAGGACCGTGCTCATGCATGCAGTCTGGGCAGCTTGCATTTCCTGCGAGTGCACTGAATGCCACTTGGATTCCTCCTCTTTCTGTCTCTTTCACGCGAGGAGAACTAAGACATTGTAAGTCTGCCAGATTCTGGTCGCTGCTGAAAAGGAGGGGGGGGGAGGCTGCATTTGTACCACACTGGGATCTTTTTTACATTCCCACCTAATTATTGCAGGCACAAAAGGAGCAGCTGAATAGAGGTTGTCAGCCTCTGGAGAAGCGGTGAGTAGGAATCCTGTTTTACGTGATTTAAGAAGAATGCTTTTTTACCCTCGGCTGTCTCTCCCTTCGCTTCCCAATCTAACATGATTGAAGTGACTTGCCGTTCCCCCGTATTGACTCTTTTCTTTTGCTTGCCCAGATTATCTTTCACTTTGAGTAACAAAACACCATCAGCTAAATCGCATTAACGAAAAACAAACAAACAAAACAAAAAAAAACATGTTGCTCAAAATGAGACAAATCTAAAAAGATTCAATGAACTTCTTCTTCACGACACTGCAGGATATTCATGCTAATGGATTTCCTTCTAATTGGTCTGTATTTAAAGTGGACGCTAAGAAAGCCCCCTGGGTTGTTCCTCTGCTCTCTGGGCATCCTTTTGAAAATGGTTCCCCTGGTGGGGGGGAGCTGTCCGAGGCTGTGCCGCTGCGACAGCAAGCTCCTCTACTGTGAGGGGCTCAACTTGACAGACATTCCCCACAACCTAAGCAGCGCCACCGGATTGTCTCTGCGGGAGAACAACATCTCGGAGCTGCGCGAGGGGCACTTTATCGGCCTGTCGCAGCTCACCTGGCTCTACTTGGATCATAATAACATCGAGTACGTGGAGGAGAGCGCCTTCGAGAGGCTGCGGAGGATTAAAGAATTGGACCTGAGCACCAATCGGATAGAGACCCTGTCTAACGGAACCTTCAGACCCCTACCCAATCTGCGCATCTTGGATTTATCCTACAACAGACTGCAGTCCCTGGAGCCAGACCTTTTCCATGGGCTTAGGAAGCTTACTAATTTGCATTTACGGTACAATGCCCTAAAATTCGTGCCTGTACGGATCTTTCAGGACTGCAGGAGCATGCAGTTTCTGGATTTGGGCTACAACCAGCTGCAGAGCCTGGCCCGGAACTCATTTGCTGGTCTTTTTAAGCTGACTGAGCTGCATCTGGAGCACAACGAGCTGGTGAAAATCAACCTGGCCCACTTCCCCCGCCTCATCTCACTGCGCACACTCTACATGCGTAATAACAAGGCCACAATTGTGGTCAGCACCCTAGACTGGACCTGGCACTTCCTGGAAAAGATTGATTTCTCAAACAATGAGATTGAATACATCGAGCCTCATGTCTTTGAGAGTGTGCCCAACCTCAAGGAGCTCATGCTGGACTCTAATAAACTGACATATGTGGACCAGCGCATTCTGGGGTCCTGGACATCTCTGGGGAGTATCACCTTGTCCGGGAATGCATGGGAATGCAGCCGCAATGTGTGTGCCCTGGCCTCCTGGCTGAGCAGCTTCCAGGGCCAACGTGACAGTGCCTTGCAGTGTGCCAGCCCGGACATGGCCCAAGGCGAGGACATCCTGGATGCCGTGTATGCCTTCCAGCTATGCGAGGATGGCGTCGAGGTCACCACTCAAACCTACACAGCCACCAGAGACCTGGCCAGAGGCTCCATTTTTAAAGGTCCTACTAGGACACCATATGACTTACAAGACATGGAGGGTGGCGAGATAGTGACAAATTCCTTCACAGTGACTTCAGCCACCGATGACCTGGAGAGCACCATGCAGATCCACAAGGTAGTAACAGGCACCATGGCACTCATCTTCTCATTTCTGATTGTAGTGCTGATGCTCTATGTGTCTTGGAAGTGTTTCCCAGCTGGCGTGAGGCAGATGAGACAGTGCTTCAGCAACCAGCGACGCAAGCAGAAACAAAAGCAGACCATGCAGCAGATGGCCACCATGTCCACCCCTGAATACTATGTTGATTACAAACCCAACCATATCGAGGGGGCCCTCGTCATCATCAATGAATACGGATCCTGCACTTGCCAGCAACAGGCATCTCGGGAGTGTGAGGTGTGACATTCTGGCTGCTGGATAACTTGCAATCGCGAATTTTGTTGGATCAATGTACATGGGACACGCTTTTACACTGCATTACACTGTGCTGCTTTCTCAAGGAGGCTTGATGGCACATTTGGGGGGAAAAAAGGACAAGGCCAAGGATTTACTGCAAATCTTAAATGGTTTTTTGACGGACCTGGCTTTTGGGACTGGTTTACAAGCAAGAACGAGAACCTTCCTTTTGAGGAATACAGGGACTAATCAAGGTCAAGTTGTGAAGCGTGGATATTTGAGCTTTAATATGTCTTTCTACTCCAGAAGATTTAAAGCTTATGAGGACATTGATGAAAACATGCTTTTTTTTCCATTGTGGTATCAAAAATCTAAATGGGTTTAAAAAAAAAAAATGAAATGAGACAAGTATGTGTAAAATATGTTAAAACTTGCAGAAGAGTGGGAAATAAAAATACAAGAAGCTATCTTATTTCTTTTGTAAATTATGGAAGAATCAAATGTTTAAATAAATCTAAAGAAAAAAAAAAGCAATTCACAGTAGTCAGGTCTGGAAATAATCTAAGGGTAGGATTTGCAGGGTGATGATAATGTATTTACAAAGGCGGTCTCGTCACATGGTTTTGAAATGTCAAGTCTTAATCTGAAATTCTGA
This sequence comes from Clarias pachynema, assembly GCA_030014365.1. Classification (NCBI taxonomy): domain Eukaryota; kingdom Metazoa; phylum Chordata; class Actinopteri; order Siluriformes; family Clariidae; genus Clarias; species Clarias pachynema. The sequence continues at coordinate 18,262,558 of JAQMYL010000013.1, read as the reverse complement.
ATTCAGATCTCCCCCTTGCTCTCTCTCTCTCTCTCTCTCTCTCTCTCTCTTTCTCAACCTGCTTCTCACCGTATGTGAGGGATAATCACTGTGCAGATTTGACGTTACTGTTGTCTTTGCTTTTTTATGTACTCCCTATCTATGTCCCTCCCCTTACACATTAAGCTTATTAGCAGAGGAACGAGAAAAGGGGACGCATGACACATCCAGAACGGATGGTGAACCATCTTTTACATGAGCAAGTCATGATGCGATATTTGTGTTTTAAAAACCAGAACGAGAGTGTTTAAAGGCTCAGTCATATGAGCTTATTGCTTTCTCATGCTTGACAGAAGTGAAATCAGAGCGAGACCAAACAAAGCCTTAATATTCAGCTAGAAATGATGGTTATCCGGCAGTTCTACTGTGAACCTTTGAGAAATGAGCCTGTTATATATCTATATATAAAAAAAAAAAGAGTCCCTTTCTTTCCTTTTATCCTTTAAGGTGCTTGTTGAGTGAGCGTTGGCAGGCATAGACGTGTATCCCCTGGCATTGGCAGATTGACAGAAAGGAGATGGTGGTTTTGTGAAAGAAGGTGTAGACTGCTCTCTAGTGTCCCAGCACCAGCAGTAGCGAGAGCAAGCCCTTGACGCTTCTTACCTTTCCATGTGTGAGACTGCGTGTGTGCTCGTATGCTCGGTGGCAAAACCTTTGCATTCAGAACACACACAAGACGGTCAGGGGAAGTAAACAAGAGAGAAGCTCTGAAGCAAAACATTGGTCTACTGTCACGCACAGCATTACCGGATCTCGCTATCATGGCCACGGCGAAGGGGCTCGAGCTAAATGTGTCCGAATGTGTCTTTATATCTGATTATTTAAACGTGGATTATGAAATTCATGGTCTAGACTGTTCTTTTGACTGCATGTGTGGCTTGAAAAAAAAGATTTAAAAAATGACAGAAACTGTGAAGAGACCTGAGCAGGGATTTTTATAAAGCTACAAAACAGATGAACCCCAAACGCCATCGAGACTTGATTCCAATCAAACTGTCCTATTTTCAACACTGTATTTCACCACAAAGAGCTAAGCCAAAATAAATTCTTGAAACGTATCCCGATTGTTGTATCTCATGCTGAAATGTGACGCATTATTCATATTCCAATGGCATATGCACATGTTTTCAGGTACTGATCCTTGAGAGAATTGATTGCTCTTGAGCTCGAAACACAAGAGCAGTATACAGTTTGTGGGGGGAAAAAAAGAAAGAAGAAACAAAGGGCTGGCGTGTAACTATGAGTCTCATCGTGTGGTTGCACATGCAGGATGACAGATGCAGGGAAAAGCATTGTTGATGCTCATGATCTTCTTTTCATGCCGCTCTATTGAGTTCTGAGAAACAATAAGCTCTGAATAACACAATACGAGCATGGTCCCGCTCCACAAACAACAACGTGCTCGAGATTTGTCAAGGACTCTAGTATGTGATTTCACTCGTTCTCATTTTGTAATGATGAATACGTGCCTCCCCTTATGATAATCCTCCTTATTCCCATCCCACACATCACTTCTGCCCTATTTTTAGGCCCCCTCGGCTTGCTCGGTATCAATGTTGCATAGTCTGGGAACTCTGCGGCCAACGATGGGTTGGCAGTTCTATTGATTTCCGCTCCCTAGATTTCTGAGGGGTCATGAATATTTGAGGAGGTGGGACGCTGAGGCCGCAGTCGAACCGCAAAACTTCCGGTTTCGTGTAATGAAAAAAAGAAAAAGAAAAACGAAGATGAGCTGGGGATTTTCGCTCACACCAGAGCTTATTTTTCCTCACAATTAAAAAGTTAGTACGATGATTAGAATCTGCCATGACGCTTACCTACATCCGTTTGTTTTTACCCTTGAGAGCTCTTGTATAATTAGAATCCAGAAGGAAGCCATGAAGGTTATCAACTTTTTTCACATTTGTGTGAAGCTGCTACATAGACAATGAACTTGTACATGTTTAATTAAAAGTAAAAAAAAATATATCCCTATTAATGGAATTAGCATTTTTTTTAAATTTTCATTACCACCGTGGTTTATTTAGGTAATGTGGGGGCTTGAACACTGTTCTCTGTGTTTTAAAGTTCCTGGAAATAGTCAACTGTTAGGCTGATTGGAGCGGTGCGCGGTCAAGTGTGCAGTACTGTGCAAAAGTCTTAATGTAAATTACATTAAAGAAAGAGGAATATGCAAAGTGCCTAAAAACTGGTTGTTTATGTAACAACCTCAGCAGCAGCCTCATTTCCTCTCCCGTCCATTCCAAACACGTCATCACCTGCACCTGTATCTCACTGGTTCATGCCTTCACTTAGATGATTTTAATGCTGATCCATAGGTCACTAAGTGGCTTAACAAACAAAAATCATTACTCTGGAACTGCTCAGGCACAGGACTGAAAAGGAATGAGAGACAAAATCTTGCCAAGAATGAGAGCCAAAAGCATCATTCAGGAGAATGAAGAACCTGGAGAACTATTCCTCAAGGCTATATTAAAAATATATAAATCTGGCACATTTGAAGCAAAATATGAAAAAATGAGAGGAATCAAGACTTTTGCAGAATACTGAAGTGCACTGGATGCTAAATTGTATAAAATCCTGAACCAGAAAACCATTATGTTTTATTAACTATCATCATAAAGTTAAAATGTAATTTCATTTAACACGATCCGACAAAAAAGCCCAGTGTCTGGAACACCAGCGTGTCCTTGAATCCAGACCACACATACAGGCATACACCGATGAGACAGCAAATGAGACAGACATTTAAATTTGCCCAATTTTACTCATTAAACACATTTTGATTGGTTGGGGGATTTTACAGAATGAGACCAATCATTGTGTTACAGTAAGTCAGTATTTCCATCATGCCCAGTGAAAGGTGAAAATTTCCCAGTGGTGTTACTGTACGTAGCTAGACTCCATTCAGATGACAGCTTTGAAGGATGAGCTGCTGCTAAACGGTAACGCTCACTGATTCTTCCACCACTTCCACTGTGGTTGATGGTATAAACACAGGCATGACCAGAAAAACAAAATGGACTCGGCTAAAAATGATCTGAAACTTTGGACTTTAAGGGAAAAGGGTTGGATATTGACATGCTTTCTTCTACTGTTTCTCATATGTATACAAAATAGATGAAAAGGAAGAACAAAAAGGAATATTTAATATGGACGGATCTAGTACTGATATGGTTCATTAGTATTGTGTGTGTGTGTGTGTGTGTGTGTGTTAAGCACTTGGCTAGCAGCCTTAAAGAGCCACCAAGAGTTTAGTAAGAGATTCATTTTCTCCAGCTGTGTTCTAAATCTACACGAAGTTGAACTGCCCACAGAAACACAACTACACTTTCACTGTGAAATAAAACCACTTTTATAAGTTGAAATCGATTTAATTCGAGGTTTTAATCAATTGTGCATGATGTAAGTTTAGTTTCAATTACTGGATTTCATTAAATCATGAAAAAACAGAGTTTTAACAACTGTACTGACAACTTTGTTTTGTTTTTTTCTAATATAGTCAAATCATTTGAAATTAAAATAATCACATAACTGCAAAATTTAATAAATAAGAAATGAATGGAATGCTTGAAGGACAGCCAAAGCACTGAATCTCTCAGAAGCCATTTTTGAAGGTTGTGTGATTTAAGTGTTAACCTTTTAGTTCTAACCTAAGCATTATATAAACTTTTTTAATGGATTTAAATTATTTGTAAATTTGCATTCTAATTATTTACATCATTTTCTGTATCAGAATGTCAGATGTCAATTACATATAAAAAAAAACATCAGTTCATGATTATGACATTATTTATTGCTTATTTTATTAAATCGTTCAAAAGATTAACATTTAAACATGAATTATTAATTTATATATTTTTATTTCCTATTCCCGCTTTTTACTCATTTATTTACAGTAATGAAATTAATTAAATTCTTTATTTATTCATTCATTTTAATGTAAAAATTCCATACTGACAACTTTTTTTCTTTTTTTAATTGCATTCTTTAAATTGAGTGTGTGAACACTATAATAGATTAAAGTTCTACTTAGGGAGCCTCCTGACCAGTAGAAGCGCTTATTTATAAAAATAAAAAGAAAGGTTTTGTCTGTACATTGGTCAGAACTCGCTCTTTTAATGATAATTTTACGTTTCATACACTGCACGACCCGAAACAAATTGTCTGTCCATTTTGTAACAGCATCACACAAAACTGGCTAGACAGAATTGAATGAAACTTTGCCAGTGCTTAGGTGTTGAGTGGAAGTGAAGTTATGAACATTTTTGTGCCAGATTAGAAAGGTACTGAGTATGCGTCAAACTTTTGGAGTCCTTAGATCTCTGCGTTTAATCTGCACCATCAGTGAATCTAAATGTGGAGTAAAAGTGATGTTATGAACAGTTATGTGGTGGATTTAATAATCTACTTTATAATAATCTACTAATGCGCTA
>JAQMYL010000013.1:18237613-18257879 GCA_030014365.1 Clarias pachynema | reverse complement strand
GAGTTCTGCTGTACAGAAAGACACACAGACATGTACGTGGACTTCAACCTCAAATAATAATAATAATAATAATAATATCACTGGTTACATTAAAGATCAGCAGATTATTTTTAGCTTTAACCTTTTAACTATTTCTACAAACTCTTTTCCGGACAAATCAATAATAAATTAATCAGAATATTTAAACAAATGCCTGAATTAAATATGAAATTATTAAACATAACAAATGTGCATCTCCTGTTCTGGCTATGGATTCCACTTCTCATTTTAAACGCAATATAACTTATGCATAGCAAAGACTCTAACAAATGGAAGAGAAAAAAGAAAAAGAAATCACAAAATACAGAAATACATTTCAGCACTTCTTATGTAACGATAATGACTCATAATGAACTGTTAAACGTTCTAATTTTCCTCAGACATAAACAACACCTTAATTGTTTATCAGCGTGAAGTCGGCTCTAATGTTCCGCATAACAAAAGCATCACTTCAGTCGAAAATGTAAAGAAGCACATTTCTGGCTGAACCCCAGTCTTATCCGAGCAGTTCTTCTTCTGTGTGTGTGTGTTTTCGTGCTCACGACTGTCTCCGTGTTTGAATTTTGGAGCAGACATGCGAGCAGAGACGCGGAGACGAGCGCTCTGTCATCTCCGTCATTTCGGAGACACACAAACAATCAGCAAAGGCAATAATCTCACTGTAGGCTAATTAAGAGATGATTCAAAGCCAGTCGGGGCATTTTGTACGATGAGTCAGTTTTACACAAAATCTCTGAGACACCAAAGGGTAAAAGCTCATGTGAACTTCCTAACATCTCCGAAACAGCCACGCGACCTTCTCTAACAGGATTGGAATAACATGTCTGTTTTATTTATTGTGCATTTTGGTGCATTTCTAACTAATGGTGTAACATAGAGGGTGAACCCAATGCTTACAGATTTATTGAAATAATTCAGCGCAAACTAAGGCTAAAGTGACGCATATCTGATTCACTGACCAAATCTGATTTAACATGACCCGTGTCTGAACAGATCACGCTCCTAATCTGCCCCACATCCGCACAGGAACAGTGTGTCCCGTCATGTGATGTCACATGTTCAGGCTCAGCATAGGCGTGTTTTCTGGCTTCGTGTCTTGCGTTTAAATGCCGTAACTTTTAAGATCTCTTCATTCATTCATTCATTCATCTTCTATACCGCTTTATCCTTGATCAGGGTCGCGGGGGGCCTGGAGCCTATCCCAGGAGACTTTCGGGCACAAGGCGGGGTACACCCTGGACAGGGTGCCAATCCATCGAAGAAGATCTCTTCAAGCATTGTATAGTTGTGACATGAGATGTGTAACATCAACATCGCCCTACATGCTTCTAATCAATTATGAAATGCTACGAGTTTAAGTACCAGAGCTCGCTCGGAATCAGGAACACATTTGCACGCTCACAGACCGATAATACCTGTGTTTTGTACTTTTCTTTTCAGCTTATTTTTTTCCCAAACAAAAAATTTTTTGCTTTATTTCCGATGCTGCTGAAATCCTACTGGCGACTTTTAAGGTGACCCATTTTGTTTCTTTTCATCGCTTCTATCGCATGACAAGCTTAGCTACTCGGCTAATCATTGCATCTTCAGGTGCTTACATTTCAACCAGATTTGGTGATTATTATTTCTCTTTACTTGAAAAAAAAAGGGGCGTCTGATTAAGTAGCGCATATCGAGGTGATAAACATAAGAATCAAAAAGATCAGATTCTAGGTGGTTTGAGCTGTTCACACTTGCAGGGTAAAAATTTGGATTTAGGAGTTAATGCAGATACTACAATATTAGGTTGATTTGAATTTGAAATTTGTTTACTTTCTATGTAAAAAAGTCTATAGAAATCAAATACATTCTTTTAAAGTTAAACTTGGGTCATTTCTACCTTAAAATGTAGCGTAAAGTCATAAAGTTTTAGCAACAAATATCAAATAGAAGGTGGAGTCAATGCAAAGAGGTTAATGTGAGGATGCACTTTAGGGTGTTTATGCAAAAACAGCGGTGCCAATGCAAATGTTCTGATTTAAATACGCCATTTAATTTAAAAAAATATAAACTAATTAGGAACTCGTACAGGTTGTACTCGTACTTATGTAATATTATAAACTCGTACTTATGTAATATTATAAATGTGAGAGAATCTGATTTTCAATGTATTTATTTGTCTGTTTGTTTGTTTTTCCATTTGTTTTCTCTTACCACTTAAACCTGTACAGTAACACAAAGGGCAGAATAAGGCAGGATTAGATTAATTTGAATATGCAAATTTTTCTATTCAAACTCTTAAATAGTAATAACGAAAGATTGATTGAAAATATTCATTTTAGGAGCGTTTCTGCTTCAAAGTGTTAAGTAAGGATAAATTCAAAACGATCGATCGATCTGTCAGGACTTGTGGGTGATATTTTAGTATGAATTTTGTTTGTGTTTCTGCTCAAAAGTGTAAAACAGCAGGTTGATTCAATGCAAAAAAAAAATTCATTTATCAAACGTAGTGTTTAAACTGGTACAAATGAATTGCAGGTGATTAATTTGAAGACAAATAAATGAATGAATAAATAAATAAATAAATAAATAAATAGTTCTGCTCAATTTTCTAAAAATCATCTCAGTTGTTTAAAATCAATATTAAGAATTTGAAGTTTACTGCAGGAAAATTTTAGTATTTGCCGCATGTTTATATTAACAATGCAAACATTATTTAAAAAAATTAAACATACACACTTTTATTTTGTGCATGTATCATATTTTGAATGTTTTTTCGAATCTTTCATTTAAAATTATGCTTGAGTTCCAGATTTACGCAGATCAAATTTGTATTTTTAGTTTTAAAATATTTATTGTACATTTGAAATTGAATGAAATTCTGCTTTTGTTTTTACAAACTTTAAACATGATCATTATTTATCATTAATTTACATATTTTTTCTGTATCCCTTTTTCTGCCACTTTTCTCATAATGCATTTTTCACTTGTATTTTAATTCTTATTATTGATCTTAACCTCTTTTTTTTTTTTTAAGTGAAAATCTCAATTAATGTTTCCATTCATGACGTCAAATACTCAGTTATTCCTCTTAATGAATCTCAACACGCTTATGAGCACTCCTCACTCGAGCTTGTGAGCGGACACATTTCGGTTGATTTGCTTCTTTTCATCTTTGTTTCTCTCCTCCTCTTCCTCCATCTTCACCAGCCTGATCAGTTTAACCAGCGTCTAACCCGAACCTCATCCTTCTTGTCACCGGCGTCACGGGATTCATCATGGTTTGCGTCAGGGCCGTGAGTAACGAGCACTTCCCTCCGGCACACACAGCCGTGCTGCCAGGAAGGCGTCGAGCTGCACACTGAGATGTTTTATAGATCTCAGAGATGAGCTGTGAACGCTTATTTGCACGGCTTAGCTGACGACGTTCATTTCCATAGAACAACACGCACGTTTTGGTTTCTATCACGGAGCGACGGCAAATCACAGCGAGCGGGAACGTCGTGGGTGGATTATAAACGACGCTGCAAATCACACGAGGGAAACCTATTGGAACGACAATCACAGCTAATATGGATTACAGAGAAAAAACATATGAGTATATAGCAACAGCATGCGACGGATGATGAACGATATGAGTGTTTACACACCTACAGGGCTTTTATGTTAAACAGGGAACAAATTGTGGGTTAAGTCATGAATCATGTAGAAGGGCAGAGTCAAGGCTTACAAAGCGGATTATCTCTCTCTCTCTTTCTTTCTCTCTCTCTCTCTCTCTCTCTTTCTTTCTCTCTCTCTCTCTCTCTCTCTTTTTTACATTTTTAAACAAAAACAAAACCATACCAGCTTTAATCTTCCCAAAATATCTTTTTGAATTCTTTTCAGAATGTAGTTTTCAATTTATTCATTGATTCATTCTCTTTGGCATTTATCCTGGATCCCAGGGGTCATATGGATGAGCAGGATACACCCCCTTTAATAGGATGATAATCCATCGCATGGCAGAAATGCACACACATCCAATCGGACACACACACACACACACACACACACACACACACACACACACACACACACACACACACACATTATGGGCAATTCGGAATCACCAGTCAGTCTACATATCATATCTTTGGAATGTGGGAGGAGACCCCACACACGCACAGGGAGAACAAGGCAAACTCCACCACACTACACCATGGTGCCAACTTAGTTTTTAATGATTTTTTAAAATATGTATCTTATTTCATTTATTTAATTTGCGTTCCTTCTTTTTTCATATTTATGTATTTGCATATTTGTTTGTTAGACCTGCAGGTGAAGTGGTATAAGAAATAATGATCAGCTATTTTGCTGAAATAAAAAATGGGGGGAAATGTAAATAAATAAATTAATTTATTAATTTATTAAAAAATACAGTGGGCTAGAGAAATGGAGAGACAATTAAATAAATAAATAAATAAACTAAAGCTGCTCTCTGTTAATTAAACCTAGGTTGTGGAGCTAACTAAGAAATAGATAAACCATCCGACAAAACCAACCAACCAGCCAGCCAACAACTGACCAACAACCAACCAACTGAACAAACAACAACCAAAAAACTGACCAACAACCAACCAACCAAACAACAAACAAACAAACAAACAAACAACCAGCAACCAACCAACCAAACAAACAAACAAAAACCAACCAACCAACCAACCAAACAAACAAACAAACAACCAGCAACCAACCAACCAAACAACAACCAACCAACCGACCAACCAAACAAGCAAACAACCAGCAACCAACCAACCAAACAACAACCAACCAACCAACCAAACAACCAGCAACCAAACAACCAAACAACAACCAACCAACCGACCAACCAAACAAACAAACAACCAGCAACCAACCAACCAAACAACAACCAACCGACCGACCAAACAAACAAACAAACAACCAGCAACCAACCAACCAAACAACAACCAACCGACCAACCAAACAAACAACCAGCAACCAACCAACCAAACAACAACCAACCGACCAAACAAACAAACAAACAAACAACCAGCAACCAACCAACCAAACAACAACCAACCGACCAAACAAACAAACAACCAGCAACCAAACAAACAAACAAACAACAAACTGACCAACCAAACAAACAAACAACAACTAACTAACCAAATAAATAAACAGTGATGGTTCAATGGAGGAAAAAACTAAATTTGAACAATGACATGAGATGTTATGTAATTAAATCAATAAATAGAAGAACATTCAGTGATAAGATGACTTTAAATAAATAAATAAATGAATAATGACAAACCAAAAATCAATAAAACAAAATAAAACAAAGCACTCCTAGTGGTGAAGTATACCAGGGTTTGACACAAATGATGGCCCGATGACTCGACACCAGTAAAATACAGTACTGTATATACTGTACAGTCCAGCCAGGTGATCGACCTGTTCTGGTCCTGTTTTGAACCATCTGGCCACATCCCACACACACACACACACACACACACACACACACACACACACACACACACACAGAACTTAATCTCCTTCTTCCAGAAATTATTCAGACAGCCAAAATATTCCTGCAAGTTTACTCAGTGTTTTTTTCCTTCTTCTTGTAATGATGAATAAAATCCAGCTAAATAACGCTGAATAAGAAGCCGTGCCGCTGCTCGCACACTCAGAAATCACGCGAGTCACACTTCAATATCCACTTAAGTTCTCCTCGCAGCACAGGTTTTACAGTTAATGAGTGATTTTTATGTTTGTTGTTGTTGTTGTTGCTTTTCTGCTACCAATGCTGAAGAAAGTGAAGAAGCTAAACTAGCGTACTAGATTATACATGAGGTCATGATGCTGTGTTCTATTTATACGCGGTAAAGGAGGACAGAAGCACACCGGGTCCTGTGCAGCATCAACCTGAAGCATTCTTACCTACTGTATGATGAGGCACGGCTTCAATTCCAGGTGAAATAATCCCGCTCACTGTTGGGTGAGGATGTGTGCAATAATAATAATAACAATAATAATAATAATAATAATAATAATATTATTATTAGTAGTAGTAATAATAATAACAATAATAGTAGTAATAATAATAATAATAACAATAATAATACTATTATTATTATTATTATTATTATTATTATTATTATTATTATTTATTTATTTATTTATTTATTTATTAATTATATACCTTAAAATAAAATAAAAAATACTATTTAAAAAGGTCTACTTTGTGTTTATAATTTGGACAAATTATCGAAGTGTATATATAAGTAGTTAACTAACAGGCTCATTAAAAAATATCATATACAGCAGAACCACGGCATACAAATGTAAATTTAGCTCGTTTGTATTGCATTACGATTGCATTGTATTAAAAGTTTGTATTGCAATACGAATTTTCCCATAAGAAATAATGTAAATGCAGATAATCCATTCCAGGCACCCAAAAAAAAAAGTGTGGAAAAAGCATGATACTTTTAAATGCATGCCAAAGGCAAGGTTGGTAAAATCCGTAAACCTGCTTCACTTTGCTTTCCATTAACACAAACAAGTATTTCGGCTCGGTTTGTTAGTTCGTAAGCCGAAAATGCTTCATATGCCGATGCAAATTTCTTGCAAAATTTTATTTCTTAAAGCAAAAATTCATAATGGAAGGCATTCGTGTGCCGAGGTTCCACTGTTCACATTTACGGCCAGGAATTAAATTAAAACCTGAATAAAATCTGGCATCGGCTCCTTGAAAACCTCCGGAGTAGATGGAGCGAGACGTGAAGCGAGAGAAAGGAGAGGAAGAAAGTAGAAGAGTTTACTGCGAACAAAATCAGGATGCTGAGCTGAATGGAAGAGAGAGAGAGAGAGAGGGAGAGAGGGAGAGGGAGAGAGCCACAGGGACGATGAGAATCGATAGTCCATCATCTGTCCTCCGTCACTCTTCCTCAGCTTTCACTCTTCCTCATTCAGACCTGTTCACTCTTACTTCAATTATTCCACCGTATCGTTCACTTCTTACTGGAACTTTCGGAGTTTAAAAGTGAAAAATAAGAAATATTAATTATATAAACCACTATATACAGTATATACACTGAATATGATATAATACACGCAAGTAGGGGGCGCTTTTTCACACTTCAGTTATCATTTTGGGTGCTACAGGTTGTTTGTGGGCGTGGCTAAGCACAAGTGCCATGAGCATGCTTTGCTGATTATTTATCACAACACATTAGTATACAAATACACCATTTGTTTTGGCTGGTTTGGCAACTGTTCACAAAGTGCACATCGCCACCTACGGGGCTTAAATAGAACAACTAATACCATAACATATATTTGATTTCGGTCATTACTGTTCTCATAATGATGCCGAGCCCCACTAGTTTGTAACACACACACAGACACAGACGGTACGCTACCGGACATATCGTACTTCCCCATATACTTTTCTCTTTATAAAGAGAAGACTCGGGGGCCGGCTCAGGGTTTGACGCATCCCAAACCAAACAGCTTCCTGATGTGTTCGTGTTTGTGTTTGAACTGCTCTCATCTCTCAAAACCTCGCTCAGATATCAGAGTCATTTTTCCACACACACAACATCAAAGAAGTTCGTTCTACAGAGCGAACCGGCATAAGACATGGTGATTACGCTGGGATACGACAACAGCTGCTGGTGATCGCAACCCCATTGAAGCCAAGGGCCCTGTGCATACACAAGCTCTCTCTCTCTCTCTCTCTCTCTCTCTCTCAGGCTCTCTTGCAGGAAATACATACTGAAAATAAGGCTTGTTTACGTGTGTGTGTGTGTGTGTGTGTGTGTGTGTTTGATTGAGGTACCTTTTTTATTTGGTTGGTGGTTTTTACTAGTATGGTAACTAATAACTTTAACTAATAACTGTAACTAAATAAATAAATAAATGATTTCATGTCTCTTTTAATGTTGTTGCAAATAACATTTGTTGCAAATAAAAAAAAATAGATCAGATGTTATAGGCAGACACATGTCTCCTGCTGACTAGCTGCTACTGTGGTGGGAGACACGCCCTCAGGGACGTGGCATACATACTGTATACTAAAGAGGAATGAGCAGTACACTCGACGCACACTGGTCCATACGACACACACCCTCACACTTACCGTAGCAACACAAACACACTCTCATTACAGCAGCATGCACACACTCAACAAACATTTATTACATGAAAAAAACAAACTTACCTATGTTGAGAGAGGAGGTGACAGAGGCGAGCGGTGTAGGAAGTACAAAGCGGGAGAGAGAAAGAGAAAAACAAAGAAAAAGTCAGAAAGAACATGCTTAGAGTAAACATGAAAAATGTAATTTATTTAATAACTTCTATTGAGAGTTTGAGGAAAAAACAACAGGACACTCAGATAACCACGCAAATGACCTAATCTAATCAACACTAGACTAACCTGACCCAATCTATCCTTACCCAACCCACCCTAACCTAACCTAATGAACCCTGGTCTAACCCAATTTACCCTAACCTAAACGAATCTTCCCTTACCTAACCCAATACACCCAGCCCTATCCCAATACCTGTATAATACTAACATGACCCAATCCAACCAACCCTGCCATAACCTAACCTAACTCAACCATAGTCAAACTAATTTACTGTCACATACTGTAACCCAATCCACTATAACTTAACTCAACCTAATTTAACCCAATCCAACTTAACCCATTCTGGCCTAACCAAATGCAACTTAAACTAACCCAGGCTAAACTAATACAATCCAAGTTAACTTAACCCACGCCAGGCCAAGAGAAACTAACCCGACTTAATCTAACTCAACCCAAGACAAACTAACCCAACATATCCCAATCTAATCAAACCAAAGCTAAGCTAACCCAACCCAAACCAACCTAGTCAAACCTAACCCATCCTTATCTAATAAAACCTAACCCAAGACAACCTAACCTAAGTCATGCCAAGCCAACCTAACCCAACCTAACCCAACCTAACCTAACCCAACCTAACCCAACCTAACCAAACCCAACCTAACCCAACCTAACCAAACCCAACCTAACCTAACCTACTTAACAAAGTCCAACCGAAGCCAACCTATCATAACCCAGCCTAACCTACCACACGCCATTATAACTTAACCTAACCCTCCGTCCTCCCATCCCTTCGTTGATTTATCTGGTCCTTCCTTCGTTTCTTCCTTCCTACTTTTATTTACATTGAAAAGGAAAGAAATAGAAAAAAAGAAAGAAAAATACGTCCTTTAAAAAAATAAATCTACTTATTTTCCTTGTAATTCCATTTTACAGAAATAGTGGATAACAGTGCATCTTTTGCTCAGAAAGTATTTACATCACACCCGTACTGTGTGTCAGGATAATTCCTGAGGTTGTTGAGAAGAGCGATGAGGGCCGAGTGGTGCCAGGCATTGCCCTCTGCACACTGTCTGATTACATTCACTGCACCGAGCAAAGATTTATTCCACTTATGAAAGGAAGCGGTGCCAGTTAGCAACTGCACTCCCCTGACACGTGAGATCTCTATTTCCACCCACATCAATCCACACACACACACACACCCACACACACACACATACATATTCAGAACCATTCAAAAAGTAGAGAGATAAATATGAATGTTTACTCTGGAGATGATCTTCAGCAGCTCAGATTCCATTACAGTAAAAACGTCAGTGTAGGCAAAAGCCACAATAACAGCTTCTACGTTATGAAGTCACTACCTCTGAGGAAAGCATCAATATAAAGGTGACTCCACAAATGTCTCTCTGATATTATATTTACACAAATAACCGGTGTGCTGCATAAGTATCCACCTGCCTGAACCTCTCCACATTTTGTAGTGTTCCAACTTGAACCTGGACGGCTTTTCCTTGGCACTGAAATCATTCATCTAAACGAAATATCCCATTTTATTGACAAAATTCCTGCACAGCCTGTTTATTAGTTCTGGTGCTACACAAAATTAGTTGGGTTCCTGGAAACACCTCAGACCTATGTTGAAGCAACATCATGAAGAACACCACCCTTGGTGGCACTGAAGAAAAGACAGGACGCAGAGCTGGAGATGTTGAAGTTCCCTTTGGAAGTTACAAGGATACATAGGATCCGGAATGAGTTCATCAGAGGAATAACCCATGTTAGATGTTTTGGGAATAAAGTCAGAGAGGCCAGATTGAGGTGGTTTGGACATGTTCAGAGGAGAGATTGTGAATATTTTGGTAGAAGGATGCTGAAGTTGGAACTGCCAGGCAGGAGGTCTAGAGGAAGACCAAAGAGTATGGAAGTACAGTAGTGAGAGAGGACATGAAGTTAGTTGGAGTGAGAAAAGAGGATGCAGAGGATAGGGTTAGCTAGGTTTAACCTTGGACTACTCCTCTGACAAATGTTCTCTCATGGTGGATGGTCTCTTCTAGATATAATATTTCCTCTTGGTACCCTTTCAGTGAGAGATGGCCATGCTCGTTACCTTGAAGGAAACACACTGAGAACCATAAACGCCCCATGACACTTGGAGATATCCTGACGATGATGGTAGAATAAACACAGATAAATTTGCAACTTTACAAACATCTCCACTTTGCATTCGATCCAAACCCTGAGTTTTGACTGTCAAAGGCTGGTGAGAAGAATGATCGATCCTGGGTTCGATGTCTGGCTTTACATGTGCATGAATTCGTGTTTTGTGAATGTGTATTATTGCATGAGTGTTTTTACCTCCAGGCTGAACATAACTCAATTACACCAATTATTGATTGCGTACGCTTCAATATTTTATTTTCATGTAATTCCATAATCACACGTCGATATATGAATTCATCTGTGGCATGTTAACATGCATCACCATTTTGTTTAGCTATTATTAATAATGTTCTCGGTGCAAACTGAATCCATGCACAGCACTACCTTCATTACGTTTAAAGGAAGACTGGGTGTATATGAAGAAGAATGGACCACTGTTTGCCTGAGGATATTTAGTTTGGGGAAGAGAAATTAACTATCAAAATGTAAACAGTACAAATGGCTTATGGTGCTTAAAATTGATCAAAGAGTGGTCAGTTGTTGTTTATTTTGGCTTTGCTCCTTCTTATCAATTAGTAGTTTTATCCTCAAAACCAAACCGAGCTTATGGTAATGATGCCCTGACTTCAGTAAACTTAATGCCATCAACTGATTTTGTAATGGAGGTGTTTGTCAGGACTGCGAGAAAAATCATGCCATTTGTTTATCTTTAGGAAACGCTTTATCCCGGGCAGGGTCACCATGTTATAAATTAGGGAAATATAATCAACTCAGGTGGCACGGTGGTGTACTGGTTAGCACTGTCGCCTTGCACCTCCAGGGTCCGGGTTCGATTCCTGTCTATGTGTGCATGGAGTTTGCATGTTCTCCCCATTATTGGTGGGTTTCCTCCGAGTACTCCGGTTACACAGGGAGAACATGCAAACTCCATGCACACAGATACAGGAATCAGGCCTGGCCGGGAATCGAACCCGGACCCTCGAGGTACAAGGCCATGGTGCTAACCACTACACCACTGTGCAACCTACACTATTACATTCCTGTAAAAACAACACATGCTATGGAAACTTATGAGAACATATTCTATCAAGGTTAGCATTAGCAGGTAGTGTTAGGGTTGTGGTGACTTCGATCATATGCATTATAATCCAACATTCACTATGACTTCCTGAAATCTTTTGTAATCTGATTGGTGGAAAAGTTAATGCAAACACCCAAATTCACAGATGGCTACAACAGTTACACTGGCAAAAAGTGACCGGTTGGTTGACAAGAATAATTAATTCCAATTATCCAGTCAGTTCAGGGGCTCAAACTGTTTGACCTTTGAGCAAGACTCTTAACGCGGACTGCTCAAATGTTTACCCAGCCACTGAGAATCAGTTCCGGTCCCAAGCCCGGAAAAACTGTGCAGGTTGCGACAGAATAAAGGCACAACCCCCCAGAATAAAGGAACAACCTCCAAGCAAAAATAAACAAATAACAAGGATTAATCAGAAGGTCCCTGATTCGAGCCGCGGCATTGTTTAGCTGCCACTGTTGGGTTCTTGAACAGGGTCCTTCACCCACAACTGCCCTGTAAGAAACTGTAAAAACCTGCTACTCCCCAGGGGTGCGGAGTATTTACAGTATCACCTGATGTGCCTGATACCACATGGATAGACCCTTACCCCCTTACCATATACAGTACAGTCAGTTCCGGTCAACTAATCTGACTGGATAAACCTTATTCTGACCTCACATCAATGGAATTCCAAATGGAACAGTAGTTTATTACACTAAAAATAGTATCTACCACTTCAACTACTGTAACATCGGTACACTTACTACCAAATGTCAATCCGTGTGTTACTATGGCAACATACAGTGCAGTGCCCTATCCAGTGCTAGCTTCTTTATAGAACGGTTTCTATTAGCCGAGCGAAAAATAAACCCCATTGTGTCTGAAATGTCAGCTACTTCATATTCATTTTGATATTAAAAGAACTTTATACAGTATAAAAGTGATATCACGCTCGCGATCGTGCCTCTAGTAATGAATATCATCCTACAGCCTCGTGCTCAGCCCACAGCCGAATCAGAGCCGTGCTGGTGTTTCGAATTATAGTACTCTCGCTTCATTAAAGCATTTGGTAATAATAATAATAATAACAATAATAATAATAATAATAATAATAATAAATGCATAAATATCTTGGATGAAATTCTGGATGCTTGAAAAAGGAAAATATAGATTTTGAGGCATTAGATTGTTTCCAAAGGTTATAATATTCAGTTCATGTTTCATCAATAATAATAATAATAATAATAATAATAATAATCAGAAAGGCCAAGTTCCAAAGGAAAGCTGTTTATTTGCATGTGCGTTCTATAAGGAGCAGTTAGTGTATCCTGAATGAAGACTACAGGTTCTTTGTAAGAAAAGCAGATCTAATGTGAAGTTTGTGCAAATTTGTATAAACTAGGCCAAAGTGGTTTCATTTTATTAGATTTTACGCAAACAAAGTAAAATACAATAATAGAAATGCTAACTCTTGCTTTACCCTGAACTGAAACCTTGAAACTTTTCATCTGACTTCAGTTGTATTTTTTTTCTTCATTTTTTTTTTATGAATGTGCAAGCGCCAGACCATGTTGGTAGAAAAAAAAATAGAAGAAGAAGTAAAAAGCCTATTTGAAGAGCTACTATAAAGCGCTGCACTCTGACATACTGATGTATTTTTACAGACAGAACTCCTGCCTGCGCACAATGGAACTAAAATGGGATGTTGAGTTTCTATCGTCATTATTAGTCACCTAGTCTTTATGGGAATTTTTACAAAGCCACAAAGTACCTGTTCCACATATCGGCTCAAAGGCAGCCTCCAGATACCTCGCATCTCTGAAAGACCTTCACGCAGTCGAACGCGTGGAAAGAATGATCATGAGGCAGAGAGAAGAAAGAGAGTGGGAAAAAAGAGAACAAAAACAAGTTGGGATTGTATGTGGAAATATAGGAAGAAGGAGAGGAAAGAAGACAAGGAAGCACGGGAAACAGGAAATTAAAGACAAGAAAAAGTTAGGAAGGAGGGACGGGAGTAGGGAATAGGAAAAGGTGAAGGAAGAAGAGTGAAGGAACGGTATGGAATTGAAGCAAAGTAATATGGAAAAAAGTAAGGGAGAGAAGGGAAAGGAAAGGAAACAGGGGGAGTGAAAGAAATCAAAGGAAAGGAAACAGGAAAAAAGGATAAAGGAGGAGTAAACGGACAGGAACAGATTTGGTTTGGGAAAGGAAAGGAAAGGAAGAGAGGAAAGAAGAGGAGGAAAAAATAAAGAAAAGAAAGCAGCAGAAAAGAAAGAGAATTTAGAGAAAAGGAAAGGGGAGGAGTGAAAGGAAAGGAACAGAAATGGAAGGAAGGGAAAGCAGAAGA
The DNA here is from genome assembly GCA_030014365.1 of Clarias pachynema. NCBI lineage: Eukaryota > Metazoa > Chordata > Actinopteri > Siluriformes > Clariidae > Clarias > Clarias pachynema. The sequence continues at coordinate 18,243,913 of JAQMYL010000013.1, read as the reverse complement.
AGGAAAAGGAAAGGGGAGGAGAGAAGAGGAAATGAAAGAAAAGAAACTAAATGGAAGAATAACTAAAAGGATAAAGGAGGAGTAAACGAACGGAAGTGAAAGGAAAGAAGAGGAGAAAAAAAAAAGAAAAGAAAAGAAAGCAGCAGAAAAGAAAGGAAATTTAGAGAAAAGGAAAGGGGAGGAGTGAAAGGAAAAGAACAGAAATGGACGGAAAGGAAAGCAGAAGAAGGAAAAGGAAAGGGGAGGAGAGAAGAGGAAATGAAAGAAAAGAAACTAAATGGAAGAATAACTAAAAGGAGAAAGGAGAAAAGTAAAAGAAAAGCATGTAAAGGGAAGTGAAGAAAAAGAGAGGGAAGGAGAAAAAAAGAGAGGAAATGGATGGACAGGAAGGAGAAGAGAAGAAAGAAAAGGAGAGGAAAGGAAGTCCATTCCCAGAACCTTCATCTTTACGAAACAGAGGTGCGGACATGGGGATGGTATACAGTATGTCATTTAACCACTAAGTCTATGTGCTGCACGTATCGGCTGCCACGCGACTCCCGACACCTCACAGTCCTAAAAGACCTTCAGACCGGGAAACCCGTGGAGGGAATGATCATGAGAGAGAGAGAGAGAGCTGGAGAAACAGAGAGGCTCGAGTGACAGTCGGACTGAACACTGAAGTCACTGCCACAGCGGCGGTCGACCCGAGCTCACGCTACAGCTTCATCGCAGGAATACATGAGCATGAATCACTTTCAAAGTCCTTGTCAGTCACGACAAGGAGATGGCGCGGAGCATGTCTAGCAGCGAAAAACGCCGCCTCGGGCCATGACGGAGAGACTGGGATTTACTACAGAGGAAGAGAAGAAGGGATCATCACAGCTCTACTGCTTACCACATAGAGAGCTGGAGGTCTGTCTCGCCAGTTGACCCCGTCTATCAAATCTTTTATCCTATTCTTCCGTTGATCTATAAAGGCCGCGTACATTTAAAGTGCCACATCTAACGTGATCCTCGGGGGGGGGTTGTGGATTCAACGTCAGACTCCGACATGATGAAATCCGCCTTGGTAATTGAGTTAGAAATATAACAGAATTGAATTTCCTCGACCGAATGTTCCTCTGAGCGGCGTAGTCAACTGTTGCTCCGCTTGGCAATGCGAACCGCGCAGTCTTCTAATCTGCCACGCTTGGTTGGCGGCTTAATTGCGGTTATGAAGGGTCTCTGTTTATTAAACAGACCAAACTCGCCTTTTGAACGAACGAAAAACAAAACAGGAAGCAGTCGTTGGATGGGAGCCTTCAAAAGGGCAACGTCAAGCGTCTGGGCGCGTCGTCAAGGACACGCGCGAGCCAAATCAAATCAAGCAGAACGCTGAAAATAAAGCCAACCAAAACAACTGTAATTGCACAAAGACACTGCTAATTACCAATGAGTGCATGAGGCCAAGTTTCAGTGACAGAGTGGAGAAGGAGGGAAAAGCAAGGAGGAAGGAAAGGGGGAAGAAGGCAAGGAGTGAAGAGAGGAAGGAAAGTGTAAAAAGTGAAGGTGAAGAAAGAGAAAAAAGTAAAGAAAGTAAATGGCAGGTACGATATAGATAGGAAAGAAGGGATTGAAGGGGTGGATGTGGGGAGGAATGGAGAATGAAGACAGACAATGACAGAAAAGAAAGAACAGATTTGTTCAGAACGAACAAAGAAAACAAGAAAAGAAAGGAAAGGAAGTAAATGACGAGCAAGAGAAAGGAAAGAGAATTAAGAAAGAAAGGTAGAACAGAAATAATTAATGGAAGGATGGAGTGGACGAAAACTAAGGAAACAAGGATGACAAAGAGGGAATAATGGAAAAGGAAATGAAAAAACAAGGTCATTAAGAATGAATAGAGGAAACAAGAAAGAGACAGAAATGAGGTATGAAAGGAGAAGGGGAGAAAAAGAAGGTTGAAAGAAAAAGAAGAAAGTTAATAACATGCTATAGGAAAGAAATAAAAAGTGACAAAGAAAGAGTTAAATAGGTGCATGTGGGGAGGAATGGAGCGTACAGACGAAAGGAAGAACAGAGTCATTAAGGATGAATAAAGAAAACAAGAAAGCAAAGGAAAGAAAGTAAATGACAAGCAATAGAAAGGGAAAAAATAAAAAAGAGATAGAAAATAAATAATTAATGGACGAATACTAAAGGTAAAAAAAATATGGAATGGAAACATGGATGACAAAGACAGGTGGTAATAGAAAAGAAAAGAAAAGAAAGCAACAAGGTCATTAAGAATTAACAGAGGAAAAAGGAAATGGACAGAAATGAGGGATGAAAGAAGAAGGGGAGAAGGAAAAGGTTGAGAGAAACAGGATAAAGTCAATGACAAGAAATGGGGAAAAGAAAGGAAAGATAGTTAAATGTTTAAAGAAAGAAGTAAAAAAAAATGAAACATTAAAAAATGAAAGTTAAAGAAAAAGAAAAAAAATAATAAAGTAAAAAAAATAAATGATTGACATGCATTAAAAAAGATGGTAAGGAAAGACAACTTGGACAAGCAAAGATGAAAAAAGAAAGTAATGGAGGGAGGAAACAGGAAAGAGGAGGAATAAGGTGGAATAAAAGCAACACGATAAGTAGGACGAAATAAAGGTAAGAACATGAAATAAAAGGATGGAGAAAAGTCAAAGAAGCAGATGGAGTCCGTAATGAATATCGCCAAAGGCCAAAACCCCGCTCCGTCCTTCTCTTTTTCAATCTCTCTATCGCATCTGCAAAACAATCCTCCGTCTCTCTTTCGGAAACAGGAGGGGGCGGTTAATGAGTTTGGACGAGAGGGGTATATGTTAAAGGTCACTTTTTGCTGTTAAAGAGAAACTGCTTTGTGTGTGTGTGTGTGTGTGTGTGTGTGTGTGTGTGTGTGTGTGTGTGTGTGTGTGTGTGTCCTACATAAATATGAACATCCAATTCTTCTCAATCTGTGCCAGGACGAAAACAGGCCATGGAACTGACGGGACTTAGAATAGAGAAAAATGAATAAAGTCATGAAGGTCTTTTTTGTTAAACCTTTTTTTTTTTTCATTTTTATTCTTTTTATAATATAATATCTGGTGTTAATTTACTGACAGACTCATCTGGCGCTAAAAATCTATAGAAATGCAGCTGGGGATTTCTGAATTACTGGCGTGCCATTAACAAGCACTCAGAGCAGTGGTTAAATTTATTCTTTAGCTAATATCCATTAGGATCGGAGTTATTGCAGGGGAAGGGGGGTCTCTCTCTCTCTCTCTCTCTCTCTCTCTCTCTCGCTCTCAGCTGGCTATAGTCAGGATTATATTTCATCAGTCAGCCTCACTGTTTAATGTGCAGATCATCTCTCAAACACACCAAAAGAAAAAAAAAAAAAAAGGATCACAAAAGCAATTAAATTAAATCAAACTGCGCTTGAATAGCTTTAATCACTGAAGACAGTTAAAAGTACTCGTTGCTTAAATGATGCTGGTGGCGTTGGTGTTTTTTTTTTTTTTTTCCCCTTTTCTGCTATTTCACCTCTGATGCAGAGAGACAATATTTCAGTTTTATTGAACCGCAGGGCCGGTTAAAGACGACAGCCGGTCAGAAGGAGTTAAAGTAGGTCGGGTGTAACGGCTCACTCCGAGGGATTAGTATTGCAGACGTGCCATGTAAAAAAAGAAGAAGAAAAAAAACGGAGATGTTTAACATCTTCCATGGATGTTCTGCAACAATCGTCGTAACCTGAAACATCATCCTGTCTCCGATTATCTCACTACAACAGCACATGATCGTGTGTTTTAATGCCTGGTCCCATGGACAATCTCTAAATACTGAGATTAGTGTTGGAAGACGTTAGTATAGAAGACGTCCATATGAGCTCATATACTGTACACTGATTCACAGTGGGCCACTGCATCACGAAGAGATTTTACCTCATTGCTCCTCTCAAAAAAATAAAATAAATAAAACCCTCTCCTCGCTTTTAACCCCGGAACAAGGTGCTGATTAAAAAGGCTAAAGGAGAACCAATCATATTCCGCCGGCACCACCGATTCATTAACTGCTTCGTTGACACATCTCTACACACCTCTATACACACACACAAACACACACACACACAAACACACACAGAGTAATCTCCCGCTCCCCTGGCCTTAATACCAAGACCTGTTTCAGAGTGATTGGCTGGTGCTGAGATGAAGTGATGATGGAGAGGTAATCGCTCTAAACCCATCACACTGCAGTTAGTTTTCCGCCATTTCCACACACCGCTCATCACACACACACACACACGTACACACACACGAACATAGACTGCCTAAAATTCATAAGGTTTTGGCCTTGTCTGTATTTGTCCTGCTTTTGGTCACCGTCATGCTACTCGATAAAAAAATAAAATAAAAAAAATGAAGGAAGAAATAAAAAGATAAAAACTTTAATACAAATAAAGGGTGGTGGTGGTGGTGGTGAAGAAATACAGTATATAAGTAAACCACAATCCAGATCTATAGGTTATACACCGTTTCTATAGGTTAGACACTAGTTCTATACAATATACATTCATTCTGTAAGATATACCCTGGTTCTATAGGTTATACATTGATATCTAAAGGTTAGACACTGATCTCTATAAGATATACACTAATCTTTATAGGTTAGACAAAAGTTATAATGAGTTAGACACTGCTTCTATAGGTTATATGCTGATCTCTATGGGTTAGACACTGGTTCTATAGGTTATACACTCATTCGATAAGATACACACTGCTTCTTTAGGATAGACACTGGTCCGATAGGGTATACACTGATCTCTATACTGTAGGTTAGACACTGGTTCTTTAGGATAGACACTGGTCCTGTAGGGTATACACCGATCTCTATAGGTTAGACACTGGTTCTTTAGGATAGACACTGGTTCTATAGGGTATACACTGATCTCTATAGGTTAGACACTGGTTCTTTAGGATAGACACTGATCTTTATAGGTTAGACACTGGTTCTTTAGGATAGACACTGGTTCTATAGGGTATACACTGATCTCTATAGGTTAGACACTGGTTCTTTAGGATAGACACTAGTTCTATAGGGTATACACCGATCTCTATAGGTTAGACACTGGTTCACACAGTTGCACACAGTCAAGGCACCCAGTGCCAAAGGTAGCAAAATAACCCCAAAACATCTTTGAACCTCCACTATGTTCGACTGTTGGTACTGTGTTCTTTTCTTTGTAGGCCTCATTCTGTTTTCGGTAAACAGTAGAATGATGTGCTTTACCAAAAAGCTCTATCTTTGTCTCATATGTCCACAAGACATATCCTAGAGGGATTTTGGCTTACTCAAGTACATTTTGGCAAACTGTAGTCTAGGTTTTTTATGTCTCTGTGTCTGCAGTGGGGTCCCCCTGGGTCTCCTGCCATAGCGTTTCATTTCATTTAAATGTCGACGGATACTGTAGTTCGCGCTGACACTGATGCTTCCTGAGCCTGCAGGACAGCTTGAATTTCTTTGGAACTTGTTTGGGGCCGCTTATCCACCATCCGGACTATCCTGCGTCTTCCGTCCACGCCCAGGGAGATTAGCTACAGTTCCATGGGTTGCAAACTTCTTGATAATGTTGCGCACTGTGGACAAAGGCAAATCTAGATCCCTGGAGATGGACTTGTAACCTTGAGATTGTTGATATTTTTCCACAATTTTGGTTCTCAAGTCCTCACACAGTTCTCTTTTCATTTTTCGGTTGTCCATGCTTAGTGTGGCACACTCAGACACATAATGCAAAGACTAAGTGAACTTCTCTCCTTCTTATCTGCTTTCAGGTGTGATTTTTTTTTGTATTTCCCACACCTGTTACGTACTTGCCCCAGGTGAGTTTAAAGGATCATCACCTGCTTGAAACAATCTCATTTATCCACAATTTTGAAAGGGTGCCAATAATTTTGTCCAGAACATTTTTGGAGTTTTGTGTGACATTATGTCAAATTTACTTTTTTCCTCCCTTTTTTGTTTTGTTACAATACACACAAAGAAAATAAACATGTACTGTATAGCAAAACATGTGCTAATGCAATACGTTCCTGTGAGAAATACTTGATTTTCTGGAGAAATTTCAGGGGTGCCAATAATTTTGGCCATGACTGTACATTGATACGCATTGGTTATACACTCGTTTTAAAGGTTTTACACTGATTTCTATAGGTTATACATTGATACTTTCAGTTTATATACCAGGTATGTAGGTTATACATTGACATCTATAAGTTATACACCAGTTCTATAGGTTATACACCAGTTCTATAGGTTATATACCAGTTCTATAGGTTATACACC
>JAQMYL010000013.1:18219611-18234556 GCA_030014365.1 Clarias pachynema | reverse complement strand
TATACACCAGTTCTATAGGTTATACACCAGTTCTATAGGTTATATACCAGTTCTATAGGTTATACACCAGTTCTATAAGTTATACACCAGTTCTATAGATTATACACTGATAATTCTATATGTCAGATCTACAGTATACGTCAAACAAAATACATCCCTTTATATTATACACCCATTATATAGACTGATCCTTATCAGATATACATTATTTCTATAGGCTTTACACTTTAATAGGTTAAATACTAATCCCTATAGGTTATACACTGCTCTATATACTGTAGGTTATACAGTGCTCCTTACAGTAGTACACCAGCTCTGTAGGTTTTACACAAGTTTCGTACATTCACATCCTTGATCTTTAGCTGTGTGTATGTTTACGAGTTCGGGTTAAAATTACTTGTCCAGGCTTAAATTATGGCAGATCAACTTGTTTGCAGTAACCCGGGACTTTATAATCAGCTTACGGTTCAGTTCTCTGAAGCGTTTACTGGTCTTAAGAAGAAGCGCTGTCCTTTCTAATCTCGACCTTCTCTGACCGATGTCGGAGCAGCCTCGGGCCATGATAAAAATGTTCTCTGGCCTCACTCCAGTGCTCTACATCACAGAGCATTATCACTGAGCATTATCTGTTACTAGAAAATTCTGTACTCGAGTCGACAGAGGAAGCTTTGTCAGAGTCAAACATCAGCGTGGTTTAGAGGGGAAAAAAGAAACACAAAAAAACGAGATGCCATGTGGCAGAGGATCATGTCCCGAATCTCCGTCTCCCACAGTGTTCAGGGTGAAGAGGTAAAGTGGAGCGGAAGAGAATGTTTGGGACTCAGACATGCAACGAGCTCAGTGTGACATTCTGATAAGAGTTTGGAGATGTGAGTGAGAGAGACAGGGTCAGACTTTAGCCTTCTCCGGTCTGAATTACTCTCTTCTAAACAATGCAGACGACCTTAGGCACTTCCACACGGCTCTGCTCAGAGCCTCAAGCTGCTATAATAAAAACAACAATAATAATAATAATAATAATAATAATAATAATAGTATTAAATTCAAATGTAAATATTGTTTAAAAGAAAATTTTAAACAAAATATTCATTGAGTTGTAATATTTGTATGTCAGTAATTTTCTTTAAATTTTATTACAATTATTCTAATGCATAATTAAAAATACATTTGTTTTAAAATAAATATCATTAAAAGTATTATTTATTTAAATGTACAGCATATTTACTTTTTCCTTTTGATTAATTTCCTATCCATACTTACTTTACGTTCTTATTTAAAAAATTTACATTAAAAAAAATCAAATAAAATAAATGAATAAATAAATCAATCCTGGCAAATTAAATAAATTATTAACATTAAAATTTAATGTATATTACATACAATTTTATTATTATAGTTCTAATTTATTTAGGAGAATGTTTTATTTAGAATGTTCTCTTTCTCATTATTCAAAAACATATTATTATTATTATTATTATTATTATTATCATTATTATTAGTAGTAGTGATAGTAGTAGTAGTAGTAGTAGTATTTTCTTTTATATCTTACAATGTGGTCTAAATACAACAGTGTTAAGAGGTGTTGTGAAAAAAATAGCAAAAGCAAAAAAAAAAAAAAAAAAAAGAGCACACATTTTTACAGAGGAAGTGAAATGTCGATGTCATGCTCCGGGTCTTGGGATACAACTTCTGACATTTTGACGGGAAAATGATTTTCTCCCATAACATCTGGTTCATGCGGGAGGTCAGCGATATAATTCAGAGTCACGACCATATAATTAGACATGTGACATGGACGAGAGTGTATTTATTACACTATTATTTGGAGAATCTCCATATTTTAACAACATCTTTATTTTCACCTCAAAACAGAGAAAACCAGTAGTGTTAAAAAAAAGGAAGAGGAAGAAAAAAAAGTAATGGAATTATGAAATGCATAAGAACATGCGATTGTTCAAAGACGCAGCTGCAGGTACTAATAGCTAATGCTTTTTTTCACAGTAAATGTATTTTATTTCAGCAAATTCTGTTTAAATGTTAATAGATATTAATTTCAATGCAGAACTGGGACAAACCTGAGTTTCCAAAAAAATGCATTAAAGTAAGCCAGAAAACAACGAACAAACAAACAAACAAATATAGATTTTTTTTTACAAAGTTTCAAACAAATGATACTTTTGAAGTAATTAAAGATTTTTCAACAAAATCAACAAAATAAATTAATAAAATCAAATAAACAAATAAATAAAAACTCCTTATAAAATAGGTCTATTATAATTGTAATACAATGATTTTAAAGCTTTTTTAAATGTTTTCAATCAAATAATTCTTTAAATACTGTACATATTTTAAAGTAGAATTTCTTTACAAGGCTAAAAAAAGAGAGAGACTGCCACACTATGATGATAAATAAATAAATAAATAAAGCAGGATATTATTGTGAATATTGATTCCAATTTAATACATTTAAATGAACTAAAGACAGAGAACATTCTCCAGAAAAATGCTTTCCGCCGTTCCTATTCGAGATGCTGCGAGTGTTCGGCTGTGTATCTGCGCTCCTCTCGGGAATTTAATCTAGAAAATAAAATTGAGCTTAAAGAAAGCGTCAGTGGTGCTGAGAACACACCTGGATTCATACGCCGTAAGATACGAGCGGACGCATCACGGGGAAGTGTGCGGCGTGCAGCCGGGGCAGAACAGAAAATTGCTTTCGCTTTAAGCCAATAAAGCAGCTACACAATTGTGTAATCAAATACACCGGTTTATGCTTTTATAGTAACACACACACACACACACACACACACACACACACACACACCAGGACAAAATAAATATGTACACATAACATTAAGCTACTCTGAAAGAACACAGCTTCTTTCCTCCAAATAAAATAAGCAAGAGAATGACTAACAGGGGTGAGGGATCAGTGAGGAAAGCCTGAGGCCAAAACACTGAGATCAGATCTGATCCCAGACACGGATACGGGATGTGACAGAGAGAGAGAGAGAGAGAGAGAGAGAGAGAGAGAGAGAACACGGTTTACTATCGTTCACAGAGAATCAGGGATTACACCCACAGTCACAAAGAAGAAATATGCTTAAAGCAACTGTAAAGAAAGAGAGAGAGAGATACATAGTGAGAGAGAGAGAGAGAGAGAGAGAGAGAGAGAGAGAGATTTTATAGGAGAATATATATTTTTTCACAACCGGTTCATACAGCAAAAATGAACAACCGATTAGAGGAAGGAAGAATCAGCCATACTCATATTAAACATACTACCATGTATGTTACAAAGATACACTTTGTATCTTTGTAACATAAACATACACTTTGTACAGTATAAACATAAACATACACTTTGTATAAACATAGTTTTGTTTATAATGTTTGATAAGATTTTGTTTATAAGATTTTGTTTATAATGTTTGATAACAAAACACTTTGTATGTTACAAAGAGCTTTAGAGTTTACAGTTCAAATTTAGTTTTTTTTTTTGTTTAAAGATTAGAGTTGATGTTTTAATTTAACATTTTATAGTTAAATTTAAGAGTTTATAGTTAAAATATTTTGAGTTACCTGTTTACAGTTTACAGTTTAGATTTAAAAGTTTATATTATAATTTTTTTTTGTTTAATTTTTGTGTTTCCTCCGGGTACTCCGGTTTCCTCCCACAGTCCAAAGATATGCAGGTTAGGCTAATTGGCGTTCCTAAAAAAAAATTGCCCGTAGTGTGTGATTGGGTGTGTGAGTGTGTGTGTGTGCCCTGCGATGGATTGGCACCCTGTCCAGGGTGTATGTACCCCGCCTAGTGCCCGAAGTCTCCTGGGATAGGCTCCAGGCCCCCCACGACCCTGAACACAGGATTAAGCGGTATAGAAAATGAATGAATGAATGAATAATTTTTGTGTTTAGAATTTGGATTTTACAATTTATAATCTTCCATTTTTTTATTATTTATTTATTTTACAGATTTTATAGTTTGAAGTTAAACAAGTGACAATTTAGAAAAGAAAAAATGGTTACATACTGTAGTACAGTTCATTGTTTAGAATTTAGTTTTTACCGTTTAGAATTTAAAGTGTATATTTAACATCGTAAAGTTTACAATTTACGTTTTAGAGTTCATAGTTAAAAATTTAAAGGAAACAGTTTAAAGTTTAGAATTTTGATTGTTTACTTTAGAATTTTACTTTTTTACTGATTTTACAGTTGAAAGTTAACCACGTACAGTATATTTTATATTGTTGAATTTACAGTTTAGATTCAACGGTTCAGTTAAAAAAAGTATTACAGTACAGTTTAGAGTTCATTATTTGGAATATAGATTTTACAGTTTAGAATTGAATTTTGAATTTTAGAGTTACCAGATTAAAGTTTGCAGGTAAGATTTTATAGATCACTGGTCAGAATTTACAGTTTAGAGTTTAAAGTTTAGAATTTTGATTTTACAATCTAATAACAGTCAATAATGTAGAGTTTTAAGTTTAGATTTAACAGTTTAGAGGAAAATATTTTATATAGTACGGTTTAGAATGTTCTGTTTAGACTTTAAACTTTAGATTTTAGTTAATATGTAAGATTGTAAAGTATATAGTTCAAAGTCTAGAGTGTACAGAATATACAGTGCAAATGTAGTACACATTTTGTTATATACAGTATGCTTATTATGTCTGCATTATTATGTACAAAATTAAACATTTCCAAACATAACTTGAAAATATGCTTAAGAAATAATTAATTAATTCTAATTCCAAATAATTCTATAATGAATAAAGAACATTTGCATACCTATAAAGAAAGAAACATATTACATGTAACACCAGTTTTCAGATGGAAAGGAAAATATACAGTATAATGTAAGGCTCTTGGGTTCTTCATGAAAATAGAAAGGAGCCAGTGTGAACTCTAACAAGTTACCAGAAAAACTCCCAACATATTCTCCAGAACGCTCAGTAAAGTACTTGCAGTATTGTGCAAAAGTCTTGAGAACATAAAAAAAGAAAAGATGCATTTAAAAACATTTCTACATGAAAGAGACTTCTACAAAAGAGTAATAAAATAAACACTCAAATATTGGGTGTAAAAACTCTTTGCATGAAAATAATCAGTAGTGTTTGAGACAGTTTTATACTGTAAGTCAAACAGCTTTTAGGTTTTACTGAGTGTGCTGGAGAATATTCCAAGAGTTCTTCTGGCAACTTTGTTACACTGGCTTCTTTTTATTTTCATGCAAAACCCGGAAGCCTAGATTAGGTTTTTTTTATTTAAATTTTATTTTATTTATTTACTTATTTAATACATTTTTGTTTCCTGGTCTGTCATCTGATATGTTTTTTTTTTCTTTCTTTTTTTTTTTTTTACAGGCAGGCAAATATCCTTCTGTAATGTTATTTACTTATTAATTTTTAAGTCTGGATTTCTATGTTGCATATGTTTTATGTTTGGAAATAGTGAATATCATTGTACATAATAATGCGGGGGACATTAAATATATATTAACATTTGTACCTAATATAATACAGTGCCTTTTGCTCAGTACTGTATATTAAAATTTCACTTAAGAATTTATAGTTTACAGTTAAAAGTTTACAATTTGGAGATTAAAGTTTATAGTTTAAAGTTTACAGTTTTACAGATTTTTACGAGTATGAGTGACGGGATGAACACGGGGTCGGACCGATACCCAATAACAGTATCCGTATCTCTAGCCATCCTTAAGCTCGGAGAGGTTTTATGTGTGTGTGTGTGTGTGTATGAGACAGAGAGAGTGAGAGTACATAAGGTACAATCATAGAGTCATCTGTCATCCCTAACTGGAGAACAGGGAGGAACAGAAGAGAAAGACAAAGAGGGAGAGCTCTGAAGTGAGTCGGAGCTGGTTTTCATCATGACCAAACGAGCGTCAAAGCTGATGAGTGTACTGGGACTGCGGGACGCCAAACATGCACGCACACACACACGTCCAAAACTCCGCAGAGAGATGCTAGCTGTTGACGGTTTTATGTAAGGAGCTTCGGCTTTAATACATTAAATATTTAACGACAGATGCATCGTGAACAGATTACATCTCACCCGGAGCCTCTACCATGTTAGTGCCACTGCTGCAGAGGGAAAACCACCACAAATAACAACAATTAATATAAGATCAGTGGTTGCTCTGAAGTCAGCTCCCTCCGTTTGATCAAAAAAAAAACAACAACCCTGTGATCAAATGTCAGAGCTGTAAATAGCAGAGCTTTTAGTCAGCACCGAATGCACAGCCTTGAGCCAACAGAAGGGAAAAGCTCCATTTGACTCAGGGCTCAATACTCCCTCGGGGTCCTGCGATGTAATCACATTCACATACTTTTAGCTTTTAACTATCGCAGCAGTATACATTAACTTTCCACCTTGGTCCGTTTTCAAAGATCTCTGTGCATAATTAGATACTTTCTATAGCATAATTAATTTCTCTGGCAGCTACACAAAGGAATAAGTTAAATAAATTCATATACTGCAAAAACGAATATCTTAAATATAGATACATTCATTTAGACTTTCCTAAAATAAGTTTACAACAAACAAAATATGAAATAATTAAGCTTATTTATAATAAAATTTTACTAAAATGTAAGCAAAAATAAATCTGGTTCTGTTGACAGAAAATTTTCTGGAAAGAAGCAAAATTCCCTGACGATAGAACAATACATTTTTGCTTACAATTTTAGTAACATGTGACTAGAAATAAGCTTTATATTCTTCTATTTGGTTAGTTGTAAACTTATAAGACTTTAAGAAATTATAGATAGGTTGGCTAGACTTAAGAATAGTTCACTTGCTAAAATGTCTCAGCCTGCATTTGGTTCGCTTCATTCGTATGTTGAAGATTCTTTGTGTGCTGAGGCCAAATTTCTTGCATAATTTCAGTTCTTAAAGGTGAAAATTTGTGAGGCATTCATTAAAATCAAACATTATGGTTGTTGTGAAAAAGCATACACCGCAAAATAAATAAATAAATAAAATAGATAGATAATCATAAGAAAAAACAAAAAAATAATACAAATTTTAGCATCTTAGCAAGTGACGTATTCTTGAATCTAGCCAAACCTTCTGTATGTAGAATTTATTAAGATAAGTTACTAACAACCTTATTTCTATTTAATTGTTACTAAAAATGTAAGTGAACATGTCTTGTTCTATCTGTTCTAAAGAATGTCACTTCTTTCCAGTAAAAACTTCCGAAAACTAACAAAATTAAAGTTAATTTTTTTGATATTTCTTTTTTTTCTTCTTCTTTTTTGTATTAGTTTAAGATACAATGTTACATTTAAAACATAAGATATTAATACAATTTGATTAGAAATATGCTTAATCTTATATTTCATTTGTTGTAACCTAATTTTAAGAAAAGATAGATAAATTTGACTGTACTCAAGATATTCTCACTTGGTAAGATTTTCTTTTTTGCATTGTGCACACTCTATTTAGCGCTCCCTAACAACTAATTTATTCTTGATTTATTTTTCAGAACAGTTTGTACTAGGACTGTGATTTTTATCGAATTAGCATTTACAGTAGTTCACTTGCGAGATTAAGAATAAAGCTGGTTTAATTCATCATCCCTAATGTTCCTCCTGAAATGCACTATTTTAAAAGTCTGACTTTCAAAAAAATTTTAGGTCAAGTTAAGAATTTTATTTATTTTTTTACTTTTCTACTTTAATTTGTGCAAAGAAGTTTACTTTTTTTTTTTTTTTTTTTTTACTAAACTTTAACTTTACCCTGGGGATTCGATTTAAAAAATTGGTTTTCATTTATGGTTTTGATAAATATCTGCCATTTGGGTAGATACATTTTAAAGATAAATTTCTTGTTCTATTGGCAGATTTTTTCGCTTATTACTTGAAATAAATGTAGCAAAAGTATCTGCTAACAACAAGAACAAAAACTTTATGCTTAAAAATTTAACTACGTCTGGAAATAAGCTTAGTAATCCTATATTGGGTTAATTGTTTATTTTTGCAGTGTACCAAATAGCAGATGTATATTATTATTATTATTATTATTATTATTATTATTGTTTATTGTAAATTTCAGCTTTACCCTTGGATTAGTTGTATATAATTCAACATTATTTTCACTGGACTTCACAGTAGAAGAGTAGATTTCTCACTGATTTGCGAACATGCTTGCAATTTCAGTGGGATTAACGGACTTGGCTGTGGCAGGTCATGCTTCATGAACGATAGCTAGTTAAAAGCCAGAGTCAGACTTTAGACCAAGAAGACAAACGATGTGAGCTTTAGCTCGGTTGTGCTGCAGCGCTCTCTCTGTTTGTCAAAGCATTGCCCCAATCCTCTGCATAAATAACTGAATAAATAAATGCAGATGGAGCTGGTCTATCAAATACCCCCGAGACAAGCATGGCCGCTTGCTACCTCGTGACTACTGGGCGTCTGGTCCTAGCGTCTCTGCATCCTCAACACATCGACCTGGCGCGTCGCATGAACAGCAGACGACTCAATGTTATTGTTGTTTTTTTGTTTTTTTTTTTTAATATGAAACAAAAGCAAGGACGAAAATCCAGGTCGCCCGAGCCACTGCTTAATATGCAGCCATGTACACATACACATAACAAGGTAAGGTTCAATCAGATATTTATTTTCATACAAATATTCCACCTGAAATGCTTGTTATTCTGCTTTTCCCGGAGCAGAAACGACTGGAAAATATTGTATATTCTACTTTCTATTTCAGTTTAAAACACATCCAGTTAGTCTCATAGCAAATAACAGCATATCTACTGTATAATGTAAAAAATACAACAACAAAAAAAAAAAGACCAACATGGAGGAGTAAAGAGACGCATCTGATTTGCATTATTGCATTTCAGTGATATCTCGCCGCAGTAAGGGACCTCATTGTGTTTCCACTTCTTGAACATTACACCCGTTCCTTTCGGCTCAATAAAACCCTGAGAACCTCATTACGTATTCATTACTTAGCAAAAAATGATATTCCAAGCATACAAACAAACAATTCTTGTTTTATTATTTTTTTTAAGCTACGAATGCTTTAATTTTTACCCCAGTTTAAAAAGTATTCATTGATTCATGATTATTTTTATATATTTGTTTCTCAGAGCAAGCCTAACACACTAGGTTGGCGTTTTGCAAGAAAACATTCTCTTTCGACACGTATCTTCATCCCAGCCTGCTAATTGGGCCACATGAGGGAACGATCGCTAAAATGGCTGTAATAGCGCTGCGAATAGCGAAACGCTGGATAAAATGCGCTACCATAAAAACGCTTTAGAAGACGACAAATGATTCCCGGTGGCCATGTCTGAGCCCGTGAGGGCATCTTCGCCATTTGCCATCAGCAGGAAAACAAAACAGCTCAAATGGGAGCGGCGTGTTTTTGCCATCATGTTCCATTACGTTAAAGCATAAAAAACACACGCGCTCGGGATGAGGAATCGATCGTCTCTAGCGCAGACCTCATTGTACGCCGAATGCACTCATCTTTAGATCAATGCCAGTGAATATTGAAAGCAGTATTTGCTCGATGTACTGTGATGTTAGGAACACCGGAAACTCTTTCAGTGGTGAATGAAGACTATTCACTGGACTGAGATTAGATCTCTGTTTTACACACACACACAGATCAAGCGACATTAACATACTCGCTACTGAAATAAAATCCCACATAAGCACTTAATTTAATCTTGTGTAACAGTGGAACAAGGCTCATGAAGGATCCTGAAATAATAGAAATGTCGCCATGTTGCATCTGCACTCAAACCATAATCGTAAAGATTTGTAAGTAGAAGAACTTGAATCCACCATGTGACCAATATGCTCATCATTTGAATGACTACAAACAACCCCCTGGATTATTATTATTATTATTATTAATCTCCTCGGGTCAGTCATGAATGTCTGCACATTAAAAGAATGCGAACGATTCCATTACACAAATTAGCAACTGCCTAAGAAAAACTATTTTCCCATCACCAAATGATTCAATTAGTGTTGCACGGGTCATTTGGCCTTCGCCTTGGTCTTTGCAAACAGCGGCGAGAGGAAATGCAAAAGAAGCACCCGGCTGCTCGCTAATGCGATTCCATTTCTCAGAAGTTGTATGCACCGAGGACGTTCTTTAAATCCGAAAGAAAACGGCGCCCGGAATGACTTGGTGAGCTTTTTTTTTTAGATTAGTTGTCAGGTATCAGGTATCATCTCAATCCTCCTCTGAAGGAAATATGCAACATGAAAACAACATTATGATGGTCTGCACAGAACTCGATGGAAATGATTGACAATTGGTGACACTCACGCGTGGGGTTTGAGTAACACTGCAACAAAGCTTTCAGATCAGATGCAGATGAATCCTTTGTTGAATTGGTTCACTGATATTCATAGAATGTGCATAATGCTAATGCATAAATGTCATTCTACTGTACATCTTATCTATTTCTCACAATAAGTAAGATCTATGTATGTAAAACAACATTCATATCACAGACGTATATTTCTCCCAAACAATCAAGAAATAACTAAGTGTCACAAGGAAACTTAAGTTAAAAGAAATGAATAATATGGGAAAGAGAAATGAAGAGAAGCCACAAAGTAACCTTCAGATTAAAGCTTTCCTCCTTCTTATTAAACTCATCATTTTCCCATGTTCTGCACAATCCTCTTAAGCCCTATAAGTAGTCATATCTGATTATTGAGGGCTTACAGGTGGAATCAGTGTACGGACAGAAGAAAGAGAAAAAGGAAGAAGATATGTATTAAATTGTGAAACCCACTTACTGAAAGAGATCTAACATCCATTGATCTGTTGATTGGTTCAAGTGAACTTGAGCATCAGAGCAAAGGCCAAGATTATTTTTACACTCGTTTCCAACACCTCGATGCAAGCAAACTCCATGTTCTTCAACATAGCTGAGTGCCGATGCCAAGTTCAGTGTGATCTCCTGATTCCTGCCAAGCAAATTGGCTCTAGATTACACCTGTACCCTGGATGCTGTGAAACAAGCTTGGCTGAGGCAGTGCTGTATATCTAACCAATTGGCTGATGGAAAATGGAAGGCGAAAAAAAAAAAAATCCTAGCTGAGTTTCTTGATAGGTTGCTGGTCCACATTTTGGGGGTGTATCAACACTTAGTGTAGGGATGACATTTCAGCAACAGATTTACCATTTATTGTAAATCCAGAGCAACATACTGTAAAATTGGAGGTTGAACACCTTGCTCAAGGATTTAACTAGGCAGAACCAGGACTCCAATTACTATCCAGAAGCCTTACAAATCCCCAGAGATGCTGCTTGTCACCAAGCAAAAAATCAACTGCTTGAGGCCCCAGGCCAGTAGGGTGACAAACCTTTTTTCATCATTTGTAAGACAATGGTAGTGATTCAGTTGGCTCTGATCCCTTAGGAATATTTCAGCAGTTCAGCATCCCAGCAAATACCTACCTTCCAAGACCAGTCCTGAACAACTCCAAAACCCCCTGGAAAATCCCAGTGCCGGTTACCAGCCAAAACCTCCATTTATAAACAAGCCACTGTGCAATCAATGAGCTGCTTCACAAGCACTCAGCCAATGGGACTATATATCAGAATCTCTGTCAATCGTGGATTTGTTAACCAGCCCATGAAGAAGGTCAAGTGGACGATTGTATGGTGCAAAGCCTGCGGCATAATTACAGCATACTCAGAGCCACTTCTACACATCGCTCCGGGTACTATGTGAACAAGCTGAAGTGAGCTAGTTCATCCAGCCCCAGGCCCCAAGGTCAGAAACTACAGCCAGAGAAAGCCGCTTAATTACAGGCCAGGTAATGCCAGCATGAGCCATGGTGGATCTGTGCAACTTCCTTGAGGGAATTCATCAGATGGCCTGTTAATGCAGATACTCCCAGACCACCTAGGCCTGCCAACCTTGTAATGAGCATCCCCTGTCTGAAAGGCTTTGTCGTTGGTGTGCCACTGGCAGCTATGTTGCTTTGGCGACTCCGCCATATGAGCAGCTGGTTGCTTATAATGGATGGCACAACACCAAGATTCCAGGCTGAGCCCTTCCTGTCCATGCACTAATAGTCACTTTTTTGCCAAGACTGTTGTTTCTTTGTCACTTCTCAAACTTTAAAGGGTAGGTGTCATTAGCAAATGATCATCAGGTCAATCAAGTTAACTGAACTAAGAGCTGTACAGTAGATCTGAGAAGAAAATATGTTCAAGAAGATTAGTCTCATATTCTTGGACTATGAAAACCGAACAATTCTGTAGCTCTTCGAAAAAGTACAGGATGTATATAGAGTCATGTGTTGCTTAACGCCCACGATGTACTCTGTGAAAGAGGATGTTATGTGACTATGATGTTGTGCTAACACCATAT
Organism: Clarias pachynema; assembly: GCA_030014365.1. NCBI lineage: Eukaryota > Metazoa > Chordata > Actinopteri > Siluriformes > Clariidae > Clarias > Clarias pachynema. Next base: position 18,222,171 of record JAQMYL010000013.1, on the reverse strand, counting down.
TATATACTTAGTAAAGCTATATGGGATACTCTAGTATAAACTTTTGTTTTACTTCTAAATCTATCCTTGTCCTTTGCCTCTTCCTGCTGCTATACACTTACACTGTTCTGGTCCCACTAGGGAGCCATAATGCACTTCATGGTGATATTTATTGAAAGAAAATTACGCTACAACACTCAAAGTACGTCCAGATGTTTCCTAAAGTAATATCGTAGGAATACATTTTTGTTTTGTTGTCAAAAGAAAAGCCTTTGAACTATTTTCTGTAGGTTTGGAATATAAATAAATCGAAAAACATAATTGCATGTAAATACATGAACATATTCTGACTGTGCATAATTACCCTACCGCTGTATATATTCAAATTGATCTCACCTCTAAATTCATCCCCATGCTATTCCATTACACACTAATCATACAGCTCATCGTACACTGATTATACCAAACTATTCATCCTACCTCTTTAATAAGCCTTGTTTTGCAATGATGGTTATGTGTGATAATGTAATTGCTTTGCATTTGTCTGATTTTATTCAGTGGACCTGAGAAGTGCTTTATTATAAGGAATTGCACCAGCCTGGTTCTTGTGAGATTGCAGTGGCAGCAAAGGGACATGTGACACAACCAGGACAGCATCAACGAAGGTAGAACTGCTTGCACGGTTAAAGCCGCTGAGACCCCACACCTTGTCAGGTGCAATTACTAGCACCATCTTGCCTTCTCTGGCCATATGCAACCTGCTCGACACTTCTGCAAATGTCAGCCCATGTGTGTGTGTGTGTGTGTGTGTGTGTGTGTGTGTGTGTTTGCGTGTGAGTGTGTGGACACAATTCCTGTCTGAAATACTTTAAGCTGTTCTTCCGTAAAAAGCATGAGCACTCAAACACATGAGCGAGTCTGTTAAATTGTAAGAATTCCCCAAAAGTGATGGTTGCCACTGAACCATCAAGTTTCACCAAGCATTTGAGATATATTTGAATTGCTAGTCTTCAAAATATGGGGTGGTTTGATAGGGAACTACATAATAAACCTTCACACCAATGTTGGTGTCTGTCAATTAGACCCTTCAATGCTACCACCAAAGTGTACATGAGCCCCATGAGCCATAACTAAATCCTTCGTTTCTACTGTAAATGTGTTTTAATTGTCTTGTAACTGATTATCCACTTTATTTTATTTGTGTTTTATGAATACATCCAGATACCTTTTATATAGAATAAACCACGGAACCATTCAGAAGCAAGAGTTTGTCTTCCTAGGAAATAAGGTCAATATTTATTCCACTCCAGAGCAGTGGAGCGAAACGTTCCGTCCTCGATTCGATCCCATTTACGGAGCTGTCATCGAGGACCGCATCCAAGTGACCTGTTCGCAAAGACAAGTGACCGGTGCATGAAAAGCGCCCCTCTTTGACAGCTAAGCCTTGGACTCTTTGATCAGCAATGCTCTCTAGCAGAGCCAATCTATGGCCTCGGTTTGGTTGGGGTAGTGGGTGAGATGAGGGCAAGTAAAACAGAAAGTCCGAAGCATTAGTCAGGAAAGCTTTTCTTTTCTATCTCCCAAACCCGAGCACTAGCCTTATAAGCACATTCTCCCCAGTGCTTAGCAGCTGCAAGCTGATTGAGCATGGAGCTGGCTGCTTTCATTTTAATGTAATAAAATATTGAGGACAGCTATTATAGATGTTGGATCCTTTGAACCTTCTGAGTATTAAAGCACCATGCACAGCTGCCTCCCTGCAGGCCAACTCAAGAGCAGACAAGCTACTTTCTACTGGAGCTACTTTATACTGGCTTCAGATCTTTTCTTCTCTGTCTCTCTGAGTCTCTTTGAACATTGCTATAAATAGTCTTTTTAAAGCCTTAACAAGACCTTTCAGTAACTGACAAAAATACAAACCTTGGGGTCAACCACAAAATCTGTAATTTGTCCTCAACAGTAGACATGAATAATCTGTGCGGATCATCTCACGATCTGAGTACGCTTTGAAATAAAAGGTGGAAGAAAGCAGAGAGACAGCAGCACACTTTGCGAAAGCCTTTCACAAGTTTCAATCACAAAAGTTCTGAGGTCAATGAAAGCTGTTCCAGCTGTAATAGAGTTCAGAAGAAGATACAGCGCTACTAAAAGAGTTTCATCTAGCGTCTTTAGTTTGCTTCATTAAGTAAACCATCATATATTCGGTATTTATAAAACCTAGCAACAGAAAGGTTCATATTTAGCTTTAGAAAGGTAGAACTACCAGCAGAGCCAGTATGAGAGCAGGCAAGAACATGAGCATTTGGGGGGTGGGGGATCAGATCCTCCTCTTCCTCCAGCAGCAAATTAGGCCGAATTTAGGGCGTTAACATATTAGAAACGATTGATTTGTACCGTGCTCATGAATGATTGCTCCCCTTTGCCACTCTCCTGCTGGCCAGCATTCACCTTGCTCTAAGGCAGTGCTTCTCAAATAGTGGGGCGCGCCCCCCCAGGGGGGCGTAAGGCTCCGTCAAGGGGGGCGCGTTTGACCTCGGGGAACATGCTTTTTTTCTATTTTGATTTTTTTACTGTTCTAGAA
>JAQMYL010000013.1:18203004-18219366 GCA_030014365.1 Clarias pachynema | reverse complement strand
AGTGTAGACACGAAGTGTAGCAGACCATAGGTGTAGTTATAACAATTTTATAGACAAATGATACTATTTATAGTCGCACAGGGGGCGCGAGATGTTTTCTTCTTCCTAGGGGGGCATGACAGAAAATAATTGAGAAGCACTGCTCTAAGGGCTCTATTTTCAGGAACACTTGGATATTTACACCCTCCGATACAGCAGGTGGCAGTATGTACCTCATTAAACACAAGAGAAGGTAACTTTTGCAGCATGCCTAATATTATTGCTATTTTGGGGAAAATGTCCAGCATGATGCTCTCGTGTGCCTTTCTACTGTATCAATTATGAATTTATAGGTTAGATGATGAGATCGGCACACACTGAGGAGACCGACTGCACTGATGACGTCACATCTAAACAGTGATCTACTTCCGTGCTAAGGTACGATTGCTTCTACATATGATTTGATTTGCACCCGAGTACGCCGTATCGTACCGGATGCAGAACGATTATATTCTCACAGATCAAAATGAATCAAACATGGTCCCACGCCATAAAAAAAAAAGTTCTTTGTTCTTACCTTAAAGTGCCTTGTTCTTACCTTTCCTCACTTAGACACGCATGTTTCTACTTGGTTCCCAACATGTCATTTGGACATTTCATCAAGCTGGAAATGAATCCCATCAAGACTGAACTGCTTTTGATCCCAGGAGATCCATCCTCATGTCAGGATCTTGTGATCTTTCTTGGATAACTCTCAGACCTCACCATCTGTCACGGCACATGAAGTCTTGGAGCATTCACTGACAATCAGCTGCCCTTTTCTATTTATGTTGCTAAAACCAATTTTCTTCTTTACAACATTGTCTATTTTTATCCATGTGCTTGTTCAGTCCCTTGCCATTTCGAGACTGGACACCAGGCAGGTCTACCTCTCCACTGGTTTGACCTCTGTAGATGTTCCACTTTAATGCTTTGCTTCCTTGCATGGCTTTCTTATAAAAACACAAATTCTTGCCTACAAATCAAAAATGGGCCAGCACCCCTCAACCATAAGTCACTTATCACCCCATGCACCACGGTCGCTCAAGTACCATAGCACTGCTCATTTACAACATCATCAACATCTCTCACGGTACAAGGATGACCTGCATCAAGCTCTTCTCTCTTCTGGCATGTAGGTGGTGGAATAATCTTCCCCAGGATGTCTGAAAGACTGAATCGTTGGCTATCATCAAACATGTCTAAAGACCTTCATCTTAACAAATCTTGAACCGCCCCTTGTTTCTTCATATTAAATAAAATTAAATGATGTAGATTTAAAAATGAAAGAAATGGAAACAACTGCTTTACCAGGACAGGCTGCCTAAAGTGCCTAAACATACAATTTAAAAACTGGGTTGTTTATGTAACAGCCTCAGCAGCGACCTCATTTCCCCTCTTGTCCGTTCCAACCACTCCGCATTCAGCATCAACAGTATAACTAATCACCGGCCTGATCATCTGTCATCATCTGCACCTGTTTCTCACTGGTTGAATGTAATCATCTGCACCTGTTTCTCACATGGACTGAAAATGAGAGGGACAAAATTAGAGACAAAAATGTCCTTCAGGAATCTTGGAGAACTATTCTTTGTATCACAATTAGAATCACTAAGTTGATTGTAAGGACCTTTGCTCTTTATGATGAATGTAAGTGCTTTTTATCCTCATTTCACTGAGCATTGTAAAACAGTAAATGAATTAGAAATCATAAAATAGAAGGAAATCCTTACAAACCTTACAACCTTACAACAAAGATAACGGTGCCAACTAGGTGATTGAGCTCATGGAGGATGTACAGAGTGATCAATTTGAGTTATGTAATTCAAATAAAAGTCAGAGTGCACCTTTGGAGCGCTTGAAATGGCACAGAAAGCCTGCACAGCACTCAGTCACTGGGAGGGAAAAAAGCTGAAGACTGGACTTCAGAGGTGAGAAAAAAAAACACCTAGAACGTACAATAACGGGGGGGAAAAAAAGGAAAGAAAGAAAAACCTTCAAGACAGTTTGGCATCTACTTCAAGCCTCAAAGACTAGTGAAGTTAATCCTGAGTGCATTCTCTCCTCTTTTTATGCAATTAGTGTGGAAAATAATTTGAAAACGACAGCAGAAGTGACGATTAAATCAATCACTTTCCCGTCAACACTTAGTAGATAGTGAGACAGGTATGGATCTCCTGACTGATTGATTTCAGTGGGTGGATATCACTGAGGACGGATGAGCAATGAGCAAGCAAAGGCAGCCATTTTATATTCAAATAGAACCCATTAGCATGACACACCAATACGTCAAAGCAATTGGAGGTGAAGTGTCGTTACAGTCGGACCAGATACAACAGTCAAATTCTATTAAACGGAGCAAGGTGGTAAGGACAGGGTTTTGCAAGCTGATTCGGTGGACTTTTGGCGAGGTAGATGGTTAGCCAGTAGTTTGACTCGGCTCAGACGGAAAAGGGTTAAGAATAGACTTGACAGAAGGTAAGTCCAGCTCGACCAAGCGAAATGTTTGATCCTCCTGCTAAGAAAGAAACATTACAAGAACTCCAACCACCCTACAGCAAGAATGGATAAGATCATTAGTAACTCTTAGTGACCATCAAGATCAACAAGCGATTTGTAAGCATCAAATCCCAGGGTTTCCACTTCTCGAGCTGAAACAGCAGGCCAAATCACCCCCTAACTCAGACTCCTCACCCGCCTCACAGCTGCGAGCTGGGCGATCAATCATAATAAAGCGTGCATAAAGATGCTAAACATCTTTTCAGGACTCAAATATTATCGTGAAGTGATTCCCTCTCTCTTGCTATTAATTAAATCATGAAAAATGATGGGATATTCCTGCTGGAGCAAGGTAAGCCTAAGATCATTGCAGTAATTATTGTAACACCGTACAGCTCAGAGGTCCCAATGAATACAATATTCACTGTATTGCATTAATTCAGAAAAAAAGTCAACAGCAGAGTGGAATGATGAAGCAGAGTTACCACCTCGTAGTGCATTATTTTTACAACAACCATAGCAAAAGAAAAACAACAACCTTACAGCTTGTCAAGTTAGCGTGAAACCTCAAAGCGAACTGCGATTAAAAAATCAAAGCGCTTGTTTGTGTTCGTGCCACTCATGACCACGAGGCCGGAAAACGGTGCCACGTTGACTGCTTGTCAGGTTAAAAAGTGAACACGGATCTCTGGAACCTTTTTCAGGATCCAATCACGTCCTAATTCCATTCGCTTCATATCTCCTGCCTGGTCAATCGATCGCAATAAAGCCTGATGTTTAGAGCGAATGGGAATCAAACATGCTGAATGTCTTTTTCAATAGTCCATTAGGGAAAGGAGTCTTTTCCGGTGTCATTGCATCATGAGGAAGGAATGAAATTGAGAACTGCTTCTCAATTATCTGAGATGAAACTGGATGCTCTGCTGATAAAGCCAGGGACTGGTTAGGGTGGTGACTAGGCCAGGAATTAATTTAAAAAATGATAAAGTTGTATACTAAATATAATTGAATTATTGCATGATCTGCACAATTACTGTATACTGATATGTCTAATGCGCTTATGTGTTTCAGCCAGACAGTGGCATGGTGATGGCACATTCCTTATTTTATTATACTGTATAAGGCACCTTGATATATGAGTATTGTTGCTACTCGTATAAATGGTTTCTACTGAAAATGACTTGTGTATTATATTAGTTATCAGTACTTCATAATGATATGGCTAGGCTCAGGATCTAAATACCTAAGCTCAAGTGGTAAAGCTAAAACAATGTTATCTGGCAGCTGTGCTGTACAGTACGTGTGCTAAAGTATATTAACCACCCGTGGCTACGGGATACGGAGAACTAATTAGACGCAAAGCATCATCTGAAAACAACAACAAAAAGTGTCTCCTCAAAAATAAACCGCATTGCTTTATGTCTGAACGATTCCAGGAGCTCGATGATTGTGCAAACGCGCAGCTCTCCGTGCCAAATTCTCGTATATTCCCACGAGCTCCGAGCTCTTTGCGCTAAATGTAATTAATTACATCATGCTTAGCATTGTTAGTACTCTACACGAAGCCAAAGGCTGGGTACAAACGCTCGACTGTACTGCGCCAAACTCTAATTCAAAAGCCGGAGTCTTTGTGCAGCAGTCTACAGTCGCTGGGACGGTGTCCAGGGCAATTAAAAAGAGAATTTAATGCTGATACCTGCATCCTAATATTTGAAAGGGGCTCCCAACCTGTATTTTATTTTAGAGCCAGAATGCAGATCTACAATCATCTTCCTGATTGTATTGACGCTCAGAAGAAAAAAAAAAAAGAAAAAGAAAAATTGGTCCTGGCCTCCAAGGAGGCTCTGAGGAAGTTGATCGATACGTCCTCGGACTGAAATATGGCATCTCCTGGTGGCTGCTGTGTAAGGCGGCGCAGTAAATCAGAATTCTGCAAGGCATACGGTACGTATAACCCGCTGCCTGCCTGTCAGTCACTAATAAAGACAGCGGCATATGTGATAGAGGTTGTTTTCGAGCTGAAAGCACTGTTGCCATGGCATAACTTGGAGAGGTTCCATTTCACTGAGTGGACCATCCGCCCACATATCTCCACAGGTGCCTCGTGTCAAACTGGAGAGAGAAAACAGCAAAACTAATCTCAAATATAATCCAAATGTGACGGATAATAAATCGCAGATGCATGGCCTGGCTAAACGCAGGTACTTTCTCCACACTGGGGGATATTCTCGACAGCCGAAAGTCTACTAGGAAGCTTACGAAGAGTCGCTACTTTAGAAGGCTCAAATTATTGGCCTGCATCAAGCACCAGAAACAATTAAGGAGATTTGAAAATACTGGAATTGGGTTAAGAGCTGGCCAACACATTATTACAACCTGTGAGGATAGTGATGAACCGTTCTGGTCAGAAATAAATAACAAATGGAGATCACTTCAACAATTCCATCTATCCAAAGGAACCTCTGTAGTCCAACTAGGAACCGTGGAGGCCGATGGTGACCGTTAAACTTATTCCCATTGGTAGGACCTCTGGTCAACATTCACACTATTTTGGAATTTGGAGAACACCAATCAGCCTAATCTACATGACTTTGGACTGTGGAAGGAAACTAGAATACCGGAGAACATTTCCATACATGCACAATGTGACGAGAACACACAGTTTTCCAGAAGAAACCATGCGTTAGTGAGACTCATCAGAAGAAAAACACTTAAATTTGCTAGTAATCATGGACACTGGACTTTAGAGCAATAAAAAATAAGTTGATGTGACCTGTTGAGTCCAGATTGAGTGTATTCCAGCGTGTCAAGGTAAGAAGAGAAGCGCATGAAGCGATCATGCATAGTGTCCACTGTACAAGCCTCTGGAGACAGTGTTATGATCTGGGGTTGATCAGTCGCTCAGGTCGAGACTCAGCAATGTTATGGGGCAATAAAATAAAGTCAGCTGACGACCTGAACGTACTGAATCACCAGGTTATCACATCTATGGAGTTTCTCTCCTGATGGTGTGGGTATATTCCAGGACTCAGTGTGTGAAAGAGTGGATCTGGGAGCACGAGGAATCATTTTCACACATGAACTGGACACCAAAGTGTGTGTGTGTAATCAAAGCTGAAAGTGATCCATGGAATCTTAGCGTATGCGGCTTTTTTACCTGGCAGTGAAAGATATACAGTATAATGTATGTAATGTCATCTATCTATCTATCTATCTATCTATCATAATAATAATAATAATAATACTTCTCATGATGATGATGATGATGATTATTATTATCATTGTTGTTGTTTATGATGTATCTATCTATCCTATTCTATCACTAATGATTAAACATTAAGGTTCTTAATGGTGTCCTGGCAGTCTCAGTGATTCGGTTCCTAAGAAGACATTTACTTCCTGATACCCGGGCTCCAGAGCACAGATGGGTTGAAGTGACCATGCGTGTCCGGGGCCACAGTGAGCCGCTCTGCGTGCTGTCATAAAGCACAGCTCCTAGCTTACAGCAACCAGACAAGACATTTCCAAATACACCATCCTCATTAAAGACAATATGAAGGATATTAACTGTAGCGTAAACTCTGCAGCTTTATTTTTTTGTAACATACGCTGTGTGTTTGTCTTTTAATTATGTGTTCCCAAATGACAGCTTTCTGTGAATTAAAACGCTAATCCCTCGCCTGATCTTGCATTAAACACTTTCCCCCTGGATTAGAGGAAACTGGTGGCCAAAGAGCAATCTGGAAGGGCAGATTGTTGGAAATTCTTGGCCAGGGCGTCCCCACGCTCTCTGATGGCCGGGTTCCTGCGTTTCTGCACGCTGGGAGTACTGCTGCTATTATGAATATGATGAAAAGCAGCGTGCAGGAATCGGATCTAAACTCCGGGTCAGGACTGGCTTCAAGCGTCCTGCGTTTCCTCCATGTTTCATCACGCTGACAGGTGCTGGCTTTATTTATTTTTTATTCAGACTAAAATAAGCCGACCTTATGAAAAGCCAGACTCAAATATCAAACCCAAACACACGGAATCCGCGCAAAGTCATTAAAGCCCATTTAAATGCATCGACTAATATGCAGAGGGATTCGGCGACGCATTACCTGCCTCACGTGACGCGTATTAGTTTTCATGTCCAAATATAAAAAGTGACATTTGGCGCGTGTCCACTGGATAGGATTAAGACTGTCACTTTGGACAAATTCTTTTACGCAACTGAGCCGGAATAGATCAGTCCATCATTCATGCTTGCTTTTTTTTCCCCCATGAGTATCCTTTTATCTTTTCTTCTGTTGCCTTCTCATCCCTCTCTCTGTCACGGAGACGGAGGACGAGTGTAATCTCTAAAACACTGTCAGCATGTCAAAGGTTCCGGCAAAGCCACTTAAACAACAGGGTGTCGATAATGGTGGAGAGAGAGAGAGACGAGAGAGAGATGTTGAATATGAGTGCTGGGATCTTCTGCCAGGTTCTGACTGGGAGAAAAATAAAAACATGTGAAAAGATGGAGATGTACACAGGAACATATGCTTCCAGGTGTCAAGGGTGAATGAATGTGTGTGTGTGTGTGTGTGTTAAACACATTAAAAATTGATGTGCATTCCTCGCCAGATTTAGATTGGCTTTCTCTCCTCACGTTCCAGTTCAGTAATTAGCGCCTGCGGCGGAGCTACTCAATAAAAGAATAAAACTAAGTACGCGAGTGAAAAAGTCAACAAGCAGCATGATGAACGAAGGATGCAGATGCAGATGAGCAGAGGACGCAGATGTGGAGGATGGACAGGCGGTCGTGCGGAGGACGAAGATGGATATGAAGAGACGATGAGCGCAGTGGTTTCTTTAAAGTGTAAAGTGGGCGGGGCTTATATTACATAAAGCCTGCATAATAATTTCCCATGACCTATCACAGGGTCCACGAGGTCGCTGTTTGCTTTTCAACCCACACAGTTTCCTGAAGATCAAGGTTTACTCTTGATATTTCCATTCGATTCCAAGCACCCTCACGACTCAAAACTAACCTAGTGGTCAAAAAGCTAATCCACTGAGACAAGGCTCACCTTCAGAGCAGAAGCTAACCTCGTGGAATAAAGCTAAGCTCATGCGTGAAAGCTAACCTAACCTTTATTTTCTACAACCTACATGGTTCTAGAGGTTATACTGTACACAGGTCTAGAACAAAACACAAAATCCTCTTCTCGGGAAGAATTCCACTGATAATGCAACGTAAAGAAACGAGAACACAAGAACAAGCTTGTGCAAAAGCAAACCTTTAGCTGGAGGAGAAAACGCTTTACAGATTTAGCGCTAATCCTTACTCGACTCTAATCAGCCATTAACCGAGTGACATCAGAAGTAAAGGAGATCCTGGATCTTCTCAAACCTTAAACTGAACCAAAGATCAAAGGTGAGAAAGGAGAAGAAATAATGAGACGAAAAGTAATCAATCTGTAACAGATGGAGCGTGCTATGAGACGAGTTACGCTCGCTAATCTTTGCTGACGGTTAGTCAAGAGCAGAACAAGGAGCAGAAAACTGAGCCTCCAGGGAACCTTCTGAGGCCCGACTGGCCTTATGTTTCCATATAGACTTTAAAGTAAAAACCCAATCAATACTCTATCTCTGGCCTCCATATTATTCTCTCTATAGCTTTTCATTTTCCTTCATTTTCCCCCCTTGGATAAGGACCGGATGAAAGAGAGGATTCAAAGACATAAGATTCCTCCAGTGAGCAGAACAAGAATGCTGCACAAAACTTGCGGGGAAACCTGGTGACGCTGAAATGGATTAACTTCCCTTTGTCTGTATTTGAACTACAGTAACAATGCTTCGATTTGTATTAAACCAAAACACTAGGGATGTAAATAAATACAAGTGCTTCATTTGCCCATTCAGCTACATTAGTGATTGTTGATGTTGGGATCTTGAGGAGTTCAGTTCCGAGTTGTGCAGAGCTCACAGGGACATCGTCCCGCTGGATAAGGGTTTGGACCTCTTAGATCTTGATTGTAATGCTACAGCATAGAGAGACTCACTCAGGCACTCATTTTCTAAAGCGCTTATACTTTATTTCCATTTACAGCATTTGGCAGACACCCTTATCCAGAGCAACTTACATTTTTATCACATTATAATACACATCTGAGTGTTTGAGTCAAGGGAGAAAAACAGTGGCAACTTGGTGGTCATGGGGTTTGAACCTGGGGCCTTGAAGAAAATTAGGCTTCCTCAATTCTGCTCCGATAATAACAACAACAACAACAACAACAACCAGCAAGGCAAAATCATCCATATCCATGCCAGGTCATGCTGCCGTTCAGCTGATGTTTGTTAATGACAAGTGAAGATGTAACATGTAGAAGCTGTTCCTCTACATCTATGCTTGATCCAAATAAATGGCTAAGATCAAGAAGAAGACTTCTAATACATTTACATCCATGTGAGCAACACTCAGAGCTCTCTCTCTCTCTCTCTCTCTCAATGCCTGCCAGCCATTAGTCAATTCCCCGCCTTTCTCCTCAGGCCAGACAAATGGTTCAGGCTGTTGCCCTGGTTACGGGATGTGGAGGAGAGGAGGGCTGATTAGAGATGCCAATGTTGTCCGAGCAGGTCGAGGTGATTGCAGAGAGCTCGGCCGCTCTATCCACCTCCACTTCCTCCACCTCCTCATCGCCTACTGAGAAACACGGCTACTGGTGAGACGAGGTCTGCTTTACGCACTAACCAGCCCATGGCTACCAGAAGAGACAAGATCAAGCCAAAGAAGAATTATTTTCTGTTATTTATTATAATATTATTTATAATTCCCTATAAATCCCTACATGTCCTTAGATCTTAAAAGTTCATGCCAGGAAGGAGCCCTCACACCTTGTACAAGCTAGCATCCAGCCAAACTCAAAGACTAATCCTCTTGAATGTCATCCTTTCTACCCGAGAACAAGCAGGGCACAGAGACCTACAACGAAGATTTACTTTAATGTCAGCCAGCTCATGTGCGATCAAGTTGTTCTAGGAAAATGCTGGTTTCGCTGCTTGTTATAAAGGTGGTTTAGCCTGGAAAGGGACAAAATATACACACTCAGGATTGAACCTGAGACGCTCCTGCATCATTAACGTGTCGTTTCTTTACACGGGTGATGGAAACCAAACGATCTCACATGGTTGCAGGCTCAAAAGTCACACTTTAGGCTCAAACTGCAGGAACGAGATGGGAATATTCACACAAGGACGTATAGAGTTTGCTATATTCTGAAGTGAAACATCAGTTCGAGTCTGAGAGTGTCACTAGACGTCTTGGCAGCTCAGACTTTGCTTACGGTGTCATAGTGCATCAGATTCTGCCTGATTGATTCTGCAACGTGGCAGTCTGACACTTCAAAGCGCGGAGAGCAGAAAACACCCCTGTCTACATCGGAAGCATGGCTGCACACGTCACGTTAAGAAAACAGGAGGGAAACTGAGCGGGGAAGAAGGAGGGGCCAGAGCAACAAGGCACAAAGCGTGCACAATAACACAGCGGTAAATTAATGATAAGATCCATGAGTCAGAGTCTTGAACCTTACTTCTTCATACGCTGGTTTTCTCTGGCTCGCACCACACTCTGTCTGGGTTCAAACCTGCACTAACACTCGCATGCAAATTTCAGACTGTTCATTTATACCACTGGCTTTTTACCCCCATGCCTGCTGAGTTTCTGTTCTGCCGAATGTCGGCCGTTCGGGTGGACAGATGTTGATGTGATTTCCTTTCCTCAGCCTGATCAGAGCCAAGGAAAGGTCAGCAGTGTGTTTAATTAGGTAGGAAGTGTGGCTCGCTTAAAAATTCTTTCACACACTGCTGAGAATTCAGTTTCTTTTATAAAGCCATCAATTCCACTAAACTCGGATATACCACGGAGAGGATTTCTTGAAAAATTATTTAGTAGATGATGTTCCTGGATTATATTACTGTTCAGGGATCTCTAGCGCAGTCATGCTTAAGTCATCCTACTTCTCCTGCACCACCTGAAACTTTTCCTATTCTGGCCCCCACACAGATGAGCTATTCTATATTTCATTTTAATTTAGGAGAAAACCATCTGCAAGGTGTGATGAAGGAGTCACTGTTACCACCTGCACTTTTGTTTTAACAGTAATGTATTTTACCACAACAACATTTGAGCAACTACGGTTTATTACGAGACGTCTGTCCACCATGGTCCCGCCTACTTCTCAATGGCAAAAACCAGACACCAGTGCCAAAACCCACATTCCTCAACATGCTGTCTTCTAAGTAACTGCTAGTCATTCCGAATTGCATCTAAACCGTCCATGTTGTTTCCTTTATGGCTACAAAACAACCAAAGCTGAATCCCAAATCTCTCTCTAACCTCTGATCAAGGGTACTACAGTACTTGTTGTACGGAAGAAGGCAATGTACACTCTACATAACAGTATGTACGTAAAAAGGAAACAAACCTGGAAGTCGCTCTGGATAAGGCTGTCTGCTAAACGCCGTCTTAACATTTCATCCTCTATACTGTAACTGCGTTCCAGAATATCACCATCTCACTACGCCAATACTTTTTGACTAATCAACCTCTCTGGGGCAAAACAATACATTATTTCAACCACATCTGTCTTCCTGTTTCCCTAACATATCCCCGACACAGCATTTCTAATCAAACGGCCACAAATCAATGTCGCTATCCAGGCCGAAATAGCTGTATTAGTTTCACGAACTCCCTCCGATTGAGCGCTGCTCTGATTTGTCTTTATCAGCCTCTAGCTCGTGGAATCATTAGGCCTTTTTAAAACAGGGACGCTAGCACTAATGGAGGAGCAGCATTCAGGGCTGTAACTCTGAATCAAAAAAATAGAAAAAAAACCTCTTACTGGAACAGATTTCGCTCCTGATAGTGAGTCACATCAATATGGAGAGGAGATATTAGATCAGACCTCCATCCATGAGCGTGATAAAGACACATGCACATACGTCGTAGGATGCGAAACCGATTCAGATAGAACGCTGTAAATGAGACTCGGAACGAAAACGTGTGTGTGTGTGTGTAGAGGAAAAGCATTCTGACATACAATATACAATGCTTACAAATGAACATAATTATCATACGCACTAAAAATAATGGCATAACAGCTGTTTATGCTACAGTTCATCTCATTAGATTGTGACATGCAACATTAAATGTAACTGTGAATGGATTAAAGAATGATGTTCATTATTAAGTACCAGAATGTCAATGTTAGAGAATCTCCACGGTATCAACAGCAGTTAAAGTTACAGTTCTGACTGTTATAATGCACTGACACTGGAGACTCCTTCCATACTGTATGTGGCTTCGACAATAAAATAAAAAGTACAGAATTGTAGAATATTCTTTATTCTGGTGTACCTCCTCGATCAACCCCCCACATCTCTCTCTCTCTCTTTCTTTTTCTTTCTCTCTCTCGGCCTGTGCCATCCCAGGTTGTTATATCACCCAGGTTCAGTCAGCATTGGCATGCATGAAGGTAGCGTGACTCCCATCCTCCTTGGAACCCCACTGTTCCTTACCGGCAACAGCTAGAACTCATGCTGTGTTTGAAATGATGCCTGCTCTCTCTCTCTCTCTCTCTCTGTATGTGTGATTGTTTCCATGGGAGTCTTGAAGATGCAACCTGCGATAATTGTTTTGTGAAGTTGGCTACTAAGGCTTCTGTTTGCGTTTTTACATTTTGCTAATTAGCTCCGCCTCTGAACGGTATCCCACAGAGCAGAGAAAGCGGGACGGGTTCACGGAAACAAGAAGAAACATGAATTATTGCTAGAGTTATTTTATATTCCAGCCAGCAGAGGGTGTCAATATTTAAAACCGTGTAGCACCAATCTGATCTACCTCAACACTAAACCACCAAGAAGAAGAACTGGCTTCCAGAATTCCAGAAAATATATATAAAAACGTTGGAGTATCAGGGTTGATCTGACATGGTCCAGGATCCTGTTTGTCCTCAGATGAATTAGATTTTGACCAAGCCAACAAAAACGTAGACCCCAGAACAGGTCTCTGGTCATCCCTTTGGATGAGTTCTCATGGTTCTCATGTAAATCTTTCATGGCCCCGCCTCCCCTTAGTGTAATCGTTCTCAGTGTTGATGCTTAACATTAGTAAAAGGATGAAGTGGAACTATCCTCCTGGACACACACAAACACCAAAACACAAACACCATGAGAGTGAACATACACCAGCAATCAGGTCAGTTTGTGTTCCCTGTTTGATATCAGCAAATAACAGTAAGGTCAAGTTGATCCTCATCTCTCTCCAGTCTCCCTGTCTTGCTACTGTAAGCTAGCCACTTGTGACTTCGTACCTGACAGGAGTGAGTGAGAGAGAGTGAAATACAACTATTTATTACATTTTAAAAGCACAAGCAGTCTTATACGTATAAACTGCAGCTCAGAAAGGAAAGACATGTTGTGAGTGCAGATGCAGTCATATGCAAATAAAACTCTTGCATTCCAGAAGCAACATCTGTACTGTAGAGACCAGACACTGGTCCATTTTTTTTCTTTTTATCCTAGGGGTCGCCACAGTAGATCATTTGCTCTGCAAGTTCTGGCACTAGGTTTTTCGTAAGATACCCTTCCTGTCGCAACCATCCCATTTTCGACCCAGGCTCGAGATCAGCACTTGGCTGGGATGAATGAGGCGTAAGGTTAACGGTCTTCCCCAACAGTGGTGGTCACAGGGCTTGAACCTTGACCCTCCGATCAGGGTCAACTGCTTGACAGCCACTATCCTTATAGGGAGTCTTTCCATCATTGGTTAACATTAAATATTGATTAAGTATTCAATTTTAAATATTGATTAACCGGACATACATTACATTATGGATCCACATCTCTCAGTATTATAAATATAGTATTCAGTCTAGTACCTGACATTTGAAAATTGTAAATCAGTTTTAATACTGGCATAGTGGTTAGCACTGTGGCCACGCACGACCCTGCAGGGTCTTAGGTTCGAGGCCTGTCTTTGTGTCTGAGTGTGTGTGGAGTTTGCTTACTCCGGTACCCACCCAAAGTTCAAAGACATGCAGATTAAGATAACTTGCATATTTACATTTACGCCATTTGGGAGATCCCCTTATCCAGAGCGATTTTTATCTCATTATACATCTGAACAGTCGATGGAAGGGCCTTGTTCAAGGGCCTTGCTATTCCTCGGACCCGAACCCTCTGTAAAAAAAAAAAAGGATGGTTAAAGGTCAGGGGTCCGATCCCCAGGAACGGCAAGTTGCTAATGTTGAGCCCTTGAGCAAGGCGGTTACCTCTACAATATCTGCTCCAGGAGAGCACTGTATTCTGGCTTTACCTATGTTCTTTCCCCGGTGTCTCTAGGACCCGCTCTGGCTAAGACCTGTTTTCAGCAATAGACCCTTACTTTTGGGAAGAAAAGCACTGGGACCTTCTTCGGAGCGAGGTTCCTTTCAGGACCTCAAGAAATGTTGGCACATTACCAGCACAAGAGGCATGTCAGGATGGCATGTGATATCAAAAATATTTCCACCCTAGAGTAGCTACTGCAGACACTCTGGGACATTTTAGGTCAGATTCTACTCAAGAACCCTTTCATGGACGTTTGGACAGTAGGCTGTTGAGTAGGTAATGCGCAATCGCTTCTTCCAGCACGATTCATGCTAGCAAACCAAAATACTCATCTTTAAACCATCTGTTGTCCTAGAAGCTTGCTGCAACCCTGGCTGTAGTTCAGACCCTTTGTAAGCACACACACAGAAACACGCACAGATTTGTTAGATCACACCACACTGAACTCTGTGGAAGTACACCGGGGAGATTTTTTTCCTTTTTTTTTTTTTATACCCGGGCCGCCTGGGTGAAGCTAATGAGCTAATAAATAACTACACCGCGCTTGGAAACACAAGCATACACACACAATCTGCCTGTACTTAAGCTAGCACGGTCTGTGTGTGTGTGTGGTCTACCGGGCTGCTGGAATGTTCTAGACAACAAGAAGAGACAGAAGTGTGTATGCTGCCCCGCCACGCTCGGCTGCACGCCGGCCGAATAAAACGAGGTGCAAAACAATTGTTCTGAACGAGCCTCAGATCAAGCAGGAGCAGCCTGCACATATCGAGCCACAGCAACAGGAAAGGGCAGGAGAAAGAGAGAGAGAGAGCGAGAGAGAGAGAAGGTTACAGTCTGACCCATCAGAGAGCGCTGCAGGTTACACGGCTAAATGAGAGTGATGATGAACACTGTTTCTCTCTCCTTAGCCCCTAGTGCTTGATGCACAGGCACTCCAACGGGAAGTGGAGGAATGTGTGGGGAAAAAGTCTTGATTCTGCCAGTGGTTTTTGATGTCGAGGACTTTCGAGCCTCCTGATTAGACATAAAGAAGGGACAAGACACAGCACGGACGGAGAGCTGAACCCTGCTAAAGGGTGAATAAAGATGCTGCATTATAACTAAAAATACTAAATTCCTATAACCTCTGTGTCACATCTGACGTTAGCACCGGTCAGAGTGCTCCTGTGTGTGTACAGTGTGTTTATGTACAAAAGAGAATGGCAGGAATTGTGGGAGTTTGGGGAGGCTCGTAACACAAAATCACTTACCTGGTGTTCAGGCAAGCAGCACATGAAAGAAAGAGAAGATAAAATGGGTTAGTAAAATATTACAGCGGCATGAAAACATACAGTACGAGCAGTGCTTTTATTTTCATCCTCATGAAGGGATGTGCTGCTGTTGTGTAGAGGCTGTAAGTCTAAGAGGAAAAAATATATACGGCACTTTAAAATAAACCTATAAAAAAAGCGCTGGTCTACGATCGTGCACGAGTGAAACATATCTGTCTTGTACGTGTGGTGATTGTGAACCAGTGCAGACTCTCAGATGATTAATGGTGGCCTCACTTCCTGCCTGGGGTTTCATTTTCTTCTTCTGTGTTCAGGGGGGTTAAACCGTGATCGTACGGGGACGTACAGTACAGTCGCTACACTGCAGCCGTGAGTCAGAGCCGACAGCCGAGGAGTGTAAGGCAGTCGGTGATGAGGCGCGCTCCGGGCTGGAGGTCCACTCCTGTCCCAGCGCTCTCCTGCTCAGATGTCCAGCAATTAATCAGGAGAGCGATGGGACACGAGCGGACCACCAGCACGGTGCCGCATCATCAGGAACTTATAGATAACACACACACACACACACACACATACACACACATACACACACACACACACACACACACACATACACACAACACACACACATACACACAACACACACACATACACAAATCAGAACACCTATCATCTTTCTGTCTGTCTGTCTGTCTAACTGTCTATCTGAATCTATCTGTCTGTCTATCTATCTATCTATCTATCTATCTATCTATCTATCTATCTATCTATCTATCTATCTGTCTGTCTATCTGTCTGTCTGTGTGTCTCTCTATCTATCTATCTATCTATCAAACTATCTATCTATCTGTCTGTCTGTCTGTCTCTCGATCTATCTATCTATCTATCTATCTATCTATCTATCTATCTATCTATCTATCTGTCTGTCTATCTATATGTCTGTCTGTCTGTCTATCTATCCATCTATCTTTCTGTCTGTCTGTCTATTTGTCTATCTGAATCTATCTATCTATCTTTCTGTCTGTCTATCTATCTATCTATCTATCCATCTATCTTTCTATCTATCTATCTATCTGTCTGTCTGTCTGTAGGTCTATCTATCTATCTATCTATCTATCTATCTATCTATCTATCTATCTTTCTGTAGGTCTATCTATCTATCTATCTATCTATCTATCTATCTATCTATCTATCTATCTATCTGTCTGTCTGTCTGTCTGTC
>JAQMYL010000013.1:18176298-18199564 GCA_030014365.1 Clarias pachynema | reverse complement strand
CCTGCCTCGTGCCCGAAGCTTCCTGTGATAGGCTCCAGGCCCCCCGCGACCCTGAATACAGGATAAAGCGGTATAGACGATGAATGAATGAATGAATGATTCTGATGTAAGCAACTCACACAGTCATATCAGCTCACATATTAGTCTTCGTCATGAGCATGTGTTGGTGTGTGCAGGTTTGTGTGCTGGTAAGTGTGTTAATTTTTTCATCTTGCGCCATGGGGGCCAAACAAAGAACTAAAAATACCCCTTCGTCGAATTTCTCTTCTAACAAGCCCGAGCCCGTTTCCATTTCACCAACATTTAGCAATGACCATGAGCTGGAGCGTGTGTCTGTTCGTATCAACAGCACAGTTTTACGGCTGTAATCCAGGTGGCCCCAGGTTGACCGGTCGCCCTTTGGATTAGCACACACCAATTAACACCATCTTGGTGCTCCCTCATGTTTCAAGCCTGGCTTTCTCCCTTCATCTGTCGACACTGAGCTACTCAAGCCGTCCTCGGTCACGTTCTGGATCTGGATCATAACAGGATGTCTCTTCAACCCATTATCACCTTCTCTTTGATTAACATCTACAATCCAAACCTGCTTCTGTTTCAGACTACTTCACTGATCTCCTTTTTTCACTCAATAAGACACTACTCGTCTTTCTGGTCCATCTCATTTCAACTGTTTCCAACTGATTCCCTCCAGTTGTACATCGTGGATCATTTAAACAGGATGGAAGAAATGATTTGAACAGAATCATCACTATAAAGTAAATAAAACACAGGTTTTGTCTGTACATTGGTCAGAACTTGGTCTTTCAATCATATCAGAGGACCAGAAACCAGTCTCAGAAAATGTCATGTCTGTATGTCTGTATGTCTGTCCAAACAGATTTTGTCACAGCACCATGCGAAACCGGCTGGACAGAATATAATGAAACTTTGCAAGTCCATAGGTATTTGGCTGAAGTTAAATCTGTGCCTTAAATGAAATCAAAATGTCCAGTAGAAGTGAGTCTGTACTGCGCACGCGTCAAACTGTGGACGCACCTTAAATCGACCGCTGGACAGAATTTATTTCAAAATGACACATTTTACACTGTGAATTAATTTCATTAATTAAAATGAAATAGTCCGGTTAAAAGTCCGGTTCGCTACTGGAGGCTCAGGTAGACTTGTAGCGAATTCCAGCCTCAGCCAGGACCGCCGTCTTCATGGTAAAGTGGAACCGTCCCCAGTCACCACACGCATCCCATAGCTGATCAGCTTATGTTTAGCTTTAACCTTTTAATTATTTTTTATAAATTCTTTAACCCTTAACGAGGGTTACTTATGCTAATTTAAAAGAAAAAAAATATGGACAGAATCATTTTAAATATATGATTTTAAAAAATAGTCATTTGAACTGAAACAAAACCATTTGAAAGTAATGATTGAAATGGCATTATCGCCTATGTTTCACTTTCAATATGTCTTTTTCATCAACGCCTGTTATCATGTATCAGATAGCAAACCTTCTCATCTTTCTCTAACACACTCCTCTCCACTGCCCACTTGTCCTCCTAACACCAGTATGTCATGCTCATGCCTTGTCTACAGACAAGCGGAGCGCTGCTGCCTGCTTTCACACCACTGCGTTTCTGTGCACTCTGATGGTCCATGAACCTGTTGGTTCCACACATCCTATTAATTCACCGTCAAACCTTTGAACCATTTTGCCTCCGCGCTCATCTTCCTTTATCTCTTTCGGTTCATCTTCACTCTCTCCGAACAGCACGTGGTCGTCGGCACACAACAGCTCCCACGGTAGCCCTTCTCGCGCCTCTCTGGCTCCCACTTCCATAACCAGCATAAACTCTAAACCGATCCCTGGTGTCTTTTTAAGATCAACTTGTATTAAAATGCAGCTCGTGATAGAAGCCGTTATCGGATTGGAGCTCGGTCCACGGCTCCTCGGGGACGTATCCGGCGATGCTCTTTTCTCATGCAGGTCTTCGCTCAGACTCGCTCGTGATCTTCTCATAATAAAGCGGGGTAGGATGACTGGTGGATGGCAGGAAAACAGGATCAAATCGAATCAGCTTGTAATTAAATCACTGTACCGAATGGCTGATGCTGAAAGAGTGCTACCTGGGGTGAAAAAGACAACTTCGACTCGAGCGCTCCGGCAGTCATGTGCGATAATCTCGACCGTACACTCTAAAGAGGATAATAACCAAGGAGTCGAGGTGTAACACCTGAAATTACTCTGAACAAAAGCTTCCTAACAGGTTCAGATACAAAGAGCAGGTGAATGAGTGTGTGTATGGAACTATTCTTCTCCCGAACATCAGCTGTAAATGCAAAACTGATCTTACGTAAGCCGCAAATCACAAACTTCACTAATTAATAAGCGACGGCATCCTGAAGTTGAACATACAGCTTTACCTTTGCACTAGCACTGGAGACTCCTTCCGCGCAATTTATACAAACATCTACAAAAAAAAACGTCCACCGTACAAGCCCTCTGCAAATGTGCCATTACAACAGATACAATCACGTTCCCACGGAAAATTCCTTCAACTGACACCAAGTGCAATCCTATACCTTTTTTTTTTTTTCCTTTTTTTTCTTTTTTGTTTGTGATAAGAGAAATGAGGCCGCGCCAGGTTTGCACATCAGCACCTCGGGTTCATGCGAGGAGAAACCAATAAACAGTGAGCAAGCAGAGGAAATAAATCAATATCCGAAGATTATACAGCGCCGGTCTTTTTCTTCTGCTGTGAACTGCGAGAAGGTCAAACAGTTTCATCTTTGCGCTCGGGTGCTTTAAGACACCGGAAAAAAAAAAAGAAAAGGCGCCTCATGACACTCTGAAGTGCTTGAACACACAAGGGAATAAAAAAAGAAAGAAAGAAAGAAAGAAAGAACAAAATTCAATAACAAAATGTGGTGTGAGCGGTTCAAGGCCGGTTCCTTTGCTACACGCAGAAGTGTCTGAGTCGTGTTTGAGCTGGTCTGAGAATCCGAGGGAAGGAAACCAGAATTGGAACCAAGAGAACTTCAGATTCGAGTTGTAACTCAGACGCTGAGAGTTATTCCGAGTCGTTGCTCAGACCAGCATGTTTGTGCTGACATCGATTGTCTTGTCTAATTAGCTGTTTCATTTCATTACACGGCCCTGACGTTCCTCATAACTCATAACAGGGTAACAATGACAGAAATCCACACCGTGCTGGAATTAAATCGGCTTGAAATAAATAAATAAAAACTTAAACACTTTTAATCCTTAGTGAAGCCACAATCCGTAAACATGCATCATTAATGTGTAATAAATCAATTTCATTGAATTTATTTATTTATTAACCGTTTTTTATTAATACGGGCACAGAACAGGACACCAAATCCTTTATTTATAACAAATCATAACAATAACTCTTACATGTTACCATACGGTCCATAAAATTTTGGAAGAAAGATACATTATTTTGGCAGGATACACTCAAGATGCAAGCGAAGTCAAGACTTTCAGCTAGAAACCTATTGAAAGGTTTTGACAGAAGCGTATAGAAGAAGTAACCGTTCAGGACATTTTCATACACACACTGTACTGTATTTGTGTGGCTCATAAATAATTGAACAAATGGCTGACGATCAGTTGCATGGCCAGGTGTGGCCTGTTCCCTCACTGACTAATCAAGCAGATAAAAGGCCTGGAGGTTGCATTTGGTAGCTGTTCACTCAAACCTTAAAAGGAAGTGTCCATGCGATTGAAGGAAACCACCTGAAGAATGGTTTAGACTGAAGACATTAAAATAAACCCAAATGCAACAATGAAAGTGGCGAATACACCAGTCTGGAACATCCTTAGATACAAGGAAGACCACAGAAGTCAAATAAATCGAATTCTGTCCATGGTCAAGAAGAACCCTTCCACAACATCTAGCCAAACAAAGAACACACTTAAGAAGTTCTTCAGTCAAGATACGGCTTTATGAAGTAAATACAACAAGGTGCAAACCACCGTAATGCTCAAGAACAGAAAGGCCAGAGTAGACCCCTCAACAGGTCCATGGATTCCAGACTTCAGGACTTCAGTCTTCACCAAAGGATGTTCATCCAAGTATTAAAGGCAAACCTTAATTCTGTAATTATCTTAGTTTGTTCCATTATTTGTGGTACCCCATCCCAAAAAAATGTGTGCATGTGTGTGGCTGTATTAAAATGGGGTAGCTCAGTGGGTAGGGCATTGGACTATGGTTCGGAAAGTCCCAGGGTTAAAACCCCACGACCACCAAGTTTCCACTGTTGGGCCCTTGAGCGAGGCCCTTAACCCTTAACTGCTCAGATGTATAATTAGATAAAAAATGTAACTTGCTCCGGATCAGTGTGTCTGCCTAATGCCTAAGTGTAGAATGGCTGTAGTTCCTGAATGGTAACCAGTCATGGACGCAGAAACACATCTGATAATATTATGTCACCTTAAACAACACTCTCCTTAGTAATCGATTTTAAGATGTTCCGGAACACCTCTAAACCATCTGTGTTGGTCTGTTCACGACTAACGTTAGCTACAAAGCTAACTACTGTAGCTGCTAACACAGTGCTGAATCCCAAATCCCACTCTAACCCCTGATCAAGGGCACTACTTAGTGTGTAACACATGACTTTACAGCCTACATAGCGCACTAGCTTTCCATTGGATGCTATTTGGGATCTAACTTGGAATCCAGATGTTAACGGAGTTGATATTCCAAAGTAGAATGAGTGAAACTATAGTAAGTTTCTCAGGACTGTCCACCACCTCCATGGTTCACTTTCTGGCTACATAGTACCGGTAAGAATTTAAACCTATGCTAACCAGTTCCACCAGTCGTGGTTAGTTAGTTTCACCTGTTCGACTGTTGTATAAAAGCAATGTCACACTCATGGTCGTGCTGTTGCACTGAATATCAGCACAGCTGTGATATGTTCAATACTTGAGCTGATATTCAGTATAACAGCACTACCTTTAAGTGCGATACTCATTAAATCATGTAATTTTGTTGCACTTTATAATAAAGTATCATATCGTATGATATCATCTTCAGCGGATTCATTGATGTACTGAAACATCTGGAATGGTACGGTATGATGTGGAAGCCTGAGGTTTACACCGTTGTATCGATTAGTTCATTATTCCGAGCTACTCTAAAACTAATGAAGAGGCTCCAGACAAACACTTAGAGCTCCCAGTCCCTCGTTTCAGTCTCCTCACGGAAAATCAGAAGGGAGCAGAGAGGCAGCGCTACGTTCCGAGCTCTCTCGTCAGCATTCGAGCTGAAAAGCAGTCACGTACATTATCCTTATTAATTAAACATGCAGGGCCGCATCTTTCCACAAGCAGAGCCGAGCGTAATTGCTGTGAATGCAAGCATGAAGCCAGGGAGTGAAGAGGAGATAATGGCTCAGTGCTAAGCAGTGCAAAGGAATTATAATAATAAAAAAATGTAAAAAAAAAAAAAAAAAAAAAAAAACAACGTAAAGGGCAACATTGGAGTAATGAGCTGATAGAAAGTTCAGGGCTAAAATGAGTGACTACCTGAGAGGGAACAAGAAACAGGATTTTAATTCAATTAAAGTTGCTTAATAGAATTAATTGTTAGGTAATATCTGGGCACACACACACACACACACACACACACACACACACACACACAAACGGAATTGTGGCTGAATCTTCTCTTATAAACAGCTGACCGGAGTGTTTTATTACACAGCAATCAGCCTCTCAATCCATCATCATTTACGCCGCAAATTTTCAATTAAATATCCGAGAAACTTATTAAAACCGAGCCTTTCAAAAACAGATTAGAGCGGCCGGTAAGTTCTACGGCAAATTAAAACACAGAATGAAAGCTGACGTGTCAATTAGGGTGGACTGGAATCTGGGATTTTTGTTTGTTTATTTATTTATTTATTTTCTTATTAAACAGACTGAAATTGCCGTTCGATTGAGAAACCGCTCAACAGGAAGTAGCGTTATAAAACACAGTGGGTAGTCTCAGGCACAATCCTGTTACGGGTTCGGAGTTTTAATTCCCTGCCCGGGTTAAGCAGACGTCCCGGCGGCCTCGTTACGCATGCACTCCTAACCTCATTATTTATTTGTTCATTTAGTTTTTATTATTTTCATTAAATCCTTAGAGGAGAATTAATTTGAGGGCAAAAGAAAAAAGAAAAGTGAAAGAAAAAAAAATCATTATTTTAGGAAAGAAATTATGTAGTGCACTGCATCATAAAACAGATTAAGTAAAGAGGTGTTATTGCATCATAAAATATAAGAGCCAATCATGTTGCAGCATGCAAATTCAGAGCTAAATGACACATTTTTACTTTGCAAGTCTATTAAATTTGGAATTTTTAGCACTTCTATGGCTTTTTGTTGTTGGAACGTCCACAACAATAAATGTATCAATCAATCAATCAATCAATCAATCAATCAAATATCTTCAAAATATCTTCAACATGCTGATTAAGAAATTAAATCACATGTTTCCTTGTTCCCTCCTCCAGCCACTCCTCCTTCAGCACCACACACTCTTATTCCACATGCTGATTATTAGCCCAGCAGCAGAAATGGGGGTGCCATTAGTTTCAGATTAAGCTGCGAGTATCTCCAGAGGCATGGCCCATATGCTAAATGCAGTAATGAAGTTGGAAAGTGTGATATCTCTTTCTCTCTCGTTCTTTCTCTCTCTCTCACACACACACACACACACACACACACACACACACACTCAGACAACTAGCCATTAATCAACTCTCAAAAGCAAGTTCCATTACACGACGCTAAACAGCCGTCACACGGCGGAGAGTGAAGAGGCTCGGCAGCAATAACAGGCCGAGGAGACGAGCACCTGCACCGAGTCATTTCCCTCCTGCTGCGCGTCTGCTCGCTTTCACACTCACTCCCGCCACGTGACAGTCTCACACCGCCGCTGCCGGAGGAGGAAACGCGTTACCATGACACCTCCAGATACTGAAGGAACACACCATCGCACCTCATCACACCTAACAACGCTTTTCCGCAAAGCCCTCGCGCCGTAGAGCTCTACCGGCACCGCGTCACAGCGCCGTGACAGACGGGAACGGAATAAATATGCTTTTGCAAAGTAGAACGATATATAGAGTTAACAAAACAGCTAAATACTTCCAGACGCTGATCTCGCTGAGATTTGGGCATTCATTAATTTATTTGTACATCATCGGAAAATAATGAATTAATATATGTTTATATGAATTTTATACACGTTTTTTTGTTTTTTTAAACCTTTCATTTAATATGAAATACAAATACAAATATTTCCTATAATCGTATATATCTTTTTTTCCCCCATTATTGTAGTTCCTATGTATATAAACACATTACTATTGTTATAATTGTTATAATAATAATAATCACTATGATTATTATTATTGGCGGCATAGTGATTGGCCTCACACCTCCAGCCAGGGTTGAGGGTTCGATTCCTGCCTCGGGTCTGTGTGCATGAAGTTTGAATGTTCTCGTGCTTGGTGGGTTTCCTCCTGGTACTCCGGTTTCCTCCCACAGTTCAAAGACATGCAGATTATATAAACCGGCATTCAAAGATTTCCTGTAGTGTTTGTGTCATAATAATAATAATAATAATAATAATACATCCATTATCTATAGTGTCCAGGAAGCCTGGAGCCTACTGTACCTTACCTTATCCCAGGTAAATCGGGGCACAAACCAGGGTACGCTCTGGGTGGCTTGCCACCCATCACGGGGTATGACTGCACACACACAGACACTCACACATCCAATCACACACTACGGTCAACACCAATGAGCATACACTTTGGACTGTCAGGAGTGATATGCAGTCGGGACACTGACACAGACCGGAGGTATGAGTTGAACCCTCAACCCTGGAGGTATGAGGTGTGAGTGCTAACCACTACGCTATTGTATACTTTGTGTAGTCTCAGGTAGTTCCATGTAGAGTAGTGGGACGTTGCCGTACCAGCTGTACAATAAAAAGTCACTTGATTTGATTTGCTATCTTAATATCATGCTAATACATCTGTATAAAGCAGAGCAGGATTCCGCTAAGTACGACTAACGCGGCTGACGAGATGCTCTGGTGGCACGCCCAGACTGACTGTTTGTGTGTGTGTTGGATTATGATGGATGGTGCAGGTAACTGTATGTGACGCTGCTGCCCTGCGATGCTCGTGAGGTTAATCCACTAAACGACAATCCGAAGCTGAAGAGCGGCTAGCGCAGGT
This sequence comes from Clarias pachynema, assembly GCA_030014365.1. Taxonomy (NCBI): domain Eukaryota; kingdom Metazoa; phylum Chordata; class Actinopteri; order Siluriformes; family Clariidae; genus Clarias; species Clarias pachynema. The sequence continues at coordinate 18,191,302 of JAQMYL010000013.1, read as the reverse complement.
GTATAACCGTACTTTATTCACAATTATTCACACCCCATTGTCCCTGACACACTGAGAAAATAAAACAGGTAGTCAGTGAGGTCGCCGGGGACGTTATCACGAGTTCTTTATTATTTCTGACATCTGCATTCACACATAGCGTTAATGACCTTTCTGGTTGCATTTCTAATTAAACGTATAGCAGAAGAAGGACAACGTCCACAACGCTGGACCCTCATGTCACGTCTTCATGTACGATGGATGACGATGGTGTAGGATGTTTCATTATTAAATGACTTTTGGTATTTAAAAAAAAATACAACCTACAGTAGATAACCTTTTGTACAAAAAGGGCGTGACTTGAATCTAAAAATGATTATTATTTAGAAGAAAATATCCTAATAGGAACGCCTTTTTTTTGTTTTGTCCTTGCTATTCATCCATGTTCACCAGAGGGAAAAGAAAATGCTACACACACACACATGCTCCAGTCTATCTCAGGTTCCTGTCAGTTGCTCCATCAATCAGCAGCAACTAGCCTTGAATTAATAATCGCCCTTTTTACAAGGAGAAGAACGCGTGGCATTTAGCGGCTCCTCTGGTGCAGGAATCGCGCCGCCGCTGTAGCGTGAAGTCCCCACCATGACTCGTCACATTTAACCCTGTCCATGATGACATGCACTTTCTTTTATTTTTAAAAAGAACGCAAAAAAAAAAAAAAAACAACTCGAGTGATATGTGGACAATGCGAGGACGTCTCAGCGACGGGGTCACGACACATTTCAACAGCAAGGGTTCAAAGATTCTAAGAAAAACAATCAAGCACAGGGTCAGGATGGTGCAATGAAGCGGAGTTATTGTTAATACCACAGTGTATTGTTTATCTCTTTATATGTATAGTTAATGCGGTCGAACCCCAACCCCTACCCCTAAGCCTAATTGTATCCCATGAACCGAATCCCTTTACGGAAGTAGGAACTTCGACTGCCATTTGGTGTAGTGGTTAGCACTGTCGCCTTGCACCTCCAGGGTCTGGGTTCGATTCCCGTCTCTGTGTGCAAGCAGTTTGCATGTTCTCCCCGTGCTTGGTGGGTTTCCTCCGGGTACTCCGGTTTCCTCCCACAGTCCAAAGACATGCAGATTAAGCTAATTGGCGTTCCCAAATTTCCCGTAGTGTTGTGTTTGTGTGTGTGTCCTGCAATGGATTGGCACCCTGTTCAGTGTGTAGTACCCCGTCTCCTGCCCTAAATATCCTGCGATAGGCTCCAGGCCCCCTGTGACCCTGAATACAGGATAAAGCGGTATAGATGATGAGTGAGTAATACAGTAATAACAACAATAATGGAAAGGATTATAAAACCCAAAGCTACGCTTAAGAAGCCATTCTCGTATTTCAGAATGATTTAATTAATGTTTTTTTATGTTAGCGCTCACCCTGAACCACCCCTCCCGCAAAGCGCCCTCCAGAAACACCTCAGCCCCTGCCCTAGCGCTCGCCACTGAGCTCCATAAAGACAAAGAACATTTGTGTTGAACCGGAGCTCTTGGCTCAGGGGAACATAGCCGACTCCCACACAAAGCACATTCACAGAGAGGCCGATGCAACAAACAGACCTCATTATCAATGAATCTATTCATTACACGGCTCTGAGAAATGGACGGCTCTGGAACTGACCTCATGGCTGTTTAGATCGCATCGATTCATATCATTTTATCCTAATCGGCTTCCTGGAACGTCGCTCCCCTCCCATTTTGTTTTTGATTTATTTATTTATTTTTTTGGTTCGTTTTTCCCCAGGCGAAGGGAAGGACAGCTGCTGGTTTTAAACGCCATGACAAGGTGCAGTGTTTCCACAATGCCATATGTGAGAATTAAATTAGAGCATCTATATTGTTTCCAGATACTGTAGATGACATGGAGCCTGGATTCCTCACGGACCTGACATCATGTGATACAGCCTGTGATTAAACAGCCGCTCAGAAATAACCATCTACAACAACCTGGACGCAAAACCCTCAATAACAGAGGAACGGATGACAAACAAGAGTGGTGCAAATTACAGGTTTATATTATTGCTCTCATTCTACGACGCGATCGCTATAATAACAGAGCGTTCACTGGAAGCAAACAGATTTGAAACGTGCAGAAGGTTTGTGTCACGTTTTTTCCATGTGTGTGTTTTGTGTGAAATATCAGGTGATTCACTCGAAAGAGGCCCCAAATATTCTGTAATAGCTCTCACGAGGACAAAGTAATCTGAATGAAATAACATACAATATGCTCCTCAGTATATGGAACTTCAAAGAAGTCAGACGGATAAGGCAGGTGCTGTAGCCATCATGCCGATATGGAGAAAAGAGTCAGATACTGTCACTGGTTCCAGTACATTCACAAACATGGAGCGCCATATGGAAATGTGTCTGGGGGAAAAAATGGATATCAATTCCAGAATCACATATAATGCAATCGATTACACGTACATCAAGGTATATGGCGTATTTTTTTCGGATCAGATTGCATCATGATAAGGAGAGTTATTACAGATTATTCTGGGCCTCTTTCAAGTGAATCACCCTGTCCTTTTTTGCCAGCACTGTACTGTAGGTGTGTATAGTAGCTCCAATGTATAACAATGTATAACAGTTTTCATTATTTATTTGTTTATTTTGTTTATTGTAAATATTGTAAATAGACCTTCATTTAATGTTGATGGAAGGAGTCTCCAGTATTAGCATCGTTTTTTCCTAACAGTTAAATAAGACCTATTATTTTTTTTATTTTACATTTCTTTCTTTCCTTCCATATTTATTTGCTTTGTGTCCTTTTTTTGACTTGGGCTAAAACAAATCAATTAGATTTTTTGCCCTATTGTGACCTCATATAAGAATAGCTCCTCCCACTGTTGCTCGTTTACATAAAGTGTTTGGAAAAGAATAAACAGAGTTTAAAAAAGGCATTATCTAAGGGGTTATTTCAGCTGCAGCATTAACAAACACACACACACATACTTTGGAGGAGCTCTGAGACCTGTGTTAACCTGTTACAGAAATAGTATAATATGAGACCTTTAAGTTTTCCGACGTATAAATAACCCGTAATACTTGGCTGAAAAGCTTGCATTAGGAAATGTTAGAGGGGGGAAAAGTTAAAAACAACAACGTAGCATTATTTCACTGCACCAATTACATATTTATATGATACAAAGTGTCATTCTAGTAAAAACCTTCTTAGTAGCCGTCTTAAGGCTCAGATGCTGGCTCTGAGAGCCCCACAATCCAGCAAAATAAAAAATAAAAATAACAGAAGAAATAGCAAGGCTTCTTAGCAAGGACATTCCCTGGTCCTTGAAAAGGCCTTGCTGAGAAGACCTCGCAGATTCGAGAGCAAAAGGAGTATAGGATTCAATATGGTGCCTGAATGTGTTGCTAATGGGCCGGAGAAGCTCGCCCTTGGGTTAAGCCAGAGCGCCGTGGAGAATGTGCTGCCCATGGCTAAGGCTTTATCTTCTTTCAGACACCTGTAGATGAGCAAAGAGTGGAACGAATTTCCATTTTCAGCCCCACAAGACCCTGAACCCTAGCAGCGCTCCCTAAATTGAAGCAGCTGATTGAGTAGATACTGCTGGAGACTTCGCTCACAAAGCCGGCAGTATCGACGGCGAGGAAAGTACAGGCTGCTACGCGGGCGTCTTGAAGGCACGGCGAAGAGAGCAGAGGTCAAAGCAGAAGTGGGATTTATTTCAACAGCAAAGTTTAACCAAAGTTAAACTGAACAAAACTGATTAGATTTATATACAGTATTAAAGCATGGTTCTTCTTTTGCTTCTTCTTCTTATTATTATTATTATTATTATTAGAAGAAGAAGTAGTAGTAGGATTGGTAGTAGTATTTGTATTTTTATATAATTGTTTTTAAAATCTACTTTCTTTCAATAATTTCTTTTGCCTTAGCCAGAAGAAAACTTCTTTTCGCTCCCGCTGTGTCGAAAAGATTTGCTGTTCTCCAGATTAATCGTACCCTGCGTCCCCTTGGGTTCCTCTGGATTTTTTCCCCCCCCTTCTTTCTCCGAGACAATGGAGAATGGATTCAAATCCCATGTTTCTTATTTCACACTGTGACAAGCCATACAGGCTCCTCCATATAAATGGTGATTGTTGAAGGTTAGAGGTAGAAGAAAACAGCAAATCGTCTGTGCTCCTTGCCTTCTCTTTTCTCCCCTTTCCTTTCTTTTGCTTCTTATTGCTGAAGTCATAAATCTGTTGCCTGCTTAGCTGGGTTTTTTTTAAATTCACACAGAATCTTAGAGAAGTTAAGTGTCAGAGTGCAATTCTCTGGTTGCATACATTTACTTGTTTTACTCAGTTTGTTTTTTTTATTGTATACTTTTTCCTCATCTATAGATAAGACCCAAAAAGTGTAGAAGATAACAGTATTACTGCTCGACATATTTATGTATCAACTGACGTCCTAACCAGGCTTATGAAGAAGGCAAGCCTGAGCAGCCTCCAGCCTTGGCATCAAAATCCAACCGCTCAACTACATGACTTGAAAAACTCTTGAGTTCTGCGCTAGAAATCCAGGCCCACCACTAAGACTTGTGGGTAGGAGTTGTTACAGGGTAGAAGGGCATGCAAACGATAAAATGGTGAAGTGCCGAGTGCTGGTGCATAAACACAGAGCAGCAAAGTGAACTAGAAAGAAGCAGCTTCAGAGGGTTGTTGTTCTCCCAACCGTTAATTATTTCATTCAAGCTCATAATGAACAAGATACACAAAAGCTGATGCGCTTTTGAAATCTCCTCAGGTAAAAAAGACACTTCATATACATAAATAGGGACAGCAGACATCCATTTCTCATTTCACTCCCACACTCGGCAGTCTCAATTGTCTTTATGCTATTAAGGAACCAAACCAAGGCGCGCTGAGGATGACAATACAAGGATGGAACATAAGGTTAAAGCGAGTAATCTTACTGAGTAGGCAGGTAAACAAATATAAATATAAATATATAGAACAGAGCAAGACGCGAAACAAAAGAACTTGATTGCAGATTTAAAATGATGGACGTTCAATTAGGTGTCAAAAATTAAAAAAAAATTTTTAAGTGGCAGAGGAAAGAAGAAAGGGTAGGTTGGGCTGGGCATATCAGGATACACCAAACAGCTGAATAACCTCGTAGTAATTATAGACCAGTAAACTGGTTACATGATCTTGGGCCCCCAAGGTTCACTCATGCCATTGGGGGCCAATTGGCCATCCCAGTCTGGTACAATCCTACAGAAAAGCCAAGACAGCACACATTGCTGAACATGCTGGCCAATTGACAGAAAGTCACCAGAACACCCAGTGGCCCACAGCCTGCTGTGTATGGGGCTTAGCAGACAAAACGTTTGTTCAAGGTTGTTGATCTCTCCAGCCTCTAAATTCCCATTCATGGCATGCCCCAGACAAACAAAACTGACCCACCTTGCAAATTACAGCATTTGCTGCTAATGTTCAAACCTTCAGAGGTCTTCAGAGGACAGGCCAGAGCTGGTATGATGGCAGCTGCACAATATTAGGCTTAACGTTTTAGGGTTTCAACATTATGGCTGCCCAGTGTATGTGTCCTGAATTAGACCACTGAGAGACATACAGTTAAGCATTTCACATTAGACGCATTGTGCTTTCTCAGCATCAGTCATTTACGAGCTGATTTTGTGAAAATACCAAAGATCAAGTGTGGGTCTTTTACATTTAGGCATTTGGCAGACACCTTTATCCAGAGTGACTTACATTTTATCTTATTATACATCTGAGCAGTTAAAGGTTTAGGGCCTTGTATAAGGGCCCAAATTGGTAGTTGTGGGATTTGAACCTGGGACCTTCTAAACCATAGTCCACTGCCCTTAACCACTGAGCAACCCTTCACCCCCTTCTCTTTTGACTGTTTGAGACTCAACCTCAGATCCTGAAGCTGTAAGTGCTACTACTTCCAAGTTATAAATCTTCAGGATAGTAATTTTGAGGAATAGACATATTTACTGTACCAGAAATCTGGTATGAAAATTTTAAAGCAGTTTCAATGCCTTTCAGTAACATTAGCTTCATTGTGTGTGGATATAAAAGCAGCATTTTGCAACGATATTCTCTAGTTTAACTTGTTTAGTGATAGTGTTTCTTTAAGATCCCTCATGGCTCTGAAGGTATGTGCAGTGTGGTCACTTTACTCCCAATGAACTCTGCTCAACTTGTTTCCCAACCTGCTTTTTGTTGGTATGTTACAGTACACCAGCAAAATCAACATTGCTCTTTTTCTACTGCTGAACATCTTGTACCATGTTAAAGGATATGTTTCTGATGAGTATTATGTTTACTTTTTGTTTCTATCTCACGTTCGAGTCGTACAGCTCTGCGCTCGTGCTGCAGTGCCTAAGAGGATACCAGGCTCCTGGAGAAACAACAAACAATCAATGTTTCTCCAATGACACACATCTCAGCCTCTTGTATGAACTCGCATTTCTGTCAGTAACGGTTCTCAGAACTGGAGCAGCTCCCTTGTGCATGACCAGCTTCGGATAAAATACGCCACCGTATTTGTCACTGTGCTTGTTTACCGTTTTAGTAATGCTGTTGTCTTTGGTGTATGCTAATGCCAGAAAGGAACAAATGCATACAAAATATTTGGAAGCACAACAACAACAACACGTTGCTTACGTGTCAGTGAGAGTTAAACTCGCATACTAATTAAGGTTTGTTTTGCACAATAATGGAAGAAAAAAAACATCCCTGAGACGGTAAAAACATTACATTTGGGGATCTCAGAACTACAGTTTTTCAATCACAATTAAACTCCAAAAAAGGCTGTAATGTGATTTGTATTGGCACCTCAGCAAACTACCCTGCCCCTCCTGATTCAGCTGACTTCTGAAATTTACAATGACTTTCATAAAATGACGTTGAGATTAAGTTAAATGAATGCCCCAAACATAGACTTTTTTTTTATTTTTTATGCCAGGGCATTGGTGTCTCACTGGTAGGTTTCTTAATTGCCATGCAGAAGGCCTGAGTTCGATTCCCAGCCCAAACCCCAGCCACTGGATGCAGTACTGGTCCCAAGCCTGGATAGAATAGAATGGTTGTGCCAGGAAGGGCATCTGGCATAAAACCTGGGCCAGTTTGTGTGCAGATCAGATACTGGTACACTGTCATGACCTCTTAACCAAAATCAGGTATAAGAAGTACTGTAGGACAACAACAACAACAACATTTGGAGCATTTACAACAATCCATTGTTCCTTAGAATTATAACAGGAATTTTAAAAGGAGATGAATACGGATGGATATAACAGCTTCCCTCACACAGCATGTGTATCTCATGTCACACATCTTTTAGTGCTGTAATGTTACCTCTCTGTTTCATTTCTATCGGAAACATTACCTTGAGATGGGACCCGACTTACACTACTGTAATACGGTGTTCACACAGCATCCAAACTGCAACACATCCACTTTCACATTTTTTTTTCTTTCCCTATTGGCCGGTTCTGATTTAATGTTTTAATAAATAAAATAAATTAATAAATATTATCACCAGGATGAGTGTTGTACATAGAAATACATATTCACAGTACATGTACGTATTTCAGTTAAGGGAATATAATAAAATTATAAATTATAAAATTATGCTTCACAACAGGATGGTTCACACCACCCAGTCATCCATGGCTTTTCTATAGATGCTGATACTTATATTCATTGCATAATGCATCTATTCATTATTATTTTCTATTATCGCTTATCTGTTTTAAACTATTCAGGATGGAAATTCCTACGAGGCTTTTCCAACAACTTGATGCACTTCTATAGCAAACACACAAGACTAGCAACCAATATCTGTTGCATGATTGGTGTGATATGAATGTCATCTCTGTCTGTATTCTTTCACTTGATGGTCTCTCAAGTATCTGACACCTACACTGAGTACACACTGACAGGCTGAAAGGACAGAAAAATACAATCCACTCCTCCAGATTCACACTCTTTTCTGTTCCTGCGAACAGCATATCAGAGAGAGAGAGAGAGAGAGAGAGAGAGAGAGAGAGAGAACAAATAATATAAAGGTAAAACAACATGCTGGGGTCAGGAATTGGGATCCCAAGTAGCACATATCATTAGCACACCAAAAGAGAGATGTGCATTAAACATGGGATGCCACTGGACCAAAAAAGGTGGTTCAAGGGGAATATAACTTGTGGGACAAAAACAGTATGTCCATTAAAAAAAAAGGTTCCAGTACATGCTTGATTATTATCAGTGTTGCTGAAGACGTGGGTGGAATTTGTGAAGAACATCTATAAGGGTGGATGTAATTACTCAACCTCTATATATTGCACAAAATGGTTAATCTGTCTGTGGGGGGGGGAAATGTGAGTGTAAGTGGGATGGATGGGATTAGTCAACCATTCTGCAGGCGTGGCTTGGATTGGCCAAGAGCCATGGTGGGTTTGGTCTGACATTCTGTAAGAGGATTAAGGATTAGGACGAACTGGTCACAAGTAACTTTTGGAATGGGCAGGATTCAAAACATTTTTTGTAGAACTAGGTAGGATTCGCGAAGATTGCAAATTGGTCAACAAAGTCTACAGAAGCAATAATGAAGATTGTCTGGCGAAGTGGGCAGGATGAATCAAGATTAGGCAAGTGGGCAGGATTGGTCTAGATTGTCTGAACAATTGGGCAGGATTGGTCAAAATGTCTGGCAATGTGGGCAGGATTGGCCAAGAGTGTTTGGGTAAGTAGGCAGGATTGGTCATAATTATGGAAGTGGACAGAACTGAGGTCTGTGCAAGTGGGCAGGATTAATTAAGATTGTCCTGACAAGTGGGCAGGATTGGTCTAGATTGAAGAAGAAAGCAGGATTGATCAAGAGTGTCTAGGGAAGTGGGCAGGATTGATCATGATTGTCTAGGCAAGTGGGAAGGATGGATCAACATTGTCCTTGGAAGTGGGTGAGATTAATCATGATTGCCTGGGGAAGAAGGCATGATTGATCAAAATTGTCTCTGCAAATGGGCAGGGCTGGTCGTGACAGTCTGGGCAAGTTGGCAGAATTAATGAATTAAGATTGCCTGTAAAATTGACCAATACTGGTCGAGAAAGTCTGTGGAAGAGGGCAGTATTTATTAAGATTACCTGTGGACAGGATTGTTTAAGACTGTCTGGGCAAGTGGGCAAAATTGGTCAAGAGTGTCTGTGAAAGTGAACAGGATTGATCAAGAATGTCTGTTGAAGTGGGAAGGATTGATTGAGGTTGTCGGGGGGAAGTGGGTGGGACTGGTCAAGTGTGCATGTAGGGAGGAGGCAGGATTGGTGAAGTCTGTGGAAAAAATGTATACTCCCTACAAACAGCCACTGTGAAAGTGAAACTTGAAAACAGTTTTGTTCCACAGAGCAGTTGTTACCACAGCTATTTCCACAAATCATGTATACAGAAATGTGTGTGTAGTGCCCTAATGAACCAATGAGTGGACAAGAAAAACCAGATTTAAAAGCGTCATACTTCAGGGTGACTCAGAGTCAAACAGTAATGCTGAAAAATGTACAGTGTTGGTATTACATTAGATGAGTTAGCATGCTGCAATCTGTTGTAATGGAGTGAATACATGATTAAAAAAAGACGCCTGAATCATTATTTTATTCTTTGAAGTGACTCACTGAAATAATTAAGAAAGGCCTGATAGGGATTGAGACAATGAATTCAGTGGATTGCCAAACGTCCCCTAAAATCTTCTCTGCGTTTCAATAATTCATGTATTTTTTTTTCTTTTTTTTCCTGACTGATGGCTTCTTAAAACTCAGAGGATGATTTGATTATGAAACAATTGAAAATGTGCATACATTACCATATTTTTGAACAAAAAAAACCTACACTGCCTTCCACTGGGATGGTAACGGTTCTTATGAGAGATTTTCTTTTGTGTATCTGAAGAATATGAATAATTTAGGAATTTACTTGAGAGCCAAATCCACAGGATGTATTTTGGACTTTACATATTGGACAGGTGTTCCACCCAGGGGGTGTATTACCATCCTAGGACACTACCGCTTCCCACATACTGTAGTCGCCGTTGTGATCCCGGGAATTTTACACCAACCTTAGCATTCCACTTCCTGTTCAACTTCTGACTCTCTTAAACATCAATACATTATATTGAATGACAGTTGTATTTTCTATTTAAGCATTACTATGTATAGATTTGAACTCTCTCTCTCTCTGCAATCCTGATATGTGAAAGATGTACAGTATTCCTGCCCTGTGCTCAGCATTCCCGGGATAATCTCCCGGATCGAGTATGGTCCTAAGAAGGATAAATTGCTTACTAAAAAAGAAACAAACAGAAGAAAAAGTACACAATAACAGTCTAACGCTGCGAGAGAGAATGTTTGAAGAAGTACAAGTGAGTGAGTAAAAAAAAACTAAGTAAACAAAAAGTGATTTATTTGTGGCGCTACGTGAAAGCACTAAAGCATTTCTCTCAGATGTGTACACATGTTGGTTTAGAGACGGAGCCAGAGAAAGCGGTACAGGGTGATGCTTTTCCCCTTGCACCTACACCAGCTGCCTCGTCCCCGGCTAATATATTTGGCTTGAGGAACGCAGGCTCTGCTGCTCCTGCTTTAATCATTCCAGGAGGAGCTGGCATGTACCTGCGCTGGGCTAGAATCTGGAGATGAATAGTGAAGATCAAACCACGACGTAAGCCCGAAGGCAGCCTAGATTTCAAGCACGGAACTTGGAAGAGCATATGGGACACCTGGCTCTGCATTTTTCAACAAAGACACGTGTGTATGTTCACGACGTTGCATGCTTCTCGTGGGTTATTAAGAGAAGTGCGCAGTACTGTATAGGCAAGGTGGATGGTAAGTAGATCCCCCCCCCCTGCAGGGCCTATGGTTAATCCTGACAGAGTGTGTATGTGTGTGTGCATGTATAGGTAAAAGAGTATGCATCATTAAGGGCAATAACAGATGGCCATTTGGCAAAGGTCACGAAGCATCGCCTGGAGTCTGCTTCAGAGGATCCACTGAGATTTTTATAGCTTACTGCTCACTGAGGCTGAGGCTGTTCGCTTTATATATAAGAAAAATATTTCAAATATTTCTGCAAAGCAAGTTTTGAGACTGTTTAAGTAATAAATGAACAAATAAATTAAATAGTTTTGTAATTACCGAAGATAATATCTTAATATTTGCGTTGTCCTGAATGTTTTGCCAAATTAATTTTTCAATTCCATTGTTCAAATATGAATCCGATTTTAAAATATTTATAAGATTAATTTAAAAAGGGCAATGCCGTGGCATAGTGGTTAGCACTGTAGTCGTGTACATTCAGGGTTAAGGGTTCCATTCCTGCCTTGGGTCTGTGTATGCAATGCTCCAATTTTATCTGCTCCGAAATTCGATTTGCCTTTTACACTGCATGTTGACGCTAGTGCTCGTGGCGCTGGTGCGGTGCTGATGCAGCCCGATGATGCTAACATTGAACATCCTATCATTTACTTTTCGAAAACGTTCACCAAGTGTCAGCAAAATTATAGTACCATTGAAAAAGAGGCATTAGCCTTACTTCTAGCCCTCCAACATTTTGTAGTGTACCTAAGTTCTGGTAACCGAATTATAGTGTACACTGATCATAATCCTTTAACGTTTTTATCGCGTATGTCAAATTCTAACCAACGTCTAATGAGATGGGCACTGATTATATGCTTGGACTTGGATATACGCTATAAAAAAGGTGCAGAAAACCTGGTAGCTGATGCGTTAACCAGGGCTTATGTTGGAGATAACTAATTGCATCTATGTGGATAAATCGAATGTGTAATTTGATTTTATTACAAACCTGGTTTTGTAACTAAGGGTGGGGGTGTTACGTCCCTGGACGTAGTTTACGTATTAAAGTATTGAATGGACGTATGTAAATGTTGCGTGCCTTGGAGTGTGCGCAGTCTCTCTTTTTTCCCTTTTTTATTTAGTAGGTAAGTTAACGCCGCAAACCCAGTCAGTTCCCGTTCTGTTGATTGTTTTGGCCTTGATCCCTTTCCGACGAGATGTTTCCTAGCTATTTTCTGTAAACAAAATAAATCTGTTACTTTTTCGGAAATCTCTGTTGTGATTATTAGAGCTGGCCCAGGAGAGGGGCTTTATTTCAAATTTACTTTTAATCTTATCATCGGCCTTGCCAACCCTAGACTGGCCGGGTCGTGACAGTGGATTTTGTATGTTCTGCTTGACGGGTACTCTTGTTTCCTCCGACGGTCCCAAGACATTTAGTGGCGTTCCCAAAATGCCCATTGTGTGTGTTTGCCCTGTGATGGATTGGCGTCCTGTACAGGGTAAACCCTGCCTTGTGCCTGATGTCTCCTGGGATAGCCTATGGACACTATACAGGTTAATTGTTATAGACGATGAATTAATGAATGTGCACAACACTGCACAAGAAGCAATTTTCCACTGTTTAGTTTACAAAAACATTCATATACATTTGCTCCTTTCATGTCTTAAGGTACAAAAGCTACAATTTCAACCTAGCTCCTTCTTATAGATCATTAAAAAGATTCTTACCTACGGTATTACCTTGTACGAAGACTTACCTTGCCAGGATACCAAGATCAAGAGTGTAGAGAAAGACTTTATTGCTGTAAAAATAAAAATGAGCGAGTGGGGAAAAAAAGAGCGGGTGCTAATGCCTGGCTAGTTTGTGCTGAGGTAATGCATCTCTAATTACAGCATCGGTTTAATTCATGCTAATAGGACGTGGGAGGCGGATGAGGCTGTAAGCTGAGGGCAGAGCAATCAATCCAAGGTTGTGTTGGTCATATTCATGGCCGTAGCACTGAAGGAAAAGTGTATGTAAACATTCATGAACAAAAGCACAAAGGAAACCTCACATTAATTACACACTGCTAGCTCCGGCTCGAGGGATCTGCGAAAGAATTGGCACGAATTCATCCCATCTGATATAAAGCTAAGGCGGCGTTTAGAAAGGACTCGCTCTCTCTCTGCTAAGATGGATAGTTTGGTTGAAAATAATAATGAGGCTAACAATATACAAGCAGAAGTCATTAGCTGTGGGGTCTGAGCTATCCGTTTAGCACCGGCTAAATAGACCTGGCAGGGCTGGGCTGAAAAACAGGAAGAAAATGAGTGGACGGTTCTAGAGCTTGCAAAGAATGAGAGGGATTATCGATCCAAGGGCATTACAGTCCAAAGAATTGCGTGCACATCTTATCAGCTGCGATGAAGCACAGATGAAGAGATGCTGAGATTCCGAGCATCCAGCACAAAATGATCTAAGCCAAAAAAAAAAAAAACATTGTGTGTCATGCTGTTGAGGGAAAATATAAAATAACGATGTCGAGTTACTTAGACGACCTAGATTAGTCATCTGTGTTTTTATACCATACTGTCCTTATAAATGTGATTTTGCTATTATGTTTGAAGAACCAGTGAACTGATATAAACATGTGATTTGCAGCTGCGCTGCCAACGCTGCTGTTAGAGAAAATTAGCCAACATCTTCTGACCGATCAGAATCCGGATTTCAACAGAGCTACATGTTCTCAGCCCGGGCACCAGCACTCTACGAATCTCCTTCTCCTCCTCTCATTAAGGTAGTTTATTTAGACCTAGGCAGACCATAAAAGTCCTGAGTCCCTACGGCTGACAAATGAACGGCACCTGAAATAATTGCAAGTGGCATTACAGAAAGGGAAGCCTAGATCGTAATGAGACTGCGCTGCTTTTTCCTTCACCTAGATTTGTCTCTTTGAAAGAACCCACAAGCACCTTTAGCACAGATTAATCACAGCGGCCTGATTGCTTTTAGCCCGTGTCAGCCGATCGCTCTCTCCGCTTAGCTGCGGCTAGGGCACGGTGAGCTCAGCAGAAAACGGTAGCGGCGGTCTTCGCAGAAGACAGATGCGAAGAAGTAATGAAAGAGAGTAACACAGGAATAGTTCAAAGGCCATTCTGATGGACACAGTTAAGAACAAAGGTGAATGAACAGAAGGGAATTGATAGAGGACTGTACAGAACCTGTGCGGCATCATAACGGTTCGCCATGACGCTGGGTGGTGTCCAGGAGGTTTCTGAAGAAATCAACTCTATTTACTGGCAGTTCCTTAGAAATGAATATTAAGAAAGAAAGAAATGATTCCCTAGTGTGAGAAGATAGCATGTGGCTTGTGTAGCCGAAATCTGGATTATGAAGTGCTGGAAAGAAATGTATTTGTCAGACTTAAATGATTGAGATCATCAAACACATCTTAATATAACACAAAGTTAACCCGAGTAAATACAAAATGCAGAAAAAAGCTGTCTAAACCTGCCTGGCAGCAGCACATGTGAAAAAGTTATTACCCCGTAAAACTAATAACTGGTTGTGCCACCCTTGGCGGCAACAACTGCAATCAAGTGTTTGTGATAACTTGCAATGAGTCTTTCACATTATTGTGGAAGAATTTTGGCCCACTTTTCTTTTCCGAATTGTTTTAATTTACCCCTGCCACACTAGAGGCTTTACAAGCATGACTGGCCTGTTTAAGGTCCGATCTCAATCAAATTTACGCTGGATTTTGACTAGGCCATTACAAAACCTTTCACAGCACTGTATTGATCATTCAAGACATTCAGTTTGCTTCTATATTTTTGCACTAATAATGTATACACCAATTAGCTATAACATTATGACCACTGACAGGTGAAGTGAATAAAATTGATCATCCATGCCCACAGGGGCCAAAGGCTAGCCAGTCCAATCCGATCCCACAGGAAAGCCAATGATATAAACATTTACATTACATTTAGGCATTTGGCAGACGCTCTTATCCAGAGGACTTACAATTTTTTTCTCTCATTACACATCTGAGCAGTTGAGGGTTAAGGGCCTTGCTCAAGGGTCCAACAGTGGCAGTTTGGGGGTTGTGGGGTTTGAACCTGGGCTCTTCCGAACCGTAGTCCAATGCCTTAACCACTGAGCTACCCC